>DVQO01000001.1:0-337933 GCA_018231785.1 Danaus gilippus
TCGAGCACGGCCAGAACCTGATCGTCACCGGCTCCAGCGACGGGCTGGCGGTGGGCACGACGCTGACCGTCACCGTAAATGGCAAAGACTACGCAGCCTCCGTGCTGGCCGACGGCTCATGGAGCGCGGCGATCCCGGTTACCGACGTGAGTGCGCTGCCTGCGGGCAAGGTTACCGTGAGCGTTGCAGGCCAGAGCACGGCGGGCAACCCGGTATCCATCAGCCATGATGTGACCGTTGATCTCGCCACCGTCGCGATCAGCATCGATGCTATTGCCTCTGACGACGTGATTAACGCCGCAGAGAAAGGCGCGGATCTGGTGCTCTCCGGCAGTACCGTGAACGTTGAAGAGAACCAGACCGTAACCATTACCTTCGGCGGCAAAACCTACACCGCGAAAGTGGATGCCGAAGGCAACTGGACCGCAACCGTGCCGTCCTCCGATCTCGCAGGCCTGAAAGATGGTGATGCAAGCGTGCAGGTGAGCGTCAGCAATGTGAACGGCAACGGCGCGTCCGCAGGGCGCGAGTACAGCGTGGATGCTACCGCGCCAACCGTCACAATCGATACGGTCGCGGGCGATAACGTGATCAACAGCAGCGAAGCGGCTGCTGGTGTGGCGATCTCCGGCACCACAACAGCAGAGGTCGGGCAGACGGTGACCGTCTCGCTCGGCGGCAAGAGCTACACCGCGCAGGTCCAGAAGGGTGGCGTGTGGAGCGTCAGTGTGCCAGCGGGCGATCTCTCTGCCATGGCCGACAACGGTTACACAGTGCAGGTGAGCGTAAGCGATGCTGCGGGTAACCCGGGCAGTGCGAACAAAGCCGTTACGCTGGATACTACGCCGCCGGTGATTCGCTTCAACGCCGTGGCGGGCGATGACATCATCAACAGCACGGAACATAGCCAGGCGCAGATCATCAGCGGGACGGCGACCGGGGCAAACGTCGGCGACAAGCTGGTCATCACGTTAGGTTCCAGTCAGTACACCACCACCGTTGACGCCAGCGGCAAATGGAGCGTGGGCGTTCCAGCCAGCGTCATCTCAGTCCTGGCGGACGGTAAAGTAACCATCAGTGCAACCCTTACCGACAGCGCAGGAAACAGCAGCACCCTGACGCATGACGTGGTTGTGAATACCGCAGCCGTGGCGCTGACGATCAACACCCTCGCGGTCGACGATGTGATCAACGCCGCAGAAGCGGGCACGTCGCTGGTCATTTGCGGCTCCAGCGCGCAGTTCGCCAGCGGCACGCAGGTGACGGTTACCCTGAACGGCAAGAGCTATACGGCGACCATTCAAAGCGACGGAAGCTGGACGACGACGGTTCCCGCGGCCGACGTGGGCGCGCTGGCCGATGGGTCACACTATCAGGTGTCCGTCTCTGCGCAGGACGACGCGGGGAACGGCGCCTCGGCGACCCACAACATCAGCGTAGACACCACCGCACCGGTGATCAGCATTAGCGCGATCGCTGGGGATGACGTTCTGAACGCGGCAGAAGCGCAGCAACCGCTGACGGTAACAGGCGCATCCAGCGCGGAAGCAGGCCAGACCGTCACCGTTACGCTCGGGGGCAAAACCTATACCACTACCGTGGCGAACGACGGCAGCTGGACGCTGAATGTCCCGGCGGCGGATCTGGCCGCCCTCAGCCAGGGCGCGCTGACGGTCACCGCGTCGGTGAGTGATAAAGCCGGTAACAGCGGTCAGGTCACCCACGGCCTGACGGTAGATACCGTGGCACCGAGCGTCACCATCAGTGCCGTTGCAGGCGATGATATCGTCAATAACAGCGAACAGCAGGCGGGCCAGACTATTAGCGGCACCACCACGGCGGAACAGGGCCAGACGGTGACCGTCAACTTTAACGGTCACAGCTATCAGGCAACGGTGGATGCCGACGGGAAGTGGTCGGTATTTGTGCCGGGACGGGATTTCCTCGGCCTGAGCGACGGGAAATACACCGTTACCGCATCGGTAAGCGATAAGGCGGGTAACCCGGGCAGCGCAACGCACGACGTGACGCTGAACGGCGATGTGCCTACCATCAGCATCAACGCCTTTGCGCAGGACGATATCGTCAATGCCGCCGAGCACGGCACGCCGCTGGTGATCAGCGGTACGACCGACGCGCCTGCGGGACAGACGGTCACCCTGACGCTTAACGGCAAAACCTATACTGCCACCGTGCAGTCGGATGGAAGCTGGCGCTATACCCTGGGCAGCGCGGACGTCACCGCCCTGGCTGATGGCGGCTCTTACGTCATCCATGCGCAGGTCAGCAACGCCATCGGCAACAGCGCCAGCGACGATCGCACGGTCACCGTGGATCTGACTGCGCCGTCAATGGGGATTGCCATTGATTCGCTGCAAAACGATACCGGCCTGAGCGCGAGTGATTTCATCACCAACGACAAAAACGTGGTGGTTAACGGCTCGCTGACCGCGCAACTCGGCAACAACGAGAAGGCGCAGATCAGCCTCGACGGCGGCGTCACCTGGATAGACCTGACCGTCACCGGCACGACCTGGCGCTACGCCGATGGCCGCACCCTGACCGACGGCACTTATCAGTATCAGGTACGGGTTATCGATAACGCGGGCAACGTCGGCGCAACCGACAGCCAGGATGTGGTGGTCGATCTCACCGCGCCGGCGGCAACCACCATCACCGTGGATGCCGTGACGCAGGATACCGGGTTGTCCGACAGCGACTTTATCACCAGTGATAATCAAATCACGCTGAACGGGACGCTCGGTGCGGCGCTGGGCCGCGGCGAGCACGCGCAGATCAGCATTGACGGCGGAACGACATGGATTGATGTGAACGTCAGCGGGCTGACCTGGACCTACGTCGATGGTCGCACCCTGGCCGACGGTGACTACAACTACCAGCTGCGGGTGATCGACGACGCGGGCAATATCAGCGCCACCACCAGTCAGGTGGTGACCATTGATACCGTGGCGCCGGACGCCAGCAAAACCGTCTCTATCGACAGCATCAGTGATGATACGGGCCTGAGCAACAGCGACTTCGTGACCAATGACACCTCGCTGACGCTGCACGGCTCGCTGGGCGCGACGCTGGCTGACGGTGAAGGCGTGCAGATCAGCCTCGACGGCGGCAGCACCTGGCAGAACGTGACCGTGGTCGGTAAGACCTGGTATTACGTCGATGGCCGAACGCTGGGTAACCAGACCTATGACTACTGGGTACGCGTGATTGATGCGGCCGGCAACGTGGGCGAATCTGCGCACCAGCAGGTGACGGTGGATACCATTGCGCCAGACGCGGCGATCACCGTGACCGTGGATAACATCACCGTCGATACCGGTTTTGATGATAACGACTTCCTGACCAGCCAAACGTCGTACACCCTGAACGGCACGCTCGGCGCGGCGCTGGGCAACAATGAATACGTACAGGTTAGCCTCGATGGCGGCACGACCTGGGTTTACGCGAAGGTTAACGGCACGAGCTGGAGCTATACCGATACGCGCACCCTCGCCGATGGCGATCACGACTATCAGGTTCGCGTGGTGGATCAGGCGGGCAACGTCGGAGCAACCACCTCGCAGGTAGTGACCGTGGACACCAAAGCGCCGCAGTACGGCATCACCATTGATGCCATCAGCGACGATACCGGGCAGTCCGGTAGCGATTTCATCACCAACGATACCTCGCTGACGGTGAGCGGCACGCTTGGCAGCGAGCTGCGCAGCGATGAACGGGTGCAGATCAGCCTGGACGGCGGGGCAACCTGGATCGACGTTACGGTGAACCATACCCAGTGGAGCTACACCGATACCCGCACGCTGACCGACAATGATTACACCTATCAGGTGCGCATCATTGACCAGGCAGGCAACGTCGGCTCAACCGCACAGCAGGTGGTGACGGTAGACACCACGCCGCCGGTGACGAAGGGCACGATCGTCAGCTATACCGATACCGACGGCGAGCGTACCGGGGTCTTTGGTGAAAACGTCTCGACGGATGACACCACGCCGCTCATCAGCGGCACCCTGAACCAGGGGCTGGCGGCCGGTGAAATTGCGCAACTGTATCGCGACGGGGTCCTGTTGGGCCAGGTCACCATGAACGGCGCGACCAGCTGGTACTTCCAGGACAGCGGCCTGCGCGACGGTAACCATAACTACGTTCTGCGTATTACCGACGTGGCGGGGAACTACACCGACTCGAATGATTTTGTGCTGAAGGTCGATACCAGCATTCCGACCACCACGGCGACCATTGCCGCCCAGACGACGCCGGACACGACGCCGATTCTGAACGGTACCGTGTCGGCGGCGCTGACCAACGGGGAATATCTGGTCGTAACCGTCAACGGTAAAACCTACACCTCCGAAGCGGGCGGTGCGGTGGTGGTCGACCCGGACAATAACACCTGGTATCTGCAAATCCCGGACAGCGATGCGCTGACCGTGAAGAGCTATGACGTGACGGCGCAGGTGAAGAGCAGCGCGGGCAACGGCAACTCGACCGGCACCACCACGGGAAGCCTCGTGATTGGCAACGATGAGGCGATCACGGTAGGCTTCACGACGACCAGCTCAGGCTCGTCGAACGCTGCGAGCTACATGCTGGATTCGGACGGCCTGTGGACGGTCACAGCAAACCAGCAAATCGCGTCGGCGAATGCCGACAGCCGCAACTCGTGGACGGTGGGAAGCAACTTTACGATGACCGGGACCTACACCTCCGGCACGTACGCGGATATCAACCGTGACGGTCTGAACGACATCCTGGCAGAAAGCACCAACTACAGCTACATGCAGCAGCTGATTAACAATGGCGACGGCACCTACACTTCGACTTCGCTCAGCGGCTTTGGGGCGCTGGTCTGGTACGGCGCGGTGGTAGCGATTGATATTCAGGGGGACGGTTACACGGACTTTGTGGTCGGCGATGCGGGCGGCCCGGACTCCAGCACCTTTATGCTGAACAACAATGGGACGCTGGTCGGTAGCTCGAAGGCCGGGACCTACGGCACCTTTGTGTCCGGCTCGAAGGTGGGTAACTACAACAGCCTGATTGAGGTCTCCGGCGTCGACTTAGACAACGACGGTAAGGTGGATATTGCCCAGCACACCACTAACGGCAGCAACAACTACGCGCTGTCGACGATGTTCAACCAAGGGGACGGCTCGTTTACATGGGGGCAGAACTTCATCAACACCATGTACAGCGCTACCGGCTCCGGCGCGGCGACTAACGCCGTCAGCATGACCTGGGGCGACTTCAACGGTGATGGCTACATGGATCTGTACATGAGCATGTACCGCACCTCCAGCGGCACCAACACTGGTGGCGTGCTGATGCTGAACGACGGCACCGGCAACCTGCTGGCGGGCACCGCGGTGGGCACCGCGACCACGGACAAATTCGTCGGTAACGTCAGCGTGGCGGTGGACTGGAACATGGACGGCAAGATGGACATCATCAAGCTGGCCAACAGCGGGCAGTCATGGCTTTACACCAATGATGGCATCGCGGGTTCGGCAAGCTTCACGGCGTCGAAGTTCAGCACTGCCACCTCCACGCAGGTGTCCGGCGCGGCGCGGCTCGACTATGACTGGGACGGCGCGCAGGATCTGCTGATCTTCCGCCAGAACGGCAGCGTGATCCTGGAGCGCAACACCAACACCGTTGCGCCGGGTACGGCCATGCATCTGAAGATTGTCGACAGCGAAGGGATCAACGCCTTCTTTGGCAACACCGTTCAGCTGTACAACTCCGCGGGCCAGTTGGTAGCCAGCCAGATCCTCAACGCGCAGTCGGGGATGGGGATTAACGACTCCTCGTCGCTGATCAGCTTCTACGGCCTGGACGCCAATGAGACCTACCACGCGGTGCTGGTGCGAGCGACCAACGGCGTCTCCAGTAATGTCACCTGGGACGGGCTGGAAGCGGGCAACGGTAAGGAAGGCTACGTGCTGACTGCAGAAGCCGCCACCGGAGGCCACAGCGGGACGATTGTCGGGACGGGCTATAACGACACCTTCGTCGCCGAAGCGGGTACCTATACCTACAACGGCTCCGGCGGCTGGTCGACGACGTCCGATCACGATACCTGGAGCAGCACCGGCGGTATGGACGTGGTGGATTACATCAACGCCACCACGGGAGTAAACGTGAATCTGGGGCTGACGACGGCGCAAAACACCGGCTTCAACACCGCGACGCTGGTGAATATTGAAGGGGTTGCAGGCTCGAACCACGACGACGTGTTCACCGGTAACAGCGGTGATAACCAGTTCGAAGGACGCGGCGGCAACGACACCTTCAACATCGGTAGCGGCGGTCACGACACCTTGCTCTACAAGCTGATCAACGCGTCGGACGCCACGGGCGGTAACGGCAGCGACGTGGTGAACGGCTTCACCGTAGGGACCTGGGAGGGGACAGCGGACACGGATCGTATCGATCTGCGCGATCTGCTTTCCGGTAGCGGCTATACCGGCACCGGCTCGGCGAGCTATGTGAACGGCGTGGCGACGCTGGACAGCAGCGCGGGCAACATCACCGACTACATCCGTGTGGTGCAAAACGGCAGCAATACCGAGATCCAGGTTGACCTGGACGGTAGCGGCGGCAATTTCTCGCCCACAACGCTTGTGACGTTGAACGGGGTGCAAACCGACCTGGCGACATTGCTGGCGAACCATCAGCTGTTAATTGCCTAAACGATGCGGCGGGGAGCGATCCCCGCCGCGCGTTGCGTGCAGTTAAACCGATTATTTTGCCGCTCGTTTAACAAGTGTTCGAATTTTAATCATTCCGTAAAGGTATCATTTCGGTGCGAAATCACCGCACTGGACAGGACGTAGCATTATGAAGACTCATCCGCAGTACGAACCCTGGTTGCAGGGCATGCTTATCATCGCGAAACACTATCGGCTTGATTTCTCGGCGGAGCATGTTCGGGTCACGATTAACCATGAGAGCCACTCTCCACGCCAGCTGGTGCTGGAAGAGATGGCGCGTCAGCTCGGGCTGGGGATGCGTATAGTGGCGGCAGAGACGGCGTCACTCGATCCGTGGCGTCTGCCGATGCTGGCCGAGTTCACAGGCGGACAGATTGCGGTCATTAACCGTATGGACAGCGAAGGGAACGTGAGCCTGCAGTTTAGCGGCGACGGTGGTCTGGAGACCACGCTGACGCGTGAGGCGCTGGGAACGCGTTTAAAAGCGCTTCTGGTGTTGCGCCCACTGGAGTCCACCCCGGATGCCCGCGTCGATGATTACATTAAACCCTACGAGAAAAACTGGTTCTGGCAGCTGGCGCTGAAAGACTGGCGGCGCTACAGCGATATCATGCTGGTCGCGCTGGTGGCTAACGTGCTGGCGCTGTCCGGGATGATTTTCTCGATGCAGGTGTATGACCGCGTGGTGCCGTCGCAGTCGGAAGCGACGCTGTGGGTGCTGTTTGGCGGCGTGATGGTGGCCATTCTGTTCGAGTTCATCATGCGCATGCTGCGGGTGCACATTTCCGATGTCATCGGTAAGCGCGCCGACCTGCGCATCTCCGAGCGCGTGTTTGCCCATGCGTTGCGGATCAAAAACGGCGCGCGCTCAAAATCCACCGGCTCGTTTATCGCGCAGATCCGCGAGCTGGAGTCGGTGCGTGAGCTGATTACCTCTACCACCATTGCGGCGATCTCCGATCTGCCGTTCTTCCTGCTGTTTGTTTTCATTCTGTGGATGATTGGCGGCCCGCTGGTGCTGGTGGTGCTGCTCGCCGTGCCGCTGCTGCTGATCCCCGGCCTGCTGGTACAGCGTCCGCTGGGGAAACTCTCCAGCGAGGGGATGCGTGAATCCGCTATCCGCAACGCAACGCTGGTTGAAGCGGTGCAGGGCATCGAAGATATCAAGCTGATGCGGGCGGAACAGCGTTTCCAGAATCAGTGGAATAACACCAACGACGTCGCGGCAAGCGTCGGCATGAAGCAGCGCTGGCTGACGGGGCTGCTGCTGACCTGGACCCAGGAAGTGCAGTCCATCGTCTATGCCGTGGTTCTGCTGGTGGGCTGTTATCTGGTGATCGCGGGCGACATGACCACCGGTGCGCTGGTGGGGACCTCTATTCTGGCCTCGCGCACCATTGCGCCGTTATCACAGATCTCAGGCGTGCTGTCACGCTGGCAGTCGGCAAAAGTGGCGCGCAAGGGGCTGGATGAACTGATGCAGCGTCCGATTGACGACCCGCAGCAGGGCAAAAAGGTGCACAAGGCGCATCTGCGCGGCGACTATGCGCTCAACGATGTCGGGTTCTGGTACGACGACGAAGAGAAACTCACGGTGCTGAGTATCAGCAAATTGACGATCCGCGCCGGGGAGCGCATCGCGGTGCTGGGGCGTAACGGTTCGGGCAAGAGCACGCTGCTGCAGGTGCTGGCGGGGATGCAGGAGCCTCAGCAGGGCAGCATCCTGCTGGATGACATTGCGCTAAACCACCTTGATCCGGCCGACGTGCGCCGGGATATGCAGCTGCTGAGCCAGCAGGCGCGGCTGTTCTTTGGCTCCATACGCGACAACATTGTGATGGGCAACCCGCTGGCGACCGATGATGAGATCCATCAGGCGCTGGTGAACAGCGGCGCGCTGGAGTTTGTCCGCAAGCAGAAGATGGGGCTGAACTACATCATCAACGAGGGGGGCGCTGGCTTATCGGGCGGTCAGCGTCAGGCGCTGCTGCTGGCGCGCGCGCTCATCATTTCGCCAAATATTTTGCTGCTGGATGAACCTACCGCCTGGCTGGATGAGATGAGTGAGAAGCACGTTATCCAGCATCTTCATCAGTGGCTGGGCAAACGTCGTACGCTGGTGGTGGCAACCCACCGACTGCCGATTCTGGAGCTGATGGACCGTATTATCGTGCTGGAAAACGGCAAGATTGTGATGGACGGTCCTCGCGATGCCATCCTGCGCCAGCACGGAATGGCGGCGCAAAAAACGCCGCAGCGTACCGTCACCCTGAAACCCGCACCGGTGGCTGAGGAGGGCGTAGCATGAATGATTTAACGCGTTATAACAGCCGCCTGAAAGAGCCGCGCCTGCCGCGCTCAACGCTGGTGGCATGGTCACTGTTTGCGCTGCTGGCGGCGTTCATCATCTGGGCGAGTCTGTTCCAGCTGGATGAAGTGACCACCGGTAGCGGCAAAGTGATCCCGTCCTCCCACGAGCAGGTGATTCAGTCGCTGGAGGGGGGGATTATCCATAGCCTGCTGGTGCGCGAGGGTGATATCGTCGAGCGCGGTCAGCAGCTGGCGCAACTGGACCGCACCAAAACCGAATCCAGCGTGCTGGAGAGTGAATCCCGGCTGAATGCCGCGCTGGCCACCGCCGCACGCCTCAATGCTGAGGTAAACAACACGGCGCTGGTGTTCCCGGATGAGCTGGACGATGACGTTGAACTGGTAAAACAGGAAACGGCGCTGTATCAGTCGCGGCGGGAGAGCCTGGAGAAAGGGTTAGCCGGCCTGCGTCAGGGGGCTGAGCTTGTGCAGCGCGAACTGGCCTTAACCCGCCCGCTGGTGACCCAGGGCGCAGCCGGTAAGGTAGAAGTGTTGCGTCTTGAGCGTCAGAAGAATGAGCTTGAGAGCAAAATCACCGAAATGAAAAACCAGTATTACGTCCGCGCCCGCGAGGAGCTTTCAAAGGCTAACGCGGAAATAGAAGCGCAACGTTCGGTGATGAAAGGGCGCGAGGATTCTCTGACGCGCCTGACCTTTAACGCGCCGGTCCGTGGGATTGTTAAAGATATCGACGTGACCACGGTGGGCGGCGTCATTCCACCCAACGGTAAACTGATGAGCCTGGTGCCGCTTGACGACCAGATGGTGATTGAGGCGAAAATCTCTCCGCGCGACGTGGCGTTTATCCATCCAGAACAGAAGGCGCTGGTAAAAATTACTGCCTATGACTACTCCATTTATGGCGGGCTGGAAGGTGAGGTGACGATGATTTCGCCGGACACGCTGCAGGATGAGGTGAAAAGGGATGTGTATTACTACCGCGTTTATATCCGCACCGACAGTAATCATCTGACCAATAAACAGGGCAAGGAATTTCCGGTTTTCCCCGGCATGATCGCCACCGTGGATATCAAAACGGGAAGCAAAACGATTATGGATTATCTGCTGAAGCCGCTGAACAAAGCGAAAGAGGCGTTGCGGGAAAGATAAAAAACTGGCGTTCGGGAGACCGGACGCCAGTTAGTTTATACGGTTGTTGTTATGATGTGTGCAGTTCGTCGTTCTTTTGGAACAATATTTATGTAGTGCGTAACATAGGCAAAATATAACGCGGCATAATTTTCGACCAGTTCAATAAACGCCGGGTATATCGCCATCCGCCCGTCACCCCGATCTTTCAAATACCCCATCTCCTGGGCTGCCTTGATAATGCGGGTCACATGAATACGCGAAACAAAAAACTCTTTTGCAAGCGTTGCAGGTGAATATTCAATGGTTGCGCCGTGTGCGGTTTTGTTTTTGACGGCCTGCAGGTAGAGATAGAGCATAATCATGCGCCCGCCGTCTTTATCAATAAAAAGTCCTACTTCAGGCAAGATCTTCCTGAAGGTTAAGCCCCGAAAAAGATATTCCGCCGCCCGGCGGAAGAAATTATTCCGCGAAACGTCATGATCCAGTAAGTTGACATCAATGTTAAACGCAGGGTACAGAATACTGACGGGCACAAATGCGCCGGACATATAACGTTTGAGTTCCTCCAGTCCTTTTTGCGTGGGGGCAATATTGGTTTTGCGTCGATCTTCAGTGCAGCGCCAGGTTTTGATTCGCCCGGTCGTTCGAAGCAGAGTGATTATCGCAATAACGCTGTTAGGACTGGCAATTTTATAACGGGAACATAACTCTTTTATCTCGGAAACCGACTCGGCCTGATTGCCAAAGATGAAACAGCACATCGAGAGGATAATATTGAATCGGGATTCCTGAAGCATGGTTTTGTAAAACAGGGGCTGCTTTTTATAGATGACATCATTGATGGTGTAGTGCTCGCGTATTGCCTCGCCAAATCGGGGGTTATTCTTGATGACATCCCTTCGATGTAGCAAGGCCCTGGATGAGATATGATTATCCATAGCATTTTCTCTTTATTTGAACGAACCGATAAATGAAGGATCCAGTCTTCGTTTCGGAATTTTATTATACCCTGACATAAGAATATTTACCGTCGTTATTTGAAAAGAAAGATATATTTATTGCGCTTATGGATGCGGAAGATGATTAACCCAAAGATGTTCAGGCTCAATCGCAGGATAACAGTATATTAACCATCGCGCGTACTGTAAGATAAATATATGCATCTGGTTAAATGATTGTTGTTAGCTTTTACCTTTAGTTCCGTATTTCTCTCAGAATCGTCTTCTGTCGGAAAGGATCGCCTTTTTGTCTTCAGGAGCAGGCCATGGCCCATCAAAATACGTTCGAAGTTTCTGCCAGCCTTGAGCAAAAATTTGTTATCTCAGCCTGCAGTTTTACCTATCAAGGATACAGCCTTTTTCTAAAGGAGCAGGGGATCACGGCTTCGCAAATCCGATTTAACGGAGAGACGATTGCCCAGGGTGATATTAAGAATATCGTTATAAATCAATATGCCGAGATATCGGTCTTTCTTGACAATGATGTGGTTAACTTACTGGATACGCTCAAGAAATTGGCTACGTTACTCAATGTGCTACCGGTTATCCGCACGGTGACGCTCTATGGTCAGATACCCGATAGCTGGCTGTATCGTACGCTTGAAAATATGGTGGATAATAAAAATACGCTCTCCAGGGTACGCGTGGCCACGCTGGTTGATGTCATCAACTGCGTTAAAACGAGTGACGGCCTGCGCCAGGCGCGTTCTCAGTTATTAAGTAAAAAATCGTTTTACTGTGAATATAAAGGCACGATGAAAGGATTAACCCGGCGCGAGCTTGACGTGTTACTGAATTTCTACCGCGGGATTTCCATAAAAGTACAGTGTGAAAGTTTGGGGCTGTCGAACAAAACGCTTTACACTCACCGAAAGGAAGGGGTGAAAAAATTACATCTGATAAAACCCTGGTTAAGCGATCGTAACCTGTTCAGAATGGAAGAGAGTAACCACAAGGATATGCAGGAAGAAGGACTTTCATCGCGCGAAGTCGAGATCTTTAACGCGTTACTGAGGCGGGAAATATTCCCAGTGTATCAAATTATCACCGATCGCTTTAAAAAAGGGGTGGGCTTTGAAATTTTGTTACGCTGGAACAATAACGGTAAAGTCTTAAAGCCAACCGAGTTTATGACAGACATTTCCAGCGTGGAAATATGGCTGAAAATCACCGCGCTGGTGATCCACGCAGCTGTCTCAGGTATCAATAAATACAATGGTAAATTCTATTTTTCGGTGAATATTCCCCCGCAACTGGCTTCGGGTAACGCCTTGCCGGGCATGGCAAAAAAAGCGACGGGAATGCTCTTACAGCCGCAGTGGGCGTCAAAACTTGTGTTTGAGTTTGCTGAAACCATTGATGTCACAAAAGATAAAGCAATCCCGGAAACCATGCAGCGTTTACGCAATACCGGCTGCAGATTATTCCTCGACGATTGTTTCTCAGACCACCATGTGATGTTCCCGGTTCGCCAGGTGCATTTTGACGGATTGAAACTGGATCGCGATATTGTCGAACAGTTTGTCGCCAATGATAATGACTATAATCTGATCAAAACCATTCAGTTCTACAGTGATATAACAGGAAGCGAGTGCGTTGCAGAAGGCGTGGACAGCGAGGAGAAATTTGAAAAACTCGCTGCTTTAGGCATTAAAAGCTTTCAGGGATATTATCTGTCGCGCGCGGTAAAAGAGGATGAATTAGATCGTATGGTGAGATTATTTAGCTAATGCAAAAAGGGGGGGGGCGGACATCAGGGCGTGATTTATCCCTTGCTGCCCACCCGCGCAAATTCAGAGTTTTTCCATCAAGTATTAAATATCGTCTCGCGTGAAGCCTACCACAATTTCCAGGGTATTGCGGATCACATCGCAGGCTTCAGGTTCTTTCGTTATTTCCAGGGCGTGAACCAGCTGTAAGATAATCTCTTTATTTGAAAGGTTATCACCGCAAAGCATAATGCACCGTATTGCCGATCCTAACACTTCAGCCTCATCAGAAAGATGCGAACCCGCGTTAAGAAAATGCTCGGCCAGTCCCTTATCATGCAGTGCTTCGAAATTATAGGCTTGCTGTATAATCGCTTTGCTCATGGTAGTCACCGTGTTGGTCGTAAATTAGTGTTTTTTGTCGGGCGCAAGAAGCGTGTCTTTTTTAAAAAGTGAACGAATTCGACCAACGTCATAATCCCCGATCACTCTTCCACGATCTTTCGAAACGCCGGTTATGCGCTGACGCACTTCATCTTCAGCGGCAATCAATGCATTTTTGCGTTCATCATTTGACTCAACATTCGCCATCGCAAGGAGCCGATTAGCAAGAGATGCAAAGGTGATAGGCCCGTTTTCCTTGAGGATGGTTAACACGGCCTCGCCAATTAAATCATCTTTAAGTCGTTCAAATTTAGTTCTATGCATAACGTCTATCTCACTCTGCTACGGCCTTGACGCCGTAACATTGGGTTAGTTATCGCGTACTGATAAGTATATTCTCTGTCTCTGCGTAACCAACTTTGTCACTTCACAATCAATTTTCAGGTTAGCGCTCAAAGAAGAGGGCGATGAGACCGTTGTAATGTGCCTTTTCGTGCTCACAGGATGACTCTTCAATGCGTCGCAGAAGCTTTGTACAAATTGTCATTCTGCTCAGTTGTACGTTTTCTTTGATAATTTCACTGACGATCAACCCGAGCGTCTCCTGCTTGGTTGGTATGTTGTTTTTGTTAAAATACAACGTGATAGCGTGTTCTGTTGTCGAAGGCACTGAGTTGCGACGCATCATTTTCCACCGTTATCAAACATTTTCGTAACATCGATGTGATTGAATCTATACCATCCTGGTAAATCTGTACAGAGAAAGTGTACAACTTTTTCATTTTTGTGAAGAATATATTCTCCTGCTTAAGCACACATTTTCAGATTCTCTGCAATACTTTTTCCATACCGAAAAGGAGGGTATTCCATGCAAGACGGTTACTACTGGATAAAGTTCAGGGGCATCGTGCAGAAAGCCCGCTACTCTGACATTCCCGCGACGGATGTAGAGAAGGGCGAGCAGACGAGGGGCGTCTGGCACTTAATGGGAGAGGATATCGAAGTGTGTTCTTCGGCGGAGGCCGTTGTTTTGTCAGAACTTCTGGGAGAGTCTGGAGCAGACATTTATTGAGCGCTAACGCAGCAAGGAAAAAGGCCCCGTGGGGCCTGATATTATTTACGGCCGAGCAGAAGGCCAAGCACCACACCTACTGCACCCGCAGCAATGAGGCCTGACAGCGGATTATTTCTGACCGCTTCCGTCACATCCGAAACGGCATCGCTGGCCTGAGCAGCGTATTTTTTCGCAGCACCTTTCATCTGGTGCTTAGGTGAGTCAACGACATCGCCAAACTGCTGCTGTGCAGAGCCTGCCAGTTCATCAAGTTTGTTTTTCGCTTTGTCGCCCGCGTAGTCGGCATTCTTATCAGCATTAAAATCAGACATTGTTTCCCTCCTTTTGTAGATAGTTTAAGGATAGACCCAGTTTCAGAATTTATGTGCTTTAACCTTAAAAGTGATGCGTTTGGAGGCGTTTTTAGGATATGTCTCCCTGTTGGGTAAAGACGGTTCTGAACTTACAGGCCTTGAATTTATGATAAATGCGGCTAAAACATAATCGATGTAA
The DNA here is from genome assembly GCA_018231785.1 of Danaus gilippus. Taxonomy (NCBI): domain Eukaryota; kingdom Metazoa; phylum Arthropoda; class Insecta; order Lepidoptera; family Nymphalidae; genus Danaus; species Danaus gilippus. The sequence continues at coordinate 14,855 of DVQO01000001.1, forward strand.
AGGCGAGGTATCCTCGCCTTAATTAACGTTTTAATGTGATATATATTTTCAAGGCAAAGTAAATAAACAATGCTTACGATCTGAATTTTGACAAAAAAACCGCCGAAGCGGGTCTATGTAGTTTTAACCTTTCCTCTTGACCGAGGCTATGAGGAATATCAGTCCGGTATTCATCAGCACTGACACGGCGAGAATACCGAACAGCACTATGTCACTCCAGTTTGTTTCAGTTATGAACCCCACCTTGTCGCTATAAACGTCAAACAGATATTCAAAGGGGAAGACGATGTAAATTACAGAGAAGATAGTCAGAAACGATATGAACTGAATCAGCCATAATCCTGCCTGTTTCGCGGGCGTCCTCATCAGTACACCTGTATCGTGCCATAGGCAAACAAAGAAGCCGTTACGAGCATTTTGGGCGTATTCAATAGCGCTTCTCTAAGGATGTGAAAGTGTGCGGGCGATGGGAGAGTAATACAACCGTTGCTGATTCCGGCCCAACCTGCTGGGTGAAGCCGAAAGTTCCCCCTCGCAACCTCATCAATAAATGTGACGTCATCAATACTCTTATCGTCGCGGTACAGCGCGAACCAGGTGGAATGATCTGACAACGTATATTTTGTGGCGAAATAATCTTTAACGTGGGTACCAATGCTTCGCGGTCTGTCCACAATGTAATATTTACCTGGTGGTAGCGGCCCGATGTTCTTCACAGCGACTGAATCTGGATTATTCCTGTGTTGTCCCGCATTGCCTGAATAAGCAGGGAAAAACCCTATACCTGGGCAGCTCAGATTCGATAACTGGCCACCATTCAGATGAAAAGTGCAGCGGATCATCTGTCTTTCCACTCGTCAGAAAAAATGATGTTGCCGTCGCAATGTTTCCAGGTGATCTTCTCGTAGCGCAGCGCGATGCTTTCAAGATGGTTATGCTTTTCCATTGCCGGATTTTTAACGTCATGCATCAGCGGGCATATCGAGACGACTTTGACGTTCTCAAGCAGCATATTGAAGTACTCCACCTCCTGGCCTGCATCGTTGATCTTGTACCACTTAAATTCCGCAGATTTTAGCGTCTGCCCGGTGGCTACCGCTTTGTACAAGTATGGGCTGGAGCTGTCGAACTCCTTTTCGAATACCAGTGCGCTATGCACGCGGGTACCCGTGATTTTTCCCGTCATGCTATCGGTTGGCAGGTGCATACCATGACCAAACCCTACAACCTCAATAGAACCTTCTCGGTACGTTACATCTACCGAGCCTTTAATATCCGCGCCACCGTCGTCCTTCAACCACAGGTATGCTGGAATTGCCATTGCTAAACTCCTTTTAAGTAGACATTTCGGATATCTAATAAATACCTCTTTTCCCAATGCAGTTAGACAAAAAGTGTCATGCAACATATTGATAACTAAGTATGTTATTAGAGCTGTGGCGAATGATTTTTTGATGGACCTCATGACTGCTTAAATAAACAGGCATAGCTGCACAACGTGCGTAGAGTGAAAACTTCTCAGGCGCCAGATATTGATTGGCCTGAGAAGCCCGAAGGTGGTTCAGCTATCACATCATGAAGTTGTTCATTGTTGTGTAGCAATTTTCTTCAATTGCTCATCGATTAAGGCGAGTATAGGCCGAACGTCGGAATCCATAACCCGGCGTTCTTTCAATCTGACCTGTATAGCTGATTTATAGTTAGGTCCCCATACATCAGCGTTATCTGCAGACGTGCCGATTATCTTGAAGGGAAAGATACAAATCAATTTCTTATTGAACGCTCTAGATACATGTACAAAGGAGGTGTCGGGAGAGATGACCAGTGCACTATCTTTGATTATTTGTGCAGCCGAAAAGAATGAGGGGGTTGTATTTTTAGTGACATTTTCTGAATCGGGTATTGAGGCGATTTTATGCTGTTCACCAAGAATTATCAGGTGAAATAAACCCTTATATTTAGTCATGTGATTGGTAATGGCTTCAATTTGTGCTGTAGAGAAAAAACGCTCACTAACACTTCCATAAGGAATAAAGGAAACAATTTTTTTAGTGGTTATTTTTCTAATAAAGTTCCGCGCTGTTTGAGCATCTTCTTCAGGAATCATTACAGTGTAATCGTAATCATCAACAATGATCCCCAATCGGTTAAGTAGGTCAACGTACCTGGTGCTTATGTGCCCCAAGGGTTGACTTATGTTAATCACCTCATCATATATGCGATATTGATTATTAAAGCCGATCGTTTTATATGGCTTGATTGATCTGATTAAGTTAAAACTTTCGATATTAGAGTGTGTGATTTCATGTGAGTCTATAAAAACAAAAGGGGAAAGGTTCTTTAAAGTGTTAATTAAGTTTTTTTTATTTTTGGCATCATATAAGTAAAGCGCTTCTAAATTACGCCACTCCTTGAAGAGGAAGTAGGTTCTTTTATCTGCTATAACAGATACGCGATAATTGTTTTTAACGAGTGTGTCAATTGCTCCACCAATGACTACAGCGTCTCCAATACCCTTTCCTATGAACGGTATGACTAAGTGTTTTACTTCGGTCTCGTTCCTCGCCTGAAATTTCCGGCCCTGCGCAGCTATCGCGCTTAATAACTTAAGTTTTAATCTAAGCTTAAACCTTTTCAAAATATAATTTTTAGTTCTGTTGACTTTTCTTAACCACTGAATCACAGAGATTTCCCTCTAACTTTATCGCATTAACTGAATTTATTCCCTGTCATCTATATTACCTGGCTATCAGGGGCAGGGCAAATGCCGGACGTTAGTGAGTTGGGGAGAGTGAACGGGAACTTGTCATTGAAGGAGGCTAACACCTGGATCGAGAGCTACGTGACGACGTATAAAGACGTTACCGATCACGAAGGCGAAAACCGAACCTTCTAGCTTGTTAAACCGAACGGAGGTCTGCGATTGGTGATTTACCGTCATTGAGCCTTCAGCAAAAAGTACGCCTGGCGACGTTTTGTTTTTTCTTTGCGATGGACGCACGAAGTTTGCGAAGTTAATGGGGAGAAAGCTTATAACTGACGATGGCGAAGCGATTGAGTTAGGGGCAATTCCAGAGGTTTAAGTTTTGGGGGGTAACGTTTTAATTAACCCGCGACGGAGGATTATAGGCCTGTGTAGTCGGTTAGATTTTGGGGCAGGGAAAAACCACTTTATGTTCTGTAGTGTATTTTTGCATTTTTAGGTAAATGCAGAATAACCATGAAAAACCCAATGTTTACATGAAGCCGATAGACACGTTACTATACCCCCCTATAGTATATAGGAGGGCGTATGCCGCATTCACCTGCTGACAAAAAACGTATCCTTACTCGCGTACGCCGCATCCGGGGCCAGGTCGATGCCCTCGAGCGTGCGCTTGAGTCCGGCGAACCCTGTCTGGCCATTCTGCAGCAAATTGCCGCCGTGCGCGGTGCGGCGAATGGCCTGATGGGCGAAATGGTCGAAATTCACCTCAAAGATGAGCTGGTCACGGGAGAGACAACCCCGGATCAGCGGGCAGTTCGGATGGCGGAAGTCGGCCATTTGCTGCGCTCTTATCTAAAATAAACCCACAGACCTCACTACAAGGGAAGAGACACTATGAAATCTCGCGCAGCTGTTGCATTCGGTCCAGGCCAGCCGTTGAAAATCGTTGAAATTGACGTCGCGCCGCCGAAAAAAGGCGAAGTGCTGATCAAAATCACCCACACCGGCGTGTGTCATACCGACGCCTTTACCCTGTCGGGTGAGGATCCGGAGGGCGTGTTCCCGGCGGTACTCGGCCACGAAGGCGGCGGCGTGGTGGTTGAAGTAGGCGAGGGCGTCACCAGCCTGAAGCCCGGCGACCACGTTATTCCGCTGTACACCGCCGAGTGCGGTGAGTGCAAATTCTGTAAATCCGGTAAAACCAACCTGTGCCAGGCGGTACGCGCTACCCAAGGCAAGGGACTGATGCCTGACGGCACCACCCGTTTCTCCTTGAACGGTGAACCGATTTATCACTACATGGGCACCAGTACCTTCAGTGAATACACCGTGTGTGCGGAGATCTCGCTGGCGAAGGTTAACCCGCAGGCACCGCTGGATAAAGTGTGTCTGCTGGGCTGCGGCGTGACGACCGGTATCGGCGCGGTACACAACACTGCGAAAGTGAAAGAGGGCGATACCGTTGCGGTATTCGGTCTGGGCGGTATTGGCCTTGCGGTTATCCAGGGCGCGGTTCAGGCGAAAGCCGGGCGTATCATCGCGGTGGACACCAACCCGGAGAAATTCAAACTCGCGGGCGAGATGGGCGCGACTGATTTCGTGAACCCAAATGATGACGCAAGGCCGGTTCAGGAGGTGATTGTTGAGCTGACCGACGGCGGCGTTGACTTCAGCTTCGAGTGTATCGGCAACGTCAATGTGATGCGTGCTGCGCTTGAATGCTGCCACAAAGGCTGGGGCGAAAGCATCATCATCGGCGTCGCGGGCGCGGGGCAGGAGATCAAAACCCGTCCGTTCCAGCTGGTCACGGGCCGCGTATGGCGCGGATCGGCGTTCGGTGGTGTGAAAGGCCGTACTCAGCTGCCGGGCATGGTAGAAGATGCGATGACTGGCAAAATCCAGCTCGACCCGTTCATTACCCACCGTTTACCGCTGGATCAGATCAACGAAGCGTTCGATCTGATGCATCAGGGTAAGTCCATTCGTACCGTCATACATTTCGGCGACAACTAATTATTCTGCCAGCGGTTTTTGCCGCTGGCCTTTCCTGCATATTCTTCTCTAAAGTGTGACCTGGCTGGCGCTTTTAGCCATAAGCAAATTCCCCGCCGTGCCGATGACTATTTTACAGGCGTGTTTATACGCATCTTACCTATAAGAGAGTCGACGGTCATGGACAACACAACATCGATGCAGGCGCAGCAGCGGCTGGGCTTCTTGCATCATATCCGGCTGGTTCCGCTGTTTTCCTCCATTCTCGGTGGCATTATTCTTCTGTTCGCCCTGAGCGCAGGGCTGGCAGGGTATTTCCTGCTAAAAGCCGATACCGATCAGCAGGATGTTACATCCGAAATTCAGGTACGTATGGGGCTGTCGAACAGCTCGAACCATCTACGTACCGCCCGTATCAATATGATCCACGCCGGTGCGGCGAGCCGTATCGCGGAAATGGACGCGATGAAAGAGAACATCGCCGAGGCGGAAAAACGCATTAAGCAGTCGCAGGAGGGGTTCACCGCCTATATGAACCGTCCGGTCCGTACCCCAGCGGATGAAGCCCTGGACAGCGATCTGAAAACCCGCTTCGATGCCTATATCGCTGGTCTTCAGCCGATGCTCAAATATGCCAAAAACGGCATGTTTGAAGCCATCATCAATCACGAAAATGAGAGCGCCCGTCCGCTGGATGATGCCTATAACGACGTGCTGTTAAAGGCGATCAAGATCCGTACCGATCGCGCTAACGCCCTCTCCACGCAGGCGCATACCCGCACCCAGTTGGGGCTGATGTTTATGGTTGGGGCTTTTGCGTTAGCCCTGGTGCTCACGGTGATGACCTTCGTGGTGCTGCGCCGTACCGTGATCAACCCGCTCCAGCGCGCGGCTACGCGCATCGAGAATATCGCGAAGGGCGATTTGACGATGCCGGACGACGCGACGGGTCGCAGCGAGATTGGCCGTCTGACGCGGGACCTGCAGACGATGCAGCACTCGCTGGTGACCACGGTAGGGACCGTGCGTCAGGGAGCGGAGGAGATCTACCGCGGCACGAGTGAGATTTCCGCCGGTAATACCGATCTTTCATCGCGTACCGAACAGCAGGCCGCCGCCATTGAGCAGACCGCGGCCAGCATGGAGCAACTGACGGCAACCGTGAAGCAAAACGCCGATAACGCTCACCATGCCAGCAAGCTGGCGGAGGATGCGTCCGGTAAAGCCAGCCGGGGTGGCCAGATGGTCTCCGGGGTGGTGAAAACGATGGGCAACATCTCCACCAGTTCGAAGAAAATTTCTGAAATCACTGCCGTCATCAACAGCATTGCTTTCCAGACCAATATCCTTGCGCTCAACGCCGCAGTAGAAGCGGCGCGTGCCGGGGAACAAGGGCGTGGATTTGCGGTGGTGGCAAGCGAAGTACGTACCCTGGCGAGCCGCAGTGCCAACGCCGCGAAAGAGATTGAAAGCCTGATCAACGAGTCCGTTTCACTGATTGACCAGGGCTCTGGCGAGGTGGTAGCAGCGGGTAACACCATGAATGAGATTGTTGATGCGGTGAAACGCGTCACCGATATCATGCTTGAAATTGCTGCCGCGTCGGATGAACAGAGTCGCGGTATCGTTCAGGTAAGCCAGGCTATCTCTGAAATGGATAAAGTAACCCAGCAGAACGCCTCGCTGGTGGAAGAAGCCTCAGCGGCGGCGGCATCTCTGGAAGAACAGGGCGCGCGTCTGACCGAGGCGGTAGGGGCATTTCGTCTGAGCGGCGCGAAGCAGGGCCGCGCGGTGACGGCTGCACCGGTGGCGCAGAACGTACCGTTGCGCCAGGCGGCAACGATTTCCGGGGATAACTGGGAGACGTTCTGAGTCGCGGAGTGTGTCGGGTGGCGCTTCGCTTACCCGACCTATAACATCTGACCTACAAAAAAAGGGACCTTTCGGTCCCTTTTTCATTGTTTACTTCTTGTCCGGTAACGCATACGCGATAACGTAATCACCGCGATCCGGTGACTGGCGCGCGCCGCCTGCGTTGATGATGATGTACTGTTTACCGGTTTTCGGCGAAACGTAGGTCATCGGGCCGGACTGGCTGCCCACCGGCAAACGGTCTTTCCAGATCTCTTTCCCGGTTGCGGTATCAAACGCGCGCAGGTAGAAGTCCTGGGTACCGGCAAAGAACAGCAGGCCGGACTGCGTGGAGAGTGACGCCCCAAGCGTAGGCATACCGATCGGGATTGGCATATGCATGCGGATCCCCAGCGGACCGGTGTCTTCGACCGTGCCGACCGGAACCTGCCACACCAGCTTGCCGGATTTCAGGTCTACGGCTGACATGGTGCCAAACGGCGGTTTCTGACACGGAATGCCCAGCGGCGACAGGAAACGTTCGCGCATTGCGCCGAACGGCGTGCCGTCCATCGGGACAATCCCCATTTCGATACCGCTGGCGTCTTTCGCCACGTTAGCGCGAGGAACCATGTAGTTCGCCAGCCCCAGACGCATGTCGTTAACGAACATCAGGCCATTGTTCGGGTCAACCGACACGCTGCCCCAGTTCATCCCGCCAAGAGAGCCAGGGAATTGCAGAGAGCGGTCCAGACCCGGCGGGGTAAAGACGCCCTGATGACGCATCTCTTTAAACTGAATACGGCACAGCAGCAGGTCAACCGGCGTTGCGCCCCACATGTCGGATTCGGTCAGCGTCTGGTTGCCGATCATCGGCATGCCAACGGAATAGGGCTGAGTAGGCGAATAGCGTTCACCCTCAACGTTACCCGCAGGCACAGGGCGTTCTTCAACTTTCGCCACCGGCTTGCCAGTTTCGCGGTTGAGCATAAAGATCATGCCCTGCTTGCTGGTCTGCACCAGCACCGGCGTGGTACCGCCTTTACCGTCCGGCAGGTCGTACAGCAGCGGCTGGGAAGGCAGGTCGAAATCCCACAGGTCGTGGTGCGTGGTCTGGAAATGCCAGCGAACCTGGCCGGTGGTGGCGTCCACGGCGACAATCGACGAGCTGTACTTGTCATCCAGCGCGGTACGTTCACCCGCCCAGAAATCTGGCGTTGCGTTACCCGTTGGCAGATAGATCAGGTTCAGTCTGGCGTCGTAGGACATGGCAGACCAGACGTTCGGGGTACCGCGCGTGTAGGTCTGGCCTTCTGGCGGCTCGCCGGTCAATGCAGGGTTGCCCGGATCCCAGGCCCACGCCAGTTTACCGGTATGAACGTCGTAGGCACGTACCACGCCCGGCGGTTCACCGGTGGAGAAGTTATCCGCCACGCGTCCGCCGACCACGACCACGTTGCCCGCGACCAGCGGCGTCGAGGTTTGCTGGTAATAGCCGGGTTTAATTTCACCCATGCCGACGCTCAGGTCGACAGTGCCATGGTCGCCAAAGTCGTCACAAACCTTGCCGTTGTCCGCGTTGATGGCAATCAGACGGGCATCGGTCGTAGGCAGGAACAGGCGACGCGGGCAGGCCGCAGGCTGAGTTTCTGCTTGTGACGTTGTCACGCTAGAGCGATCTTCAAAGTAGCCCAGCCCGCGGCAGCGCTGCCAGTTCGGGGCCGTCGCTTTTGAGTCGTAACGCCATTTCTCTTTGCCGGAGTCAACATCCAGCGCCAGCACTTTGCTGTACGGCGTACACACGTACAGCGTGTCGCCTACCTGCAGCGGGGTGTTCTGATCTTCTGCACCCGAGCCGTTGCTTTGAGGGATGTCGCCGGTATGGGCCACCCAGGCCACTTTCAGCTCGTTGATGTTTTGCTTATTGATCTGGTCGAGTGCGGCAAAACGGTCACCGTGGGTGGTGTTTCCCCAGTGTTCCCAGTTCTTCTGCTGTTCGCCGGGTGCCACCGGTTTTACTGGCACCGGTTCGTTGGCCGCGACCAGCGTTTGCGGTTTGAACATCCAGCCGAGGCTCACCAGCATACCAACAGCCAGCACCGCCGCAACGCCAAAGGCAGGCGCTTTGTTCACCGGCGTGCCGTGCTGCGCCGCGCGCAGATAAGGCCAGACGATGGCACAGAGAAACGCCAGCACCGCAAAGGTGAACAGGCGTGAGAACAGCGGCCAGAAATCCCAGCCTGCATCGCTCACTGCCCAGAACAGCGAGGCGATAAACGCCAGGGCGTAGAGCACGATCCCGATGGTGCGATTGGTGAAAATCAGGATGGCAGCAATCACCATCACGATGCCCATGATCAGGAAGTACCAACTTCCGCCCACGGTGACGAGCTTTAAGCCCAGCCCGCCGACAGCCAGACCGATGAGCACCATCAGTCCGGCAAGAAGCCACTGCAGAATACGAGGTACTCCGCGTGGCGCGTTGCCAAATGCCATTTCTGTCTCCTTAAATACACCCGTCCTGTCAGGCTTGCGTGGTGCATGTACCAAATGGGTAATTAATATTGAGGTTAAGCAGGGTTTAACGCTTAAAGCAGGGCTTTAAGCGGCTAAATCCACCTTTTATAAATGATGTGTGAACCATTTGGTGAATTCGTGGCTATGATAAATCTGTTAAATTGTTTTACGCAATTGTTAATGAATAATTTCGCATTTATTGATTAGCAAAGAGAAGCAACCCGTCATCACGACGGGTTAAGCAGGCGGGAGAAAAAGGGGTAATTACACCGGCATGGACTTACGGATCGCGCTCAACAGGGTTTGCGCGCCCGCAGAGAGCGGAGTGTCCACGCGGGTCAGAATGCCGATAGGTTCGCCCGCGCCGGGAGAGGTGACCGGCAGCGCAATCAGCGTGCCGCGGCGTAAATCGTCTTTGACCGCCCCTGACGGGACAAACCAGACATAGTCGTAATCGACGGTAAGCTGGCGCGAAAGGGAGGCCGACAGCGTTTCGATGCAGCCCGAGGGCAGCGAGCAGCCCTGCATCTGCAGCATGGTTTCGGCGTTCTGTCGCGGGACCGTGCCCTGCGGCGACACCACCACTGGCCACTCCATAACCCGGCTCAGGGTGACGGTGTCCTGCAAGAGTGGATGATTTGGCCGCACCACCAGCTTGAGGGATTCGAGAAACAGCAGCTCATAGTTCAGGCCGCTCATCAGCTCGGGGTCGGACATTCTGCCGATACCCAGATCCAGTTCGCCGGATTTCAGCCCCGCGAGCAGCATGGTGTTGTTCATGGTGGCGACCTGAAGCGTGGTGTGCCGTTGCTGCCGGTGAAACTGCCCGATAACCGGCGGCAAGATCCCCAGCGCCGCAGTAGGCAGCGCGCCTATGCGTACCACTTCGCAGACGGGTTCATCTTTACGGTTTAACGCCTGACCTGCGGTGTTAAGGGCGTCAAGCACCTTAACGGCGTGCGTAAGAAATTGCTCCCCCACGATGGTCAATTGCGCCCCGAGGCGGCCGCGATCGAACAGGCGCGTTCCGGTGAGCTGCTCGAGTTCGTTCAGCGTTTTTGAGAGTGCAGGTTGACTGAGATTAAGGGTTTCAGCCGCACGCCCCAGCGTTCCCTGTTGAGCGACGGCCACAAATGTATGTAAATGGCGCAAGCGTATGCGCTGACTGAACAGACCATTTTTTTCCATAGGCGATGTTTAAAACAGAGCGATGCCGCTGACAAGCGATGTTGTTTAATTTTGATAACTTCATTGCAAAATATTATTAACATTCGATCTGTTTGAGTTACAAGCGCTTTTTGGTCCGGGCGGGCTGGCGCGCCGCCCTGACCCTGGATTTATCAGTGGTAACCTTCAGTATCAGACACTTTGCCGCGGAAAACGTAGTAGCTCCAGGCGGTGTACACAAGGATCACCGGGATGATTAACAGCGTGCCGACCAGCATAAACAGCTGACTGGAAGGCGGGGCTGCGGCTTCCCACAGGGTAATGCGCGGGGGAATGATATGCGGCCACAGGCTGATGCCCAGCCCGCTGAACCCGAGGAAGATAAGCCCAAGGGTCAGCAGGAACGGGCGGGCGTGGCTGTGCGGGTTGTGAGTCATCCGCCAGATCCACAGGCTCAGCACGCCAACCAGCAGCGGAACCGGGAGGAACCAGAAAAAGTTTGGCAGCGTGAACCAGCGCTCGGCCACGTACTGCCAGCCAAGCGGCGTCCAGATACTTACCACGGCAATCACCGCAATCAGCGCCAGCAATACCCGGCGGGTAAGATAGCGCATGCGGATCTGCAGTTCACCTTCGCTTTTCATTATAAGCCAGGTGGTGGCAAGCAGGGTATAAGCGACCATAAGGCCCAGGCCGCAGAACAGGTTGAACGGGGTGAACCAGTCGAGCGCGGAGCCAGCGAAACGTCGGCCTTCAACGTCGAAGCCGTTGATCATCGCCCCCACGACAATCCCCTGGCTGAAGGTGGCAAGCAGCGAGCCGCCAGCAAAGGCATAGTCCCAGAATTTGCGGTGCGACGGCGTAGCCTTAAAGCGAAACTCGAACGCCACCCCGCGAAAGATCAGGCCAATCAGCATAGCGGTCAGGGGAATGGTCAGGGCATCGATGATGACCGCATAGGCCAGCGGAAAGGCGCCAAACAGCCCCGCGCCGCCCAGCACCAGCCAGGTTTCATTGCCATCCCACACCGGGGCTACGCTGTTGACCATCACATCGCGTTCTTTCGCGTCGCCAACGAAATTAAACAGCAGGCCAATGCCCAGGTCGAAACCGTCCATGATGATGTACATCAGCGTGGCAAAAACGATGATCGCGATCCAGATGACAGAGATATCAACGCCCATCAGGGTCTCTCCTGTTCAGAAACCGACTCGGCGGCAGACAGCGGACGGGCAGGGGTGCCCGAGGTATTCGATGTCAGCGTGCTGACAGGTTGCGGGCCTTTCTTGATCAGCCTGACGAGATAGACATAGCCCACGCCAAAGACCGAACAGTAGACCAGGATAAAGGCCAACAGGCTGATGCTCATTTGGAGCGTGCTATGCAGCGATACCGCGTCAATGGTGCGCAGATAGCCATAGACCACCCACGGCTGACGGCCCACCTCGGTGGTGACCCAGCCCGCCAGCAGCGCGACCAGCCCGGCAGGCCCCATACAGAGGGCGAACCAGTGAAACAGACGGGAGTGGTAAAGCCGGTTGCGATAGCGTAGCCAGACGCTGATCGCCCCAAGCGCAATCATCAGCAGCCCCATGCCAACCATAATGCGGAATGACCAGAAGACGATAAGCGAGTTTGGACGCTCGTCTTTGGGGAACTCTTTCAGGGCGGGAACCTGTTTATCGAGGCTGTGCGTCAGGATCAAACTGCCCAGGGCAGGAATTTCCAGTCCGTATTTGGTGCGCTCCTCATCCATATCCGGCACGCCGAACAGCAGCAGCGGGGTCGCTTCACCCGGGCGGTTCTCCCAGTGGCCTTCGATAGCGGCAATTTTCGCGGGCTGATGTTCCAGCGTGTTCAGACCATGCATATCCCCGACCACGGCCTGAATGGGCGCAACCAGCAGCGCCATCCACATCGCCATGGAGAACATTTTGCGTATGGCGGGCGTGTCGTTTCCGCGCAGCAGATGCCAGGCCCCGGAAGCGCCGACAAACAATGCGCTGCACAAGAACGCGGCAATCGACATGTGGATAAGACGATACGGGAAGGAGGGGTTAAAAATGATAGCCAGCCAGTCCTGCGGGATCACCTGGCCATTTTCGATGGTGAACCCCTGAGGGGTATGCATCCAGCTGTTAGACGCAAGGATCCAGAAGGTGGACATCAATGTACCCAGCGCCACCATGCAGGTTGCAAAGAAGTGCAGGCCGGGTCCGACTTTGTTCCACCCAAACAGCATCACGCCAAGGAAACCGGCCTCCAGGAAGAAGGCGGTAAGCACTTCGTAGGTCAGTAACGGACCGGTGATACTACCGGCGAACTGCGAGAAGCCGCTCCAGTTGGTGCCGAACTGGTACGCCATGACCAGCCCGGAGACGACGCCCATGCCGAAGTTAACCGCGAATATTTTGAGCCAGAAATGGTACAGCGATCGCCAGACGTCGTTTTTGGTACGCAGCCACATGCCTTCAAGTACCACGAGATAGCTGGCAAGCCCAATGGTGATCGCCGGAAAGAGAATATGAAAGGAGACGGTAAAAGCGAACTGAATCCTGGCCAGATGAAAGGCGTCGAGTTCGAACATGGTTCCTACCTCTGGAACGAATGGCCTCTGGAACGGATGGTGCACCGGCGCTGCCAGACAGCGTTCAGCTGTCTGGCATGCTTCTGACTATTTTTTCGCTTCGACCCCGGAGGTCTCTGAGCGTTGTAAGAACTGTTCCGTCGTCTGCGGAATATGGGTGATCAGCCACTCAGCCATCGCTTTTTCTTCGGCAAGGATAGATTCAATGGCCGGCACGGAGGCGGTATCGCCTGCGCGTTTGGCTGCCGCCAGCAGGGAGGTATAGCAGGCAATCTCAAACTGCTCGAAAACATAGCCGCTGATGGACCCTTTCACGATTTCATCGGACGGGAACATACCGCCAATGGACTGGCCGAGCGCGGCCATCTTGCTCATGGAGTCTTTGAGGACGGAACGAGAAATATCATTGCGGTCGAGGATCTCTTCCAGCAAACTGATTTGACGTTTTGTCTCGCTAATATGTTGTTCAATTCGGGAGCGGATGTCAGGGTAATTATCGATGCGGCTGGCCATGGATTCCAGCATTGATTCCGCTTGCTTTTCCATCGCATGGGCATCGCGTAGCCAGTCATGATAGTGTTCTACGTGATTCATAATCGTGTCCTCAATTATTAGATGGTCAATTTATTGTTACTCTCTGCAATTCGAACTGCACCTGCAGTACACTACTCATTCATTATAAAAACAGAAGAAATAACGAGAATTAACCACAGCAGTGCTGCCGCTAAAAAGCATCCTTTAACGATCGCCATACAGATGCTTATTTAAAATATCTGTGTTAAATCGTTATTTCTTCGCTTTTTTATTGATATTACCTACGGCAAGATCGGTGAGTTTAAGATCGGTTTCTTTTTCTTCTTCAAGCGTTTCCGCCAGTAACTTAACGGCTTTAGTATAGCCTAACTGTTCCGCTAAGGTCGCCAGGGTACCGTAACTGGCAATTTCGTAATGCTCTACTTTTTGCGCAGCGGCAATTAATGCGGCATCACGGACTTCATTTTTTTCAGTGCTCTAAATGACTTCATTTGCCTCTTCAATCAGGCCTTCCATTGCAACGCACTTCATACGCTTAATCTTGAGGCCATTTTCCTGCTCAATAATCTGATCGATACGCTCGATCTGACCCTGTGTTTCCTCAAGGTGAGCAGTGAAGGCTGCGCTAAGCTGTTCGCTGGAGGCGGCGCGGGCAAGTTTGCTCAGCGCACGGGTCAGCTGCTTTTCCGCGCTGTAGGTGTCGGAGAGAAGGTGAATAAAGACGTCTTCGATGCTTTTCATATTCATATTTACGATCCGATTAAATATGTGAAGGGTACTGCGAGCCGTCTGGCCCGCAGCAAGCTCTTTAGGTATTTAAAGAGACGTAATTAAGATCAGGATTTGTCAGAACCACGGCCTCCGCCATGACTATTCTGACCCCCTTTCTTACCTGCTTCAGAGGCGCGTTGCGGGTCGTTTTTGAAATTCCCACCGCTCTGCTGTCCACCTTTACGTCCTGCGTCAGATGCTTTATCACGATCTTCAGCGAAATTACCGGAACCACCACGATGCTCTGCCATATTAAACCTCATATTTCATATATTGGTCATGTCAGTAAGATACGAATATATTCCGTATCACTCGTCGTTCGATTAATAACTGTAGTCGCTGGTGGAGGTTCGTCAAATTTAATTAATGGTCCTATTTGATTTATCGCAAAATAATGTGGCAATTAACGCTTCGCTTGCTATAAATATATTCTTCCAGGAGGGCGAGTAAGTTGTTGTGTTTGCTGGGGGTATTCAGATTCCGTGCGCGCTAAATGATATTTTTGGCAAAAGTTATTGGCCCAAAAAATGCGGGTAGATGCCGTTTGCAGATTATTCCTGGTGATATTTCATCATGGCGAGACATAGCGGTAGAAAATAATTACAGGAGACTATTTTAGGCCTCATTTGTTACAAGGTGCGTCAGCGCATGTGTTGACCACACGCGTCTTAAGATCACAATTTGTAAATTCTTCCCCCCGGAAGGAACGGCCTTTTCTACACTCCAGGTAATATTCACTGGAGGCAAGACATCATGGCGAACACCATCACGGCTGATGAGATTCGGGAGCACTTTTCGCAGGCTATGTCGGCGATGTACCAGCAGGAAGTTCCGCAGTACGGCACATTGCTTGAACTGGTGGCAGATGTGAACCTTGGGGTTCTGGAAAATAATCCTTTATTACATGAACAGCTTGCGAATGCAGATGAACTGGCGCGCCTTAACGTTGAGCGTCACGGTGCGATTCGCGTGGGGACCGCGCGGGAACTCTCAACCCTGCGCCGGATCTTCGCCATTATGGGCATGTTTCCGGTCAGCTATTACGATCTCTCACAGGCGGGGGTACCCGTTCACTCCACGGCGTTTCGTCCGGTTGACGATGCAGCACTGTGCCGCAATCCGTTTCGTATTTTTACCTCGCTGCTGCGTCTGGAACTGATTGAAGACGCCGCGCTGCGCGAACGCGCGGCTGAGATCCTCTCGCGGCGGAACATCTTTACGCCGCGCTGTCTGGCACTTCTTGACCTGTATGAATCAGAAGGGGGCTTTACCGACGCACAGGCGAGCGAGTTTGTTCAGGAAGCGCTGGAGACATTCCGCTGGCACCGTCACGCGACGGTAGACCGGGAAACTTACCTGGCGCTGAGCAATGCGCATCGCCTGATTGCCGACGTCGTCTGCTTCCCCGGATGCCATATCAACCATCTCACGCCGCGCACGCTGGACATCGACCGCGTACAAGAGCTGATGCCGAAATACGGTATTGAACCCAAAGTTCTGGTGGAGGGGCCGCCGCGCCGCGAGGTGCCGATCCTGCTGCGCCAGACCAGCTTTAAAGCGCTTGAAGAGCCGGTGCTCTTTGCCGGGGAAGATAAAGGAACGCATACCGCCCGCTTTGGTGAAATCGAACAGCGCGGCGTGGCGCTCACCCCGAAAGGACGCGCGCTGTACGACAGCCTGCTGAGCCAGGCGGGGACGGGCAAAGACAACCTGACGCACCAGCTGCATTTGCGCGAGACGTTTAGCGCCTTCCCGGACAGCGAAATGTTTCTGCGCCGTCAGGGGCTGGCCTATTTCCGCTACCGCCTGACGCCTTCAGGCGAGGCGCACCGCCATGCGTTTCGTCCCGGCGACGATCCGCAGCCGCTTATCGAGCGTGGCTGGGTGGTGGCGCAGCCGATCACCTATGAAGATTTTCTGCCCGTGAGCGCTGCCGGTATTTTCCAGTCCAACCTCGGCAATGAAACGCAGGCGCGCAGCCACGGTCATGCCAGCCGGGAGGCATTCGAGCAGGCGCTGGGCTGCCCGGTGCTGGACGAATTTACGCTGTACGAGGAGGCGGAAGCGCGCAGTAAACAGCGTTGCGGTTTGCTCTAAAATCGTTACTCTGCAAGGGTGTGATGGAAAAAGAAGGTGAGTATGCATAATCCCTCCGCCCCTGTGGTTGAAACGCGCCAGGGCGCGCTGCTTGGTTTTACAGATGAGGATGTTCACGTCTGGTGCGGTATCCCTTATGCCGCACCGCCTGTCGGTGCCTGGCGCTGGCGCTCACCGCGCGCGCCTGAGCGCTGGGAGGGCGTTCGCCAGGCCACAGCGTTTTCCCCGTCGAGCTGGCAAAGCAGCGAATATTGTCAGCAGCTCGGCGGCGGCGATCCCGGCATGTTTTCGGAAGATTGCCTCTACCTTAACGTGTGGTCACCGGCTGCACGTACCTCGCCGCGCCCGGTAATGGTATGGCTTCACGGCGGGGGCTTTACTCTCGGTGCGGGTGGGTTGCCTCCCTATCAGGGGAAAGCGCTGGCCCGGCGCGACGTGGTAATCGTAACCCTCAACTATCGGCTTGGTCATCTTGGCTTTTTCGCGCATCCCGCACTGGAGGGGGAGGAGGAGCGCGTGGTGCATAACTTTGCGCTGCTCGACCAAATCGCCGCGCTGAACTGGGTACGGGATAACATTGCTGCCTTTGGCGGCGACCCGAACGCCATCACCCTGTTTGGTGAATCTGCCGGTGCACGCAGCGTGCTGTCGCTGCTGGCGTCTCCGCTGGCGAAAGGGCTTTTCCATAAGGCGATTGTGCAAAGTGGCTACACCTTGCCGGACACGCCGCGCGAACAGGCTTTGAAGAAAGGGCAAGCGCTGGCCCACCACTTTGGCCTTGAGAACGCCACGGCCGATGAGCTGCGCGCCATTCCGCCTGAGGCCTTCTGGCCGTTAACGGCTCCGCTGAATATCGCCCCTGCGCCCATCGTTGGTGATTGCGTGTTGCCGGAAGCGATGCTGGATGTCTTCTTTGCCGCCCGTCAGCATCCGATGCCGATCATGATTGGATCGAACAGCGACGAGGCCAGCGTCATGGCGGTCTTTGGTATCGATCTCGCCGGGCAGATCCAGAAGCTGCGGCGCGAAAGACGTTTTGGGCTGGGGCTGATCAAGCTGCTCTATCCCGGCGTGAAGGGGGATGAAGAGCTGGGCAGGCAGGTGTGCCGCGACATGGCGTTTACCACCATGGGGTACGTGGTGATGCAGGCGCAGCAGCGCGCCGGAGCGCTCTGCTGGCGCTACTGGTTTGATTATGTGGCAGAAGCGGAACATGCCACCTACGTCAACGGTGCCTGGCACGGCAATGAAGTTCCCTACGTGTTTGATACGCTCGGGCAGGTTGAGCCGTCTCGTCACTATGTGAATGAGCGCGACCTCTATTTTGCAGCCCAGGTGGCGGATTACTGGGTCAGCTTCGCCCGTGATGCAGGCACCCGCGAAAGTCTGCCGGGGCCAGTCCGCTGGCCCGCATGTCGAAAAGGGCGGGATGTGCTGCTACGTATTGGGGTGAATAAACATGCAGGTTTCAGGCTGGAAAACCGCTTTATGCGCGCGCGCATGAGCCTCTTCAAACGGGTGATGAAACACCACGTCAGCCTCGACTGAGCAGGCAGGCGCGAAACGCCGCCAGTCCGTCCTCCTGACCGGGCGAGTCGCGCCATACCAGGCGGTAACTCGCCCCGGTTTTAATACTGGTGTCATAAGGCCGCGTCAGCCGCCCGGCGCGGATATCCTCCTCCACCAGCGTTTCGTCAGCAATCGCCATCCCCAGCCCCTGAATCGCCGCGGTAATGGCGAGATCCATGGTATCGAAGTGTTGATTTTTGAGCATGGCTGCGCCCGGGTGCGCCTGATGTGCCAGCCATAACGACCAGTCCGTTCTGTCGCGGGTCGGGTGCAGAAAGGTTAAGGACTCAGGCGCGACGTCCGCGCGCTGCGGGCTTACTACCGGGGTTAAGGCCTCTTCAAACAGCAGATCGCCCGCGCTCATGTGGGTGCCAAAGACGATTGCCGCATCGTAGGATTCGGTTTTGAAATTGACGTTATGATCGGTCGTGGTGGTGAGCGCGATCTGCAGATCCGGCTGTTCACGTTCAACCTGAAGCAGACGCGGCACCAGCCAGCGCATGGCGCAGGTGGGCGCTTTCAGGCGGATCACGGTCTGGTGCGTTCGCGCGCGATCGGCCACCGTCAGCAGATGCTCAAAGGCAGATTGCAATTCCGGAAGCAGGGCGCTTCCCTGGGATGAGAGCCGCAGTCCGCGGGCGTGGCGTTCAAACAGCGGAAAGCCGAACCACGTCTCCAGCGCCGCAATTTTACGGCTTACCGCGCCCTGCGTCAGACAGAGTTCTTTGGCGGCGTGGGTAAGATTAAGATGCCGCGCGGTGACCAGAAATGCATCAGCGGCGTTGAGCGGGAACGAGCGGCGCGACATAAAAACTCCTCAGCTATGCATTTTTCTCATGGCTATTATGACAACAATTCGGTTGTTCCAACAGCGCAGTTGTTGTTTGAATAGTTATGCACTCACCATGAGAAGGACAGAGGATGACTATACGAACCCCGGTGCAAACTCGCTCAAAATTGCCTGACGTGGGGACCACCATTTTTACCGTTATCGGCCAGCTGTCCGCTCAGCATAACGCCATCAACCTGTCTCAGGGCGCGCCGAATTTTTCCTGCGATCCGGGCCTGGTCGCTGGCGTGACCCGCGCCATGGAAGCCGGGCATAACCAGTACGCCTCGATGACCGGCCTGCAGTTGTTGAAGGAGCGGATCGCAGAGAAAATCGGTACGCTGTACGGCACGCAATACGATCCCGGCACGGAGGTGCTGGTGACCGCCAGCGCCAGCGAAGGCCTTTACTCGACGATTGGCGGCCTGGTGCATCCGGGCGATGAGGTGATTTACTTCGAACCCTCGTTCGACAGTTACGCCCCGATTGTGCGTTTGCAGGGTGCCACGCCCGTCGCCATCAAGCTGACCGTGCCAGATTTTGCCGTCGACTGGGACGAGGTTCGCGCGGCCATCACCCCGAAAACCCGGATGATCATCGTCAACACGCCGCATAACCCGAGCGGGCAGGTCTTCTCGGCAGACGACCTGCAGCAGCTTTCAGCCCTCACGCGCAATACCGACATCATTATTTTGTCTGATGAAGTGTACGAACATGTGGTGTTCGACGGCCAGCCGCACCATGGCATGGCGACGCACCCGCAGCTCGCCGAGCGCAGCGTGATTGTCTCCTCGTTTGGGAAAACCTATCACGTCACCGGCTGGCGAGTGGGGTACTGCGTTGCGCCCGCGGAGCTGATGGAGGAGATCTGCAAGGTCCATCAATTTTTGATGTTTTCTGCCGATACCCCTATGCAGCACGCCTTTGCCGAGCACATGACCGATCCGCAAACCTGGCTGTCGCTGGCGGCGTTTTATCAGCGTAAGCGCGACCTGCTGCAAAGTTTGTTGGCAGAGTCACCGTTCAGGCTGCTGCCGAGTGCGGGATCGTTCTTCCTGCTGGCAGACTACCGTTCGTTCAGTGATGAGCGCGACAGCGAACTGGTGAAACGGCTGATCACCGAGTGCGGCGTTGCCACCATTCCGCTGTCGGCGTTTTATGCCGACGGCACGGACAATAAGTTGATCCGCCTCTCTTTTGCTAAAGACGAGGCGACGTTACGGGCAGGTGCCCAGGCCCTGTGTCGGGTTAAACCACGCTAAGGAGTTTGAGATGAAATTACGCGCGTTAGTTGTCGGCATGGGACTGCTGTGTTCGTTCTCGTCGTTTGCAGCCACCGAACTGCGTTACGGGCTGGAAGCAGAATATCCGCCGTTTGAAAGCCGCAATGCCTCGGGTGAACTCGAAGGGTTCGACGTGGAATTGGGTAATGCCATCTGCAAAGCGGCGGCGCTGAAATGCAGCTGGGTAGAAACCTCATTTGATGCGCTCATTCCGGGGCTGGTGGCGAAGAAATTTGACGCGATTAACTCAGCGATGAACATCACCGCGCAGCGCGAGAAAAGCATCGATTTCACCCAGCCGATTTACCGTATTCCGTCGCAGCTGGTCGGCAAAGCCGGCAGTGCGATAGACGCGACGCCAGAAGGACTGAAGGGTAAAACCATCGGCGTTCTGCAAGGCTCTATCCAGGAAACCTACGCAAAAGAGCACTGGGAAAAGCAGGGTGTCACCGTGGTGTCTTATAAAGATCAGAATATGGCGTGGGGAGATTTGCTGAATGGCCGCATCGACGCCTCGCTGGTGATGTCCGCGGCCGGGCAGGCAGGCTTCCTGAGCAAGCCGCAGGGTAAAGGGTTTGGCTTTATTGGCAAACCGGTGTCGGACGACACCATCCTCGGCAGTGGGATCGGCTTTGGGCTGCGTAAAGGGGATGAGGCCACCAAAAAGCAGCTTGATGCCGCTATCGATAAAGTACGTGCCGATGGCACGATCGCTAAACTCGCTGATAAGTACTTCCCGGGTATCGATGTCAGCGTGAAATAACCGCCTCGCTTTGTCCCGGCTGTCGATGTCCAGCCGGGTACTTTTTTATCCCCTGGACCTTGTCAATGTATCCTGCTCTTGTGGTGAGTCTAAATTCAGTCTATATTCAATCCAACAAACCGCCCCCATCATCAGGTTGCTCATGAAAGTTGAAACTATTAGCTACGTAAAAAAGAACGCGGCTACGCTCGACCTTTCCGAGCCTATTCTCGTTACGCAAAATGGCGTTCCCGCTTATGTTATTGAGTCTTATGACCAGCAGCAGGAGCGTGAAAATGCTATTGCACTTTTGAAATTGATGACGCTTTCAGAGAAGGATAAATCTGAAGGGAAAACGTATTCGAAAGCGCAACTGCTTGATAGTCTCGACTGGTAAGGATGCAGCCTCCAAAAAGGGTTGGACATGGAACAAAGCTCGGTAGTTTTTGAGTACACGTTTACCGCAAAATTTTGCATTGAACATATCGTCAGTTTTCTTCGCAACGCGGATGTTGAGCCACGACCCATCATAGAAGAACTGTTAACGCAATTTGAAAGTCGCGTTGGCCAATTTCCCCTTGGTAGCCAGATTTGCCCTGAACTGGTGAAAATCGGATGTGCTAAGTACCGCGAGTTCAATAGCGCAGGCGGGTATCGTGTACTTTATTCGGTAGAAGAACATTGCATAACTGCGCATGCCATTCTTTCCCAGCGGCAGGATATTAAACAACTTCTGTTTAAGCGCCTGATTCAACCCTGAGTGCATGCATAAAAGGTCCGGCATGCCCGGGCCTCTTTACATAAGCATACCTGTCTTTACACCACTTTCAGGCCGTTCTGGTCGACAGAAAATATTTCATACTTTGTTCAGATAATCACCGGCCAACAATTGGATTTCTAACCGTTTTTGTTTAGGCTGTGCGTTCTTTCTTGCCGTCGTTTCGCCCTGTGCGAAATACATTCACACGACCATAAGGACGTTTTCTCAGGCATGAATCGCAGACGTTTTTTAAAAGGCTCACTGGCTATGGCCGCCCTGAGCGGCACCTCTGGCCTGGCTTCCCTGTTTTCTCAGGCAGCATATGCTGCAGACTCTGACATAGCTGACGGCCAGAGCCGTCGTTTCGACTTCTCTGTTCTGCAATCTATGGCGCACGACCTGGCGAAAACCCCGTGGGGTGGTGCGCCGCGTCCGCTGCCGGAAACGCTGGCGACCATGACCCCGCAGGCCTACAACGCTATTCGCTATGATGAGAAGCAGTCGCTGTGGAATAACATCGAAGGCCGCCAGCTGGACGTGCAGTTCTTCCATATGGGCATGGGCTTCCGCCGTCGCGTACGGATGTTCTCCCTGGATCAAACCACCTCCCAGGCGCGTGAGATTCATTTCCGTCCGGAGCTGTTTAGCTACGGCGACACGGGGGTCGACACCAGACAGCTGGAAGGGCAAAGCGACCTGGGCTTTGCGGGCTTCCGCGCCTTTAAAGCACCGGAGCTGGCGCGTCGCGATATCGTCTCATTCCTCGGCGCAAGCTACTTCCGCGCGGTGGATGACACCTACCAGTACGGCCTTTCGGCGCGCGGGCTGGCTATCGATACCTTTACCGATACGCCGGAAGAGTTCCCGGACTTCACCGCATTCTGGTTTGAAACCGTTAAACCTGGTGATACCACCTTTACCGTCTACACGCTTCTGGACAGCCCAAGCATCACCGGTGCCTACAAGTTCGTGATCCACTGTGAAAAGAGCCAGGTGATCATGGACGTAGAAAACCACCTCTACGCGCGTAAAGACATCAAACAGCTTGGCATCGCACCGATGACCAGTATGTTTAGCTGTGGCAATAACGAACGCCGCATGTGCGACACCATTCACCCGCAAATTCACGACTCTGACCGTCTGGCCATGTGGCGCGGCAACGGCGAGTGGATCTGCCGCCCGCTGAACAATCCGCAGAAACTGCAGTTCAACGCTTACATGGACAAAAACCCGAAGGGCTTTGGTCTGCTACAGCTTGACCGTGATTTTTCCCACTATCAGGACATCATGGGCTGGTACAACAAACGCCCGAGCCTGTGGGTTGAGCCGCGTAATAACTGGGGCAAGGGGGCGGTCGGGCTGATGGAGATCCCTACCACGGGCGAAACGCTGGATAACGTGGTCTGCTTCTGGCAGCCGGAGAAAGCGATTAAGGCGGGGGACGAGCTTGATTTCAAATATCGCCTCTACTGGAGCGCACAGCCGCCGGTACGTTCTCCGCTGGCAAACGTCTACGCCACCCGCACCGGCATGGGCGGCTTCCCGGAAGGTTGGGCACCGGGCGAACACTACCCGAAAGTGTGGGCGCGTCGCTTCGCCATTGATTTTGTCGGGGGCGATCTGAAAGCCGCTGCACCGAAAGGTATTGAGCCGGTAATCACACTCTCCAGCGGTGAAGCCAGACAGGTTGAGATCCTCTACGTTGAGCCGTTCGACGGGTATCGCATTCTGTTTGACTGGTACCCCACCTCGGACTCCACGGAGCCGGTGGATATGCGGATGTTCCTGCGCTGTCAGGGCGACGCCATCAGCGAAACCTGGCTGTATCAGTATTTCCCGCCCGCGCCGGATAAACGCAACTACGTTGACGACAGGGTAATGCGTTAGTCCTTATGGCATGGTGCCGGGTGGGCTAACGCTTACCCGGCACTGGCAGTGCCTTCAGCGTCCGCCACCTGGCCATTGAGAGGGAACATGTCTTCAGAAATCATACCCGTCACCCCGAATATTGAACTTCGCGCCGTCGACGAGCGCTATACCTCCGTCCTGCATCATTTAGTTGTCAAAAACAAAGCCTGGCTACAAACCGCCTTCGACTGGGCGCAACACGTCGGCAGTGAAGACGACACCCGGCGTAACGTGCAGAGCAATCAAATGCTGCATCAGCGTGGTTACGCCAAAATGTTCCTGATTTTTCTCGAAGATCAGTTAACCGGCGTGCTGTCATTTAACGCAATCGAACCGGCAAACAAAACGGGATACATCGGCTACTGGCTGGATGAAGAGCATCACGGGCAGGGGATTGTGTCTCAGGCGCTGCAGGCCTTTATACGTTATTACGCCGGGCGCGGGGAAATTCGTCGCTTCGTCATCAAATGTCGGGTTGCTAACCACAACAGTAACCGCGTCGCACAGCGTAACGGTTTCACGCTCGAAGGCTGTCTGCGCCAGGCCGAGTTCCTTAATGGTCGTTTTGACGACGTTAACCTGTACGCGAAAATCGTCGCGCTATAGCGCACCCAGCAGGGGCGTGCGGGTGATCCGCTGCCTGCCGTTGATAACCTTCTCGCCGCGCAGGTGAATGCTCTCGCCTGCAAAGGCCTCTATAACGGCATCGTCTGTTATCTCAATACGATGCTCGATCAGCACATCGCCGGTGATGCGCGCCCGGCCCTGGATCACCACGCGGTCGTCTATCAGAATCGGCCCGCCGCGTAACCACGCCTGGCCGCCGATCAGCACATGATGTTTGATCACGCAGTTCCCCTCGACCACGGCGTTCTCTGCAACCTGCGAGCTGTAGCGCAGGGTCGGTATGGCGTCCTCTTCTTTTCCCGCTATCAACTGGGCGTGACCGTAGACCTTTGCGCAGTCGCAAACCCAGACGTTATTAAGTTCGTTACCCTCAAGAATGGCGTGGTCGAACACCTCCGCACGGTGTTCAACAAAGGCATTGCTCACCATTGCTTCACCGTATATTTGCGCCTGATGAACGATGCGCGATTCGCTCACCGTCGCATTGCCGTAAATCTTCAGGATCTGCTCATGGTCAGGGGTTAACCCTTTGGCTGCGATAACCTGACTGTGGTGAAGCACGCGGGCGTTACCGTAAATATGACATTCGCCACGCACAATTGCCTGCTGGATGGTGACGTTGTCACTTATTATCGCACCATGGCTGACCTGCGCCGCATCCAGCCAGCTGTTGCCGCCTACCTGCGCGCGATGGCTTATCACGCAGGGTTGGGTGATCCGGGCGTTGTCGCAAACGCGTGCGCCGGCAAACACTACGCTGTTTTCATCGTATATCCAGCAGTGCCCTTCGTGCGCGAGGGCACTCTCGTCTTCAACCCAGCCGCCTTTGGTGCCGCTGGCGACATCGTTGAAATCCATCGTGGCGATAAGCTGCCGTAAGATAATCGGGGAGCGGGGCTCGTCGTTTTGGCTGTGCCAGATCCGCGTCTCGTCGCTAAGCCGGTATTTTTTCATTCTGTTTTCTCTGAAAAGCGTCTTTACTAAACGTAGCAAATTTTCCGCGTTTCGAAGTGCTGGCGTCCCGTGCGGAAACCCCTTAAAATGGCATTTCAAATACATTTTAAAATATCAAATAAATGCATAAAAATAACACTTCCCAACAAGCTCTTAACTTGCCCGCAGGCTATTTTGGCATGGTGCTGGGAACCATTGGGATGGGCTTTGCGTGGCGCTATGCCAGTACACTCTGGCCGGTGTCGCACTGGCCCGGCGATATACTGGTCGCGCTGGCAGTGGCAATCTGGTTTTTACTGACGCTGGCGTTTATCAGCCGCGCAATCCGGTTTCCGCACAGCGTGCTGGCAGAGATGCGCCATCCGGTGATGAGCAGCTTCGTCAGCCTCTTTCCGGCCACAACCATGCTGGTGGCGATCGGTTTTGTCCCCTGGTATCGTCCGCTGTCGCTGGTGTTATTCGTCGCTGGCGTGGTGATACAGCTCGGCTATGCGGCGTGGCAAAGTGCAGGGCTGTGGCGGGGGAAACATCCGGAAGAGGCGACCACGCCCGGTTTGTATCTGCCTACCGTGGCCAATAACTTTATTAGCGCGATGGCCTGCGGGGCGCTCGGGTTTAACGATGCGGGCCTGGTGTTTCTCGGGGCGGGGGTATTTTCGTGGCTTAGCCTCGAGCCGGTGATTTTACAACGCCTGCGCAGTGCTGGCGAACTGCCGTCAGCCCTTCGTACCTCGCTCGGTATACAGCTTGCGCCCGCGCTGGTCGCCTGCAGCGCCTGGCTGAGCGTAAACGGGGGCGATGCCGATACCTTTGCCAAAATGCTGTTCGGCTATGGTTTATTGCAGCTGCTGTTTATGCTGCGCCTGATGCCGTGGTATCTGTCACAACCCTTTAACGCGTCGTTCTGGAGTTTCTCGTTCGGCGTCTCCGCGCTGGCAACCACCGGCCTGCACTTAGGGCATAGCAGCCCGTCGGGCTTCTTTCACGCCATCGCCATTCCGCTGTTTATTTTTACCAACATCATCATTGCGATGCTGCTGGTTCGTACGTTTATCTTGCTGATGCAGGGCAAACTTCTGGTGCGCGCTGACAAAGCACGGCTTATGCAATCTGAGGAAAAGAAATGACTGTTGATGAGAACTACTTCACCGAAAAATATGGCCTCACCCGTACGCACTCTGAGGTGCTGTACAGCGCCGGGATCGTCAAGCCGGGTAAAACTCTTGACCTGGGCTGCGGTAACGGGCGCAACAGCCTGTATCTGGCGGCCAACGGCTATGATGTGACCGCCTGGGATAAAAATCCCATGAGCATTGATAACATCGAGCGCATCAAAGCGGCAGAAGGGATTAGCCATCTGCAGACGGCGATCAAAGACCTGAACACCCTCAGCTTTGACGGCGAGTACGATTTTATCCTCTCCACCGTGGTGATGATGTTCCTGGAAGCGAAGACCATTCCCGGCCTGATTGCCAATATGCAGCAGTGCACCAAACCGGGCGGGTATAACCTGATTGTCGCCGCGATGGACACGGAGGATTACCCTTGCACCGTGGGCTTCCCGTTCGCGTTCAAAACGGGCGAACTGAGCAACTACTATGAAGGCTGGGAGTTGCTCAAGTACAACGAAGAGGTCGGTGAGTTACACCGCACCGACGAGAATGGCAACCGCATTAAACTGCGCTTCGCCACGCTTCTGGCGCGCAAGCCAGCTTAACGCGCGGCCAGCAGACAGAGCTGAAGGGCGGTGTGGTAAGAGGCCTCGAACGAACTGAGCGGGAGAAACTCAAACTTCGAATGGAAGTTATGGGCACCGGTAAAGAAGTTCGGGGTCAGCAGCCCTTTGGCTGACAGCGCTGCGCCGTCCGTACCGCCGCGCATGGGCGTCGGTTTTGGCGTAATGCCAAGCGACGTCATGGCCTCAAACATCAGGTCGATGGCGCGCCTGTCTTCCCCAATCGCGTTGCTGATGTTGCTGTACGTATCCTCAATGTGAAATGCGACCCTGGCCGTTGGGTGCTGCGCGGCTATCTTCTCTGCCACGCTTGCGATCTGCTGCTTACGTGCGACAAAGCCTGCGGTATCGAAATCACGAATGTTTGCCTTGAGCACCGCCTCACTTTGCCCGGCCTGAATGCCGTTGAACCAGATATAACCTTCACGTCCCTCGGTACATTCCGGGGTTTGCTGGCGATCGAAATGGCTAATGAAATCAGCGGCCATCAGCAGCGGGTTTACCAGCACGCCTTTGGCTGACATCGGGTGCGCCGTGACGCCGGTGAAACGGATCTCCGCCGCTGCGGCGTTGAAGTTCTCATACACAATCTCGCCCAGCTCACAGCAGTCGATGGTCCAGGCAAAGTCCACGTCGAAACGTGCCAGGTCCAGCGCTTTGGCACCACACAATCCAATCTCTTCGTCGGGCACAAACGCCACGACAATGTCGCCATGGCGATGTTCTGCCGTCAGGTTTTCAAGCAGGGTCATGACCACGGTAACGGCGGATTTATTATCTGCGCCTAATACGCTGGTTCCGTCGCTAAAAATAATCTCTTCATCAGGGTAAGCCAGAATTTCAGGGTGCTCTTTTACGCGAAGCCAGATGTCTTTCTCTTTATTCAAACAGAGGTCTTCACCGCGAAAGGTTAATATTTGTGGATGAATATCCGGTGATAATCCGACATCAACGGTATCGATATGGGTAATAAATCCAATTCGTGGTGCGCCCTCAACATTTCCCTTTTTTACCGCGGTGACGGTGGCGAATTCATCGATCGCTATGTCGCTTAAACCCAGCTCTTTCAAATCGTTAGCCAGCTCACGCGCCATGTCATGCTGGCCCGGCGTGGAGGGCAGGGTTTTCGCTTTCGGATCGCTCTGGCTGGTAATGGCGAGATAGCGGAAAAAGCGTTGGGTTAATTGTCTGGAGAGGGGGGAAGCCATAGTGATTCCTTCTTTTTTGTTTTATCAGGTGTTTGCAATCTCACTTTAATGTTATTTATGAAATGGCAAAAGAATTAATTAGCCGTCGAATTAAAAAGACAGGATCAGCCAATGAATTGCAAACTTACAACGTTAACTCTGGCACTTGCTGCGCTGACGGTCAGTTCCACCGTCGCGGCAAAAACGCTGGTGTATTGCTCCGAAGGATCGCCAGAAAACTTCAACCCTCAACTGTATACCTCCGGCACCAGCGTGGATGCCAGCGCTGTACCGGTCTATAACCGGCTGGTGGATTTTAAACCGGGCACCACGGAGCTGGTACCGAGCCTCGCAGAGCGCTGGGAGGTGAGCGAGGACGGCAAGGTGTATACCTTCCACCTGCGTAAAGGCGTTAAATTCCAGAGCAACAAAGCGTTTACGCCGACGCGCGACTTCAACGCCGACGACGTAATCTTTTCGTTCATGCGCCAGAAAGACGTTAATCATCCTTACCATAACGTCTCTAATGGCAGCTATTCCAACTTCGAGAGCCTGGAGTTCGGCAGCCTGATCGTCGCTATCGATAAGGTCGATGACCATACCGTACGCTTCACGCTGGCCCACCCGGAAGCGCCGTTCGTGGCTGACCTGGCCTGGTATTTCGCCTCGATCCTGTCAGCGGAATATGCTGACGCGATGCTTAAAGCGGGCACGCCAGAGAAGGTGGACATGGATCCGATTGGCACCGGGCCGTTTAAGCTGGCGCAATACCAGAAGGATTCCCGCATCCTGTTCACGGCGTTCCCGGAATACTGGCAGGGCAAATCAAAGCTCGATCGTCTGGTGTTCACCATCACGCCGGATGCCTCGGTGCGGTTTGCCAAAATCGAGAAGAACGAGTGTCAGGTAATGCCGTTCCCGAACCCGGCAGATCTGCCGCGCATGAAGGCGAACAAGGACATTAACCTGATGAGCAAGGCCGGGCTCAACACCGGTTTTCTCGCTTTCAACACCCAGAAACCGCCGCTGGATAACGTAAAAGTTCGCCAGGCGCTGGCAATGGCGATTAACAAACCGGCGATCATTGATGCGGTGTTCCACGGCACAGGTACGGAGGCGAAAAATCTGCTGCCGCCGGGCGTCTGGAGCGCGGACGATAAGCTCAAGGATTACGCCTGGGATCCTGAGAAGGCAAAAGCGCTCTTAAAAGAGGCCGGATTCGCTAATGGGGTAAGCATCGATCTGTGGGCGATGCCGGTGCAGCGTCCGTACAACCCCAACGCAAAACGCATGGCAGAGATGATTCAGGCGGACTGGGCGAAGATCGGCGTGCAGACCAAAATCGTTACGTATGAGTGGGGGGAATACCTCAAGCGCGTGAAGGGCGGTGAACATCAGGCGGCGTTGATGGGCTGGACCACCGCGACGGGGGATCCGGACAACTTCTTCGGGCCGCTCTTTACCTGTACCTCGGCGAATGGCGGGTCGAACTCGGCCAGGTGGTGCTATAAGCCGTTCGACAAGATTATCGCCGAAGCAAAATCGATAACCGATCGCGATAAACGTATCGCGCTGTATAAAGAGGCACAGCAGATGATGCATGACCAGATGCCCGCCGTGATGATTGCGCATTCCACCATTTTCGAGCCGGTGCGAAAAGAGGTGACAGGCTACGAAATTGACCCGTTTGGCAAACATCTGTTCTGGCAGGTGGATATGAATAAGTAATATCTGAATTGCCCGGCGCGCCGGGCAATCTTTTCGCATTTTGTGCTGCCATCGTCATTTTTTGCCACAACAGACGCCCCCCTTTTTTGCTATAACTTCAATTGCATACTTGCAGATAACCTGGAATCCCATCATGCGTACTCATTCCCTGTTTAAGGTCGCGTTGCTCTCCGGCCTTTTGGCAATGGCGGGCTGTGCCTCTAAAGTCGCAGCACCTGACCAGTTTTCTGGTTTTTTAAAAGACTACTCTGGCTTGCAACAAACAACGTCTGCGACGGGGAAACCCACGCTGCGTTGGGTAGATCCGTCGTATAACCCCGATAATTACGACAGCATTATCTGGACGCCGATTACCTATTATCCGGAACCCAAACCCACTACGCAGATTGGTAAACGCACGCTTGATGAGTTGCGCAATTACACCAACGACAAGCTGAAAGCGGCCGTTGCCCAGCGTAAACAGATTGTCACCACCCCGGGTAAACACAGCCTGATCTTCCGTGGCGCAATCACCGGCGTCAGCTCGCAGAAAGAGGGGCTGCAGTTCTACGAAGTGGTTCCTGTTGCGCTGGTCGTGGCCGGCACGCAGATGGCGACCGGGCATCGCACCATGGACACGCATCTGTTCTTTGAAGGTGAGCTGATTGATGCCGCCACCAACAAACCGGTGGTGAAGGTGGTTCGTAAAGGAGAAGGGAAAGAGCTGGCGAATGAAAATACGCCGCTGACCTTCCAGACGCTGAAGCAGGTGGTTGATGACATGGCGACGGACGCCACCATGTTTGATGTGAATAAGACTGCGAAATAATGGATAAGGCCTGCAATGTGCAGGCCTTATTTTTCACGCCATCCGCAGGCGTCTGAACCAGGTCTCCGGTTTGGTAAACATCACCATATTCCCGCCCAGGATCAGCACTAACCCCACGATCCCATTCATGTGCCAGACATACCCCTCGTAAAACGTTGAGATAGTTAACGCCACCAGTGGAAACAACAGCGTACTGTAAGCCGCTTTGCCGGGGCCGATGCGTCCCACCAGCGTAAAGTACGCGCCAAACGCAATCACCGATCCGAACAGGGCAAGATACAGCAGAGCGCCCAGGTAGGTCACCGTCCACTCCGGCACAAAGCTATCGCCGCGGAACAACGCAATGACGCCCATGATTACCGTTCCGTAAAGCATCGCCCAGGCGTTGGTCGTCATGGTTTCCAGCCCGTTGCGCTGATGACGCATACTGATCATATTGCCCAGCGAGAACCCATAGGTACCAAGCGCTGAAAGGCCAATCCCGGTCAGCAGCGAGGCGCTCCAGCCGCTCGCCAGCAGATCGTCCCAGAAGAGGGTGACAATTCCCGTCAGGCCCAGCGCGGCTGCCGTCCAGAATCGTGCCGGCGGGCGCTGCCCGAAGAAGAGAAAGCTGTTAATGGCGTTATACAGCACCGCCATCGAGAAGATAACTGACTCCAGTCCGGTGTTGATATGCGCCGCTGCGGTGTAAAAACACCAGAAGTTGAAACAGAAGACGCAACATCCCTGAAGTACGCAGAAGAGGTGATCCCGTACCGCCAGCCTGCGCAAGCGACGCAGGGCAATCAACACGATCATCATCGTGGCGCTGGCGACGGCGAAGCGCCAGAAAATCGACACGGGCGCCGCAACCGGCCCCTGTTGCAGAAAAATGGCGATCCAGGTGGTTCCCCAGATGATAACCACCAGCCCGTACAGTAGTGCGTTCATTGTTCCTCTCTTACGTCACGGCGAAAAGGAGAGTGTGGCGCGTTCTTCCCGGGCTGGCTTTCAACAGTTTGCGCAGGACTTGCAAATTCTTGCGCTTTTTTATCCGCCAGGATCTGGCAAGTGGCTGCAACACTTCTTAGACTGACACTCTGATTAATCACCTGTTAACGGCCATGTCTCACGCTTACGACACCTTTGAAACGCTACGCCAGCAGAACGCGGTGCTTCGGGAAACCGTGGCGCTCAACTCCGGCATTCAGCTGGCGGCGTGGTACAACAAGCACGATACGATCACCGTTAAAAGTAACCACCATACGCTGAGCCTGTACGTGGCGGACGGTTACGAGAGTTACCAAAAAACGCCGGGCGGCTGGAAGAACGGCGGCGGCCCCGATCGGTTTTGCCTGATGCCCAAAGAGAGCGAATCGACCTGGGATATCCGCGATGACCTGTCGTTTGTGCATCTCTACTGTACCGACGAACATTTACGGGACGTCGGGGAGAAGATCTGGGACAAACGGCCTCTGTCGCTCACGCTGGACGAAAAAATCTTCGGCAGCGACCCAAAAATTACCGCCCTGTACCGGCAGTTTTTGCTCGGCTGCGACTGGCAGCAAAAAGCCAATCAGCTCACCCTGAGCACGGCATCAACGCTGCTGCTGACCCATCTTTTGCAGAATTACGCCAACGTGCAGTGGAAACTGCCGGTGGTGACCGGCGGGCTATCGCCGTTTGTACTGCGCAACGTGGTGGCGTTTATCGAGGAAAACCTCGCGCAGCCGCTGACCCTGGCGGATCTGGCAAGCCAGGCGGCGCTGAGCGAATATCATTTCGCCAGAATGTTCCGCCAGTCTATGGGGCAAGCCCCGCACCAGTACGTCATGCACCGGCGGATGGAAAAGGCCAAAGCGCTGATCCAGCACACCGCCATGCCGCTCACCGATATCGCGATGGCCTGCGGATTTAACTCCGCCAGCCATTTCAGCAACCGCTTTCGAAGCGTGCTGGGCGTTACCCCGTCACAGTTACGCGCGACGAAGGTGTGAAAACACGCCGTAGCACAGTCCGCCCAGAATAAGCCCCCAGAACGCCGAACCAATCCCCATCATCGTTACGCCGCTGGCGGTCACCAGAAAGGTGATAATGGCTGCGTCTCGCTCCGTTTCGTTGTGCAACGCCTGGTAAAGGCTGCCGCTGATAGTGCTGAGCAGCGCCAGCCCGACCAGCGTCTGGATCCAGCTCAACGGCAGGGCAGCCATCAACCCGGTGATGGAGCCGCCAAACAGACCGGCCAGCAGGTAAAACACCCCTGCGGCGGCCGCCGCTATCCAGCGTTTACCGGCGTCCGGGTGTGCATCCGGGCTTTGGCAGATGGCCGCGGTAATGGCGGCGATACAGATCGAAAACACGCCGAAGGGCGAAAGCAGCAGGGCCAGTCCGCCGGTAAAAATCATCAGCGGTGATACTGCCAGCGGATACCCGGACGCCTTCATGGTGGCAAAACCGGGGGCGTTTTGTGAGGCCATGGTGACGAGGAAGAAGGGTAACCCGATGCTCATTACGCTGCTGAAAGAGAAGGTCGGCGCCACAAACTCAGGCATGACGAAAGAGAGAACAATCTTATTTGTGACAATGTCACCTCCGGCCCATGCCGCTGCGATGCCGGTGAGTAAAGTTGCGACGATGGCATAGCGCGGCGCAAGGGCTTTCGCGACCAGCCAGGCGAGCAGCATACTGCCGCAGAGCAGAAGATGACCGTCAAGATGGCTGAAAGCCTGCAGGCCAAAATGCAGTAATACCCCGGCCAGCATCGCCGCGGCGAGTGAATGGGGGATCAGCTGCATCAGGCGTGCAAACAGCCCGGTCGCGCCGCACAACAGGATCAGCGCATTGGCAAAGATAAAAACGCCGATGGTTTCCGAAAGCGTGACGCCGTGCAGGCTGGTGGCCAGCAGCGCCGCGCCGGGCGTTGACCAGGCCGTCAGCACCGGCGCTTTATACCACCACGACAGCGCGAAAGTGCTGATCCCCATGCCAATCCCGAGGGCGGTCATCCAGCCGGCAATCTGCTGCGCGCTGGCACCCGCAGCAGCGGCAGCCTGCCAGATGATGGCCGCCGAGCTGGCGTACCCGACCAGTACGGCAACGAACCCGGCCAGCATGGCTGGGAAGAGAGGAGAGGGACTGCGCATAAAAAACTCCGTTGTGCGTTATAACGTCCGATATACGGTATCACTGTGCGTTATAGCGCACAAGTGGTATGCTATCCGGTAACGGAGGGACTATGGACATGACACAACACCTTGCATCCATGTTGAAGGCGCTACGCCAGGCGCGCGGATGGAGTTTATCGATGCTGGCGGAAAAGACCGGCGTCTCAAAAGCGATGCTGGGGCAGATTGAACGCAACGAATCCAGCCCGACGGTCTCGACGCTGTGGAAGATTGCCACCGGCCTGAACGTGCCGTTTTCGGCATTCATTACGCCAGAGGCTGAATCCCCGGCGGTTTACGACCCTCAGCAGCAGGCGATGGTAGTGAAACCGCTGTTTCCCTGGGATGAGGCATTAAAGTTTGACCATTTCTCCATTACCCTGGCACCGGGTGCCCTAAGCGAATCCACGCCCCACGAGGCCGGGGTGATTGAACATGTGGTGGTGATAAGCGGCGAGCTGGAGATGAACATCGACGGTGTGTGGCGCACGATCGCCGCCGATTACGGGGTCCGTTTTGCGGGCGACAAACCGCACGCCTACCGCAACAGCGGCACCCGCACCGTGCATTTTCATTCGCTGATCCATTATCCCCGTTGAGGGTACGCAAAATGGTTCCGTTGGCGCAGAGTTCTGACTACAATAGCCGCCATTTTGACCATAACGGATAACGACGAAGTATGCGCCTGCACTCCCATCATCTTGAACTGTTAAGCCCGGCCCGCGACGCCGCCATCGCCCGTGAAGCGATCCTTCACGGTGCCGATGCCGTCTACATTGGCGGCCCGGGCTTTGGTGCCCGCCATAACGCCAGCAACAGCCTGAGCGATATTGCCGGTCTGGTGCCGTTCGCCCACCGCTACGGCGCAAAGGTGTTTGTGACCCTGAACACCATTCTTCATGATGATGAGCTGGAGCCTGCGCAGCGTCTGATCACCGACCTGTACGAAACGGGCGTAGATGCCCTGATCGTTCAGGACATGGGCGTACTGGAGCTGGACATCCCACCGATTGAGCTTCATGCCAGCACCCAGTGCGATATCCGTACCGTGGAAAAAGCGAAGTTCCTCTCTGACGTCGGTTTTTCGCAAATCGTTCTGGCGCGAGAGCTGAACCTGAACCAGATCCGCGATATTCACCAGGCAACGGATGCGACAATTGAGTTCTTCATCCATGGCGCGCTGTGCGTTGCCTACTCCGGTCAGTGCAACATTTCTCACGCCCAGACCGGGCGTAGCGCCAACCGCGGAGACTGCTCGCAGGCCTGCCGTCTGCCGTATACCCTGAAAGACGATCAGGGCCGCGTCGTCGCGTTCGAAAAACACCTGCTGTCGATGAAAGACAACGATCAGACGGCCAACCTTGGCGCGCTGATCGACGCCGGCGTGCGCTCATTCAAGATTGAAGGGCGTTACAAAGACATGAGCTACGTGAAGAACATCACCGCGCACTACCGCCAGATGCTGGATGCGATCATCGACGATCGCGGTGATCTGGCGCGCGCGTCGGCGGGGCGGACAGAGCATTTCTTTATCCCGTCCACGGATAAAACCTTCCACCGCGGCAGTACGGACTACTTCGTGAACGCGCGTAAAGGGGATATCGGCGCGTTCGATTCACCGAAGTTTGTCGGCCTGCAGGTGGGCGAAGTGCTGAAAGTCGCGAAAGACTATCTGGATGTGGAAGCGACCGAGCCGCTGGCAAACGGCGATGGCCTGAACGTGATGATTAAACGTGACGTGGTGGGATTCCGCGCCAACACGGTGGAGAAGACCGGGGAAAACCGCTATCGCGTCTGGCCCAACGAAATGCCTGCCGATCTCTACAAAGCGCGTCCCCATGCTGCGCTCAATCGTAACCTCGATCACAACTGGCAGCAGGCGTTGCTAAAAACCTCCAGCGAGCGCCGTATTGCGGTCGATATTGAACTGGGGGGCTGGGAAGAGCAGCTGATCCTGACCATGACCTGTGAGGACGGTGTCAGCGTTACGCATACCCTCGACGGCATGTTTGACGTCGCGACCAATCCGGAAAAAGCGCTGAACAACCTGAAGGATGGCGTGGCGAAACTGGGGCAGACGCTGTACTACGCCCGCAACATCGACGTGAAACTGGCGGACGCGCTGTTTGTCCCGAACAGCCTGTTAAACCAGTTCCGCCGTGAAACGGCAGACATGCTGGACGCGGCACGCCTGACCCAGTACCCGCGCGGCAGCCGTAAAGCAGAAACCGTGCCTGCACCCGTTTACCCTGACACCCATTTATCCTTCCTGGCGAACGTCTACAACCACAAAGCACGGGCGTTTTACCATCGCCACGGCGTACAGCTGATCGACGCGGCGTACGAGGCGCATGAAGAGAAAGGCGATGTCCCGGTGATGATCACCAAACATTGTCTGCGCTTCGCCTTTAACCTCTGCCCGAAACAGGCAAAAGGCAACATCAAAAGCTGGAAAGCCACGCCGATGCAGCTGGTCAACGGGGACGAGGTGTTAACCCTGAAATTTGACTGCCGCCCGTGTGAAATGCACGTCATTGGCAAAATGAAAAATCACATCTTCAAAATGCCGCAGCCGGGCAGCATTGTGGCCTCCGTCAGCCCTGACGAGCTGCTGAAAACCCTGCCAAAACGTAAAAGCTAACTAGCGAAAATAGGTCTCCGGTTTGCGCGACTTCTGCCAGGAATGGT
Organism: Danaus gilippus; assembly: GCA_018231785.1. Lineage (NCBI taxonomy): Eukaryota > Metazoa > Arthropoda > Insecta > Lepidoptera > Nymphalidae > Danaus > Danaus gilippus. The sequence continues at coordinate 51,039 of DVQO01000001.1, forward strand.
GTTCGCGCAGACCTTCCGCTGACTCCTCCGCAACCGCTCTAAGCTCATCACTGTCCGCCTCATGGCGAAGCTGGTGATCGACCGTCCTGACCCACAAATATTCATGCCCTTTATGCCCGGCCATCACCTGGCCTGAAAACAGTGCGCACACAAGCATTACAATAGATAACCCTTGCTTCAACATAACTTCACCACTGAATAACATTTGCGGCTATCATGCCGATAATTCCCTCAGGTTATTATTCGATATTTCAAATAAGCGCAAAGCAAACGTCAATTTATGTCTGGTCAGAGCATTTAATGGGCAAAATGTCACTGCCATTTATGGTGTGTAATCATCACTTAGATTTATCAGTTTTTGATATATAATAAGAATCTTCTGACTAAGGAATGGGTACGATTTAATGGGTAAGGTATTAGGTGTTGCGCTACTTGTCATTGCGCTGGGCGTTACGGCCTGTGTGAGCTATTCCTGGGATGACAAACCCGAATATATTCAGTCTGCAGAAACACGCGTAAGTTCCTATTTGACCAGCGACGTGGGCCGGGTCGCCTGTAATAGTACAAAAAAGAACGATCAATACTGGGAATTAGGTTGCACCACCCAGGCTAGCGGTAAAACGTTTCAGTTTGCCGTGTATCCAGCCGACCGTGCACCGTACGGGGTTTCACGTCCGTTTTATCTCGAAGCTATCAATGATGAGGCAAAACAGAGTGCAACGGTGGGGCTGATGCGTTATCTGCAAATTAATACGCAGCCAGGCTAAATGTTGTTTAGCCTCTGTTGAACCAGTGAATGGTAGAGTTTGGGTGTTCCGCAGCCCGGCCTGATGTGTCGGGACGTAGAGACCAAAATACAAATCTATCCATGCAAGCATTTACCGCCAGATTATGGCGGTTTTTTTTTGCCGTTTTACCGGGCTTTTAGCACACAGGCTTTACGGTACTGGGCCGGTGTTTGCGAAAACTGCAGGCGGAAGTGGTGACGAAGCGTGCTTGCCTGGCCGAATCCCGTCTGCTCTGCAATGCTCTCGACGCTTAAGCGGCTGTGTTCCAGAAACGCCTTCGCCTGCATCAGGCGCGCATTCAGCAGCCAGCGCGTGGGCGTCGTGCCGGTGGCATCCTGGAAGCGCCGCAGGAATGTCCGCTGGCTCATGCCAACCCGCTGCGCCAGCGCGTCAACCGTGTGCGGTGAACTCAGGTGCTGATGGAGATAATCAAACAGCTGACCAAGGCGTTTGCTCTCACGCAGCCGGGCGACCGGGTGGTTGGGCTGCTGCGTCTGCGAACCGTCCCGGTGCGGGGGAATAACCAGCCGGCGCGCCACCCGGTTGGCCGCCTCGACGCCGTAATCCCGGCGCACCACATGCAGACATAAATCAATACCTGCCGCGCTGCCCGCGGAGGTCAACATATCCCCCTCATCCTGATACAGCACATCTTCAACCACGTTTATCGCCGGAAAGCGCGTTTTCAGCGTGTCGATGTAGCGCCAGTGGGTGGTGGCTTTTCGCCCGTCGAGCAGGCCGGTTGCCGCCAGAACAAAGACGCCGGAGCAGATGGTAAGCACCTGGCAGCCGCGGGCGTTCGCCACGCGCAGTGCCTGACGTAGCGCCGATGGAACCGGCTCATCCACGCCACGCCACCCGGGAATGATGACCAGGTCGGCGTCATCAAGCAGGTTCAGATTGCCATCCGTCACGATCCGTATCCCGCCCGTGGCACGCAGTTCGCCCTCGTCAACGCCCGCAACGGCAAACCGATACCAGGACTCGCCCATTTCCGGGCGCGGGAGGCCAAAAATCTCCACCGCCACGCCGAACTCAAAGGTGCATAACCCGTCGTAGGCCAGGACGACGACGCGGGGGCCGGTTTGCTGACGTAAGGTTGTCATCTTTTGGCTGTTTTCTGGCATAAACGGGGGCATTCACTGGCTGAATTATTCAATAAAGTAGTGGTAACACAAACGCCAACAATGAGGAAGGATCATGAGCTATGTTACTGAATTTCCGGCGGCTGGGGCGCAGGACGCTGCGGCACATTTTTTGCGCCGACTGAGCGTCGAGACGGACTGCGCGGACGTCCATCATGCGCTAAACAACCATGAGCATGACTTTGTGCTGCTGCACGTCGTCGGCAGTGCTGAGCAGTTTGCCCGCCGTCACATACCCGGTGCGCTGCACTTGCCCTGGCGGCAGATGACCGAAGAGCGCATGGCGCACTGGCCGGCCGGAACGCTGTTCGTGGTTTACTGCGCAGGCCCGCACTGTAACGGGGCGGACAGAGCGGCGCTGCAGCTGGCGCGCCTGGGTCGGCCGGTCAAAATCATGCTCGGTGGCATCACCGGCTGGGAGGACGAACAGTTCGAATTTGCTGCGCTACACTCCTCTGTCGCGCCGTGATGATGAATTAATTTCATCACCCGTGAAATTTTCTCAGTTGTCGCCAGGCGGCAGGTATGGCATCTTTTTTGGACATTTAGACATCCAGAAGTCTAAAATTCAACTACTGAATTATCACTGTCGGCAACTATTACCGACAGCCAAAGGAGATTGCTATGCAGCGACAACACGCCCCATACCGCGCCGACGTAGTCGGCAGTTTTTTACGCCCGGATGCCATTAAGCAGGCTCGCGTGCAGTTCGCCCGGGGTGAAATTGATGCCGGGCAGCTGCGGGCAGTGGAAGATGAGGCCATCCGTCATGTTGTCGAACAACAGTGCGCCTGCGGCTTGCATGTTGTCACCGACGGCGAATTTCGTCGGGCCTGGTGGCACTTCGATTTCTTCGACGGTTTGCAGGGCGTCGAACGCTACGATTCGCAGCAGGGCATTCAGTTTAACGGTGTGCAGACCAAAGCTCACGGGGTTCGCGTGACCGGCAAGCTCGGCTTTGGCGACCATCCTATGCTGGAAGATTTCCGTTATCTGAAAAGCATCAGCGGCAACGCGCAGCCGAAGATGACTATCCCAAGCCCGAGTGTGCTGCACTTCAGGGGCGGTCGCAAAGATATCGATGCGACGGTTTATCCGGATCTCGACGTCTATTTTGATGACCTGGCGACCACCTGGCGCGATGCGATCCACGCGTTTTACGAGGCGGGATGTCGCTATCTGCAGCTGGATGACACCGTCTGGGCGTATCTCTGTTCAGACGACCAGCGCCGGCAGATCCGCGAGCGCGGGGATGATCCCGACGAACTGGCGCGTATCTATGCGCGCGTGCTGAACAAGGCGCTGGAAGGCAAGCCGGACGATCTAACCATTGGTCTGCATGTCTGTCGCGGTAACTTCCGCTCGACGTGGATCTCCGAAGGGGGCTATGAACCGGTGGCGGAAACCCTGTTCGGCACCGTCAACGTCGATGCCTTCTTCCTGGAATACGATAACGATCGCAGCGGTGATTTCGCGCCATTACGATTTGTGCGTCCGGGCAAACAGCAGGTGGTGCTGGGGCTTATTACCACTAAAAACGGCGAGCTGGAGAACCCGGAGGGCGTTAAAGCGCGTCTGGAAGAGGCGTCGCAGTACGTCGCCAAAGCGCAAATTTGCCTCAGCCCGCAGTGCGGTTTTGCCTCCACGGAAGAGGGCAACAGCCTGAGTGAAGATCAGCAGTGGGACAAAGTACGGCTGGTCACGCAAATCGCCAGCGAAGTCTGGTTGTGATCTGAAATGTTATAATATAACATACCTCACTCTTATAACACGGAGTGAGGGTTTTGTTGTGGCTGCACATATTGGAAAATTTGCAATGACTCTGGGGGCCCTGCTGGTCAGCGGCCAGCTGTTTGCGCATTCGCACGGTCACCAGATGACGGAAGCGGAGCAGAAAGCGGCAAACGGCGTTTTTGAAGACAAAGACGTTAAGGACAGAAAACTGTCCGACTGGGACGGCGTCTGGCAGTCGGTCTATCCTTTCTTACTCGACGGCTCGCTGGATCCGGTTTTCAAAAAGAAAGCGGAAAAAGACAAAAGCAAATCCTTTGATGAAGTGAAAGCCTACTACCGCACCGGCTATGCGACCGACGTCGACACCATCGGCATCGAAGATAACGTGATGGAATTCCATAAGGGCAAAGAGGTCAGCCGTTGCCATTATGACTACAGTGGCTACAAAATTTTGACCTACACCTCAGGCAAAAAAGGGGTGCGTTATCTGTTCGAGTGTAAGGACGCCAGCAGCAAGGCACCGAAATTCGTGCAGTTCAGCGACCACACCATCGCGCCGAAAGCCTCTGCGCACTTCCATATCTTTATGGGCAATACCTCACACGACGCGCTGCTGAAAGAGATGGATAACTGGCCGACCTACTACCCTAACGAGATGTACAAAGAGCAAGTTGTAGAAGAGATGTTGCACCACTAAGCTGTTGCGTTTGCTGTTGATTTTGCCGGGTGGCGGCTTCGCCTTACCCGGCCTACAACGACGTGAATGTAGGCCGGGTACGCGGAGCGCCACCCGGCAGTTAAACTTCTCATGCCACGTTGGGCGTTTCACACCACGCCTTCACGCGCATCCCACGCAATATCATCAGCCACGCCACGACAATGGCCGCCATCATAATCGCAAACAGCGACCAGTGCGGTAAATGGGTGAGGATGATCCCGGTGATCATCGGGTTTGCCGCCGCGCCCAGCCAGCCGAGCGCCTGCGCGGAGAAATAGCTCGCTTTCATCCCTGGCGGGGCGATGTTGTCGATCAACATGTATTCACCAGGCGCATAAATAATCTCCCCCAGGGTAAAGATCGCCGCGGCGATGCCCCAGTAAATCAGATTCTCGCCGGAGAACATAAACCCACCCAGCCCCAGAATGAAGAACAGCGTCGCAACGGTCATCAATGGCCGAATGTTGCTGGCAGTGATTTTGCGCCCGAGCGCATATTGCAGCGTCACCACCACGGCGGCGTTAACTGGTAGCACCACGGCGACCACCTTCTGGGCGAAATCGCTGTCGTCATTCGCCGCCAGAACATATTGTGAAATGCAGCTGGCAAAGGAGCCACCCACGTACGAGGCGAGCAGGCCGGAGAGCGTGAACCAGAAAAGGGCGCGGTCTTTGAGCAGCACGGAAGGCTGCCAGGGCGTGGTCTCCTGCGCCGTATCAAGGGCGACGCTTTTCTGCACCCAGAAATGGATAAAGCCCAGCGGCAGCGCGGCGCAGAACGCCGCCAGCCAGAACGGCAGTTGCAGGCTGTACATGACCAGCAGCGTGCCGATCGGTGGCCCGATGGTCCAGCCGATATTCAGAAAGCTGTAGTTCAGTGAGAAAACGCGCGCTTTTTCGCTGGAGGTCAGCACATCGGCGAACCAGGCCTTTAACACCGTGGAGAAAACCGAGTAGGCACAGTTGATGAGAGCGAAGAACAGTACCACCAGCGTGACATTATCCACCAGCGGGATCGCCACAAAACCTGCGATAAACGCCGCGATGGAGATAAGCATGTAGCGTTTCTTGTCAAACTTATCGGCCAGAATGCCAAACCCGAGGCTGAACACCACGCCAATGGTCAGCGCCACCGTCAATGCATAGCCAATATTCTCCACGCTCATGCTGTAGACGCGCGTGAGATAGATGGTCATAAACGGCAAGGTTGCCCCACGACCGATGGTTAATAACAGTGACGATGCCAGTAACGCTGCGGTGGAGCGTCTGAGTGAGGATTTCATATGCCTGCCCGACAATTACTTAATCTTATTGTTGTGTGCATTCAGGAGTATCACGACATGCGGGGGATTGTATAGCGCCTGATTTATCCGTAAGTGCCGCGTCTGACTGCCAGAATTAATGATCTTTTCCTCCCGCTGTTTTTTCGCTACCTTGAAGTGTTTACAAAAATTTAATAATCAGGGGCAGGGTATGACGCGTAAAGACGGACTGCTGGCGTTGCTGGTGGTTGTGGTGTGGGGCCTCAATTTTGTGGTCATCAAAATGGGCCTGCATAACATGCCCCCGCTAATGTTGGCAGGGTTGCGTTTTCTGCTGGTGGCGTTTCCGGCGCTCTTTTTTGTCGCCCGCCCGAAAATCCCCTTCAGACTGCTGCTCGGCTATGGCCTGACGATTAGCTTTGGTCAGTTTGCCTTTCTGTTTTGCGCCATCAAATTCGGTATGCCAGCCGGGCTGGCCTCGCTGGTGCTGCAGGCGCAGGCGTTCTTTACCATCATTCTCGGGGCGTTTGTCTTTGGCGAACGTTTGCAGGGGAAACAGCTGGCGGGGATTACCCTCGCGGTGTTTGGCGTGCTGGTGCTGATTGAAGCCAGCCTCAACGGCCAGCACGTTGCGCTGCTGGGCTTTATGCTGACGCTGGCGGCGGGGCTAAGCTGGGCGTGCGGAAACATCTTTAACAAGCTGATCATGCAGCATGATGCGCGTCCGCCGGTGATGTCGCTGGTGGTCTGGAGCGCCTTAATTCCCATTATACCTTTCATGGCCGCGTCGTTTGTTCTGGACGGGCCGCAGCTGATGCTTAACAGCCTGGTTGAGATTGATCTCACCACTATTTTGTCGCTTATCTATCTGGCGTTTATCGCGACCATTGTTGGGTATGGCATCTGGGGATCGCTGCTGGGCCGCTACGAAACGTGGCGCGTGGCGCCATTATCCTTGCTCGTGCCGGTGGTCGGGCTTGCCAGCGCGGCCATCCTGCTGGATGAAGAACTGAGCGCATTGCAGCTGTTTGGCGCGGTGCTGATTATGGCGGGTCTGTATATCAACGTCTTTGGTTTGCGCGTCATGCGAATGAGGCGGGCAAGGGGATAGGCAAAAAAGCCCCGCATCTGCGGGGCAAAAACGAATCAGAGGTCGTGGTTGTAGTACGGCACGCCTAATTCGTCGGATTTGTCGCTGCCAGCGCCCATATGGTTAAAATCATAGGGAGACTGGTCGTGTGCTGACGGCAAAACTATCGTGTTACAACTGTTTTGCTGCGTTGCACAGTGTGTTTGCTCCGCGAAGGCCTGGCTGGAAACAAGCGCCAGCAGGGCGAGGGCGGCGGAGGCGGTGAATTTCATGATTTCCTCGGTTACGTCTTTACAGGCGATGATTAACTGCAATGTTTAAGTGGATACAGATAACGGGATTCACCCGGCATACTGGTAATACGATACTTATGAGGCGGCACGTCGAAATAGTTCTTAAACGTCCGCGTCAGGGTTTGCTGTGACTCAAAGCCGTAACGCTCCGCCAGATAAAGGATCGGTTCATTGCTTTCTTTTAGCTTTTGGGCAATTTCCGTCAGCTTGCGGCTACGAATGTATTGACCTAATGAATGACCGGTCTCTTTTTTGAACATCCGTTGCAGGTGCCATTTTGAGTAACCTGAACGCTCTGACACCTTTTCAAGGGAGAGCGGCGATTCCAGGTTATCTTCGATCCAGTCCAAAATGCTATGAATGGTGATAGCGTCAGTATTGCGTCTGGACATCGTCATACCTCTTTTCTGTATTACGGCAGTATTTTCTTAAGCAAAAGCTCAAGTGTTGCCACTTCATCTGCCGTTAAGTTTTTTGTTAGTTCCTGGTGCAGTGTTAGTCCTACTAATTGATGACATTGCTCACACATCTCCGCGCCGTCGCTGGTGAGTTTCACCAGTACGCCACGTTTGTCATTCGGGTTAGGGCTACGTTCTATCCACCCCTTGCAGACCAGGCGATCCAGCATGCGGGTTAACGCACCGAGATCGACAGAGAGCACCTTCTTCAGCTCAACCGGCGTGATACACACTTCGCAGCGAATGGAACACAGCACTTTGAACTGTGTTGCGGTGATATCCAGCGGAGAGAGATAGTCATTGAGCAGGCGATCTTTCTTCTGATTCACCATGTGAATAAGACGACCCAGTGGAATTATGTCGTTAAAGAGGTCACTGGTGCTTTTCACGATGGTTGCCCTGGCAAGTAGTTTAGTCACGGCAGATATTATTGCTCAGGCAAGTATAAGTCAACTGAATGAATCAGCCGATGCCACGAATTGCTAAAACGTTTCATGAACTTTTTTTGAACGCTTTTATATCAATTACATAACGCAGGGTTATTTTTCTGTGCGCAAATAATCCTTACGTTGTATCCGTGGCTCCGCGAGTGGGTTTCACCCTATACTTGCGGTGTTGAAAATGGATAAGGACAGCGACGCATTATGGTGGATTTGATTAAAGCAATTGGTCTTGGGCTGGTGGTGTTGCTGCCGCTGGCTAACCCACTGACCACGGTTGCGCTCTTTTTGGGGCTGGCAGGGAACATGAACAGCGCCGAGCGCAATCGTCAGTCGATGATGGCCTCGGTGTACGTGTTTGCCATCATGATGGTGGCCTATTATGCCGGGCAGCTGGTGATGAACACCTTCGGGATCTCCATCCCCGGTCTGCGGATTGCGGGTGGGCTGATTGTGGCGTTTATCGGCTTCAGGATGCTGTTCCCGGCGCAGAAAGCGCACGAGTCACCGGAAGCTAAAAGTAAATCCGAAGAGATGGAAAACGAATCGTCGACCAACATCGCCTTCGTTCCCTTAGCCATGCCGAGCACGGCGGGCCCGGGGACCATTGCGATGATCATCAGCTCCGCCTCAACGGTGCGCGACGGGTCCACTTTTCCGGACTGGGTGATTACCGTTGCACCACCGCTGATCTTCGCGCTGATCGGCATTATCGTATGGGCCTCTCTGCGCAGTTCAGGGGCGATTATGCGCTGGGTTGGCAAGGGCGGGATAGAAGCCATTTCGCGGCTGATGGGCTTCCTGCTGGTGTGTATGGGCGTGCAGTTTATTATTAACGGCGTGCTGGAAATTATTAAAACTTACCATTAGCGTCATGCCCGACGGCGCTGCGCAAACGGGGTTGTAGGCCGGGTAAGCGCAGCGCCACCCGGCAAACGCTTCAGCCGTTATTCACCCGTTCCTCCAGCGCTACCGGCCATTTGCGGAAGATAAGTACCGACCACACCAGCGCTATCGCTGCCGGGATCGCGCCCAGATAGCCGATGGCCGACATCGAAACGTGCAGGCTGATCTGATTTCCCACCAGCGCACCCGCGCCGATCCCCAGGTTGAAGATGCCCGAGAACAGCGACATCGCCACGTCGGTGGCATCCGGTGCCAGCGCGAGCACCTTAACCTGCATACCCAGCCCGATAATCATGATGGCAACGCCCCAGAACAGGCTGAGGATCGCGAGGTGGGTTTCACTTGCTGCCGCAGGCATGAGCAACAGCAGACAGGCCAGCAACAGCCCGATTGCACTGCTCACCAGGGTCGACGCATGCTGATTACCGAGCTTCCCGAACAGAATACTGCCGATGATGCCCGCGCCGCCCAGAATCAGCAGCAGGATGGTGGCAAAGTTCGCGCTAAAGCCTGCCACGACCTGTACAAACGGCTCAATGTAGCTGTAGGCCGTGTAATGGGCCGTCACTACAATCACGGTTAACAGATAAATACTCATCAGCGCCGGGCGGCGGATCAGCAGCGGCAGGCTTTTCAGCGAGCCGGAATGCTCGCTGGGCAGTTTTGGCAGCAGCTTGACGAGGCAGATAAGGGTGATCAGCGCGCCCATGCCGATAGCGAAAAACGTCGTGCGCCAGCCGAAATATTGCCCCACGATGCGCCCGATAGGCAGCCCGAGCACCATCGCCAGCGCGGTGCCGGTAGCAATCAGGCTCAACGCCTGAGCGCGTTTACCCGCAGGGGCGAGGCGAATGGCCAGCGAGGCGGTAATTGACCAGAACACCGCATGCGCAAACGCGATCCCGACACGGCTTATCACCAGCACCGTGAAGTTCCATGCCATAAATGACAGCACATGGCTGGCGATGAACACCACAAACAGGCCGATTAACAGCTTGCGCCGCTCCATCTGGCTGGTCAGCAGCATAAAGGGCAATGACATCAGGGCCACCACCCACGCGTAGATAGTGAGCATAATCCCCACCTGCGCCGTTTCCATCCGGAAACTTTGGGCAATGTCAGAGAGCAGCCCCACGGGGACAAATTCAGTGGTGTTAAAGATGAATGCGGCAATAGCGAGCGTGACCACACGTAGCCACGCGACCTTGCGGGAAACAGTGTTCGTTGTCATAGAAGCGTCTGGGATTGGTTGCGAAGAAGAGAGGAGACGATCTTAAAGCGTTCAGCGGCTAAAACTCAACCATTATGTGATGCAGGTCGCAAAATTTACCGGCAGAGAGCGGTAGCGGAGCGCACTGTTTTCCCTGAAGATAAAGGTCAGCACAGCGATAACAGGCGGTAAGACAATGCAGGAAATTGATTTTTATCTGGTAGATGCCTTTAGCGACACGGCGTTTGGCGGCAACGCGGCAGCGGTGTGTCCACTGGAAGAGTGGCTCGCGGACGAGACGCTGCTCAAAATGGCGCAACAGCATAACCAGTCCGAAACGGCGTTTTTCGTGCGCACCGACGAGGGCTTCGAGCTGCGCTGGTTCACCACGCAGTCTGAAATTAACCTTTGTGGTCATGCTACGCTGGCGGCGTCCCACGTCATTTTTGAATACCTGGACTACCCACAGACGGAAATTACCTTTTCAACCCGCTTTGTCGGCAACCTGACGGTTAAACGCAACGGCGACTGGCTGACGCTCAATTTCCCGGCGTGGTCGACTGAGGCCGTCGACCAGCCACCGGCAGCACTGTTCATCGCGCTGGGCATCAGCGGGGCGAAAGAGGTGCGCCTGGGGCGGGATTATCTGGTGGTACTCGACAGCCAGCAGCAGGTGGAAGAACTTACACCCGACATACCGGCGATGCTCCCGCTGGATAAGATGGTTTGCGTCACCGCGCCCGGTGAGCAGTACGATTTCGTCAGCCGCTTTTTCTGCCCGGGGGAAGGGGTGCCGGAGGATCCGGTGACGGGGTCCACCCACTGTATGTTGATTCCCTACTGGAGCGAAAAACTGGCGAAAACCCGGCTTAATGCTCGCCAGGTTTCAGCCCGTGGCGGGAATTTGCGCTGTGAACTGATCGGCGATCGCGTACTGATTAGCGGCCAGGCCACGCTGTATCTCAAAGGGAAAATTTTCCTCCGCCAGTCTTGATATCAGCCTGCGGGCGCGGGCAACTCGCGCTCATTTAGCAGGGCGATAAAGGCTTCAAGCTGGCGCGTCATTGCGCCGCGCCGCCACACCAGCCACGTTGTCAGCCAGCGCCAGTTTTCCGCCAGCGGCCACGCCTCCACCTGATGATGCCCCGGCATGCTCTGCAGCATTGAGCGGGGCATCAGCGCAATGCCTGCGCCCGCAATCACGCAGGCCAGCATTCCGTGATAAGACTCCATCTCATGGATGCGCCCTGGCATCGCCCGGTCTGCATGAAACCAGCTTTCCAGATGTCGGCGATACGAGCAGTTGGCGCGAAAGGCGTAGACGTCGCTGCCGTTTACCTGCGCGGCGCGGGAGACGACATCGTGTCCGGCGGGCGTCACCAGCATCATCTCTTCCCGGTACACCGGCATCCCTTCCAGTTCAGGATGGGAGAGCGGGCCGTCGACAAACGCGGCGCTCAGCGTCCCTTCCAGCACGCCGTCGATCATGGTCCCGGACGGGCCGGTCGAGAGGGCAAACTGTATGCGCGGATAGCGCTGGTTAAACTGCGCCAGGCTTTCCGGAATGCGAACGGCGGCGGTGCTTTCCAGCGCGCCGAGGGCAAACAATCCCTGCGGTTCATCCCCGGCGACAACCATGCGCGCCTCGTCAACCAGCGCGAGGATCTGCTTGCTGTAGCGCAGAAAGTTGTGCCCGGCGGGGGATAAACGCAGACGCTGGTTTTCACGGATAAACAGCTCAACGCCAAGATCGGCCTCAAGCTGACGAATGCGGGTCGTCAGGTTTGAGGGAACGCGGTGCACTTTTTGCGCCGCCTGGGTGATGCTGCCGGTCTGCGCGACGGCGTTAAACATTTCAAGCTGGGTCAGGTCCATAGCATTCTCGATTCGTGAATAAGGTGGTCAATATTATTCATTTTTAAGAAATAGCAGATCGGGCCACACTGAATCAACTCTTATAATACGTGGAGAACATCATGACGCATTCCCCTGCAACACACGCACTCTCTGTAAACCCGGCGACAGGCGAAACCCTGGCCGCTTATCCGTGGGCAACGTCCGACGAGGTCCAGCACGCCATTGCGCTGGCCGAGAGCGGTTTTCGCCAGTGGCGCAATGAAAGCGTAGCGCACCGCGCGCAAAAACTGCGCGACCTCGGTGCGACGCTGCGTAACCGTGCGGAAGAGATGGCGCAGATGATGTCCCGTGAGATGGGCAAACCCATCCTGCAGGCACGTGCTGAGGTGGCCAAGTCTGCCGGCCTTTGTGACTGGTACGCCGAACACGGCCCGGCGATGCTGCGTACGGAAGCCACCCAGGTCGAAAATAACAATGCGGTGATTGAGTACCGTCCCCTGGGGCCGATTCTGGCGGTCATGCCCTGGAACTTCCCGCTCTGGCAGGTGCTACGCGGCGCGGTGCCTGTCCTGCTGGCGGGCAACAGTTATCTGCTCAAGCACGCACCCAACGTGCTCGGCTCGGCGCAGCTGATTGCGCAGATCTTCGCCGAGGCCGATTTCCCTGAAGGTGTGTTTGGCTGGGTTAATGCCACCAACGAGGGCGTAAGCCAGGCGATAAACGATCGCCGCATTGCGGCTATCACCGTGACCGGCAGCGTGCGTGCGGGGGCGGCTATTGGTGCTCAGGCGGGGGCCGCGCTGAAAAAATGCGTGCTTGAACTCGGCGGTTCCGATCCTTTCATTGTATTAAACGACGCGGATCTGGATCTGGCGGTGAAGGCGGCGGTGGCCGGACGTTACCAGAACACCGGGCAGGTATGTGCGGCGGCGAAGCGTTTTATCGTCGAAGAGGGCATTGCCGATCGCTTTACCGAGCGTTTCGTGCAGGCTACCGCGGCGCTGAAAATGGGCGCGCCGGATCACGAAGAAAACTACCTTGGCCCGATGGCCCGCTACGACCTGCGTGATGAACTGCATCAGCAGGTGCAGGCAACGTTAGCCGAAGGGGCAACCCTGCTGCTGGGCGGTGAGAAGGTTGTCGGGAAGGGGAACTACTATGCGCCAACCGTACTGGGTAACGTGACGCCTGACATGACGGCTTTCCGCCAGGAGCTGTTTGGCCCGGTGGCCGCTATTACGGTGGCAAAAGATGCGGAACATGCCCTCGCACTTGCCAACGACAGCGACTTTGGTCTATCCGCCACGGTGTTTACCGCAAACCCAGAGCAGGCCGAGAAATTCGCTCAAGGGCTGGAGTGCGGCGGGGTGTTCATCAATGGCTATAGCGCCAGCGATGCCCGTGTGGCGTTCGGCGGCGTGAAGAAGAGCGGATTTGGCCGCGAGCTGTCCCACTTCGGTTTGCACGAGTTCTGCAATGTACAGACGGTCTGGAAGGATCGCGTTTAACCTCCCTCAAGGCCTTCCGCGTGAAGGCCTTTGTCATGTTTCTGCAATGGTTCTGTCATTTTCCTCTCGTAGACTGCCACGCGTCTAACGCTTTGTTACAGAAGAAAATTATGAACCTAACGCAAATTTTTCGCCGTATTGCGCCGCGTCTTTTTCCGCGTCAGTTTGGTCTGCTGGCCGGTATTTTTTGTATTATTGGACTCTTCTCGGCATTACAACTTTCCTCTTCGATTCTCCTTAGCGCATCGCTAAAAGACGCTCAGCGCAACGAACGGCATAACCAACTGGCCTATCAGCAGCAGGGCAAGCTGGATTTAGCCCGCGTCTCCCTGCTGGCGGCAAGCGATCTGCTTAACCGTTCCGGCGTCTATTTTATGCAGGACAAAGAGACAGGCTCTGAGGGTAGCTGGCACAGTCTGATGGACGAAGCGCAAAAAGCGCTGGCGGTGTCGCAGCAGGCCTGGCAGGCGTGGCTGGCACTGAACCCGCCGAAAGATGAGGCGCTGGTGAACAGCTATCAACTGTTTTACGGCGCTATCAAAGAGCAGGCCGACGGGCTGGTCGACACTCATTCCATCGACGCTTTTTTTGCCGTGCCTGCTCAGGCATTTCAGACCGATTTCAACGGCAACTACGCCCGTTATCAGCAGGCAAGCGAGAAGCAGGCCATGCAGGGGCGGCAAACCTTAATGGCGCAGCTCTCCGGCCTACAAACGGCGTTTCTGTTTGCGCCGCTGGTACTGCTGGCGATTGCCATTGCCGTGTGGTTTGGGATGGCAAAATGGGTCATCACGCCGCTTCGTCGGTTAATTGCGCATATCGATCGTCTCGCGGCGGGCGATTTGTCCGATATGCCGCCGGACGTAGTGCGCTTTAACCGGGAGATAGGGCAACTGAGCGACAGCATCCGTACCATGCAGCGTGGCTTGCAGGCACTGGTGACGCAGGTCAGCGATGCCACGTCGTCTATGGTCGAAAACATTGGCGCCCTGGCACAGGGCAACGAGGCGCTGTATCACCAGTCAGCGCGCCAGGCAAAAGAGCTGGAAGAGGTAACTGCTCATATCGCCATGCTTGAAACCCACGTCGAAGGCAATACAGGCTATGCGAAACTTGCCAGCTCGCGCGCGGACGAAGCACGTCAGGCGGCTGCGGGGGGCGATCGTATGATGTCGACCGTGAATGCCTCCATGCAGGCGATCGTCGACCGATCCGCCGAGATGCGGGGGATCGTTGCCATGATCGATAACGTGGCGTTTCAGACCAACATCCTCGCGCTGAATGCCGCCATCGAAGCCGCGCACGCGGGCAACCAGGGACGCGGGTTTGCGGTGGTGGCGAGAGAGGTCGGGTTACTCGCCAGAAAGAGCAGCCATTCCACGCAAACCATCCAGGAGCTGATCAATCACTCGCTGCAGGGCATCGAGGATGGTTCAAAAGCCGTTAGTCGTCTGGAAGATAACCTGCAGCAGGTCACCGGGCTGGTGGCGACGCTGAGCAGCCTGCTGAGCGATATCTCCTCGGCCACGCTGAGTCAGGGAGAAAGTATTCACCTGATGACGCGGCAGCTGCAGGCACTGAATCGCGTTTCGCGTCAAACAGACCTGCTGGTCAGCGATGCGTCGCAGGCTTCCGCGCGGCTGCATCAGGAATCGGGCCAGCTGCTCTCGGCGGTTTCGCGTTTTCGTCTCCCGGCCTGACGCAACATCGCAGCCTCTGGTATACTCGCAGCCCGTTTTAGCCTGAGGGCAAGGAGCAAAGAGTGGCTGCGGTCATCCATAATGAGATGCTGGACGAGATTCTGGCGCAGGTTCGCCCGTTAATTGGGCAGGGGAACGTTGCCGACTATATCCCGGCGCTGGCGTCCGTTGACGGTAATAAGCTGGGGATTGCCATCTGCACCGTAGACGGGCAACGTTTTCAGGCCGGGGACGCGGAAGAGCGTTTCTCTATTCAGTCGATCTCAAAAGTGCTGAGCCTGGTGGCGGCCATGCGCCAGTATGACGAAGAGGAGATCTGGCAGCGCGTTGGCAAAGATCCTTCCGGCCAGCCGTTCAACTCGCTTTTGCAGCTTGAGATAGAGCAGGGTAAACCGCGCAATCCGTTTATCAACGCCGGGGCGCTGGTGGTGTGCGATATGCTGCAAAGCCGTCTCAGCGCACCGCGTCAGCGGATGCTCGAAATTGTCCGCCAGCTTTCTGGCGTGCAGGACATTACCTACGATCCGGTGGTGGCCCGCTCTGAGTTTGAGCACTCGGCCCGTAACGCCGCCATTGCCTGGCTGATGAAATCCTTCGGCAATTTTCATAACGACGTTGCCACCGTTCTGCAAAACTATTTCCACTACTGCGCCCTGAAAATGAGCTGCGTTGAGCTGGCGCAGACCTTTTTATTCCTCGCCCATCAGGGCCACGCGCCGCACCTCGCTCAGGAGGTGGTGTCACCTATGCAGGCCCGGCAGATTAACGCCCTGATGGCGACCAGCGGTATGTATCAAAATGCCGGCGAATTTGCCTGGCGCGTGGGGTTACCCGCCAAGTCCGGCGTGGGCGGCGGGGTGGTGGCGATTGTGCCGCATGAGATGGCGATTGCCGTCTGGAGCCCGGAACTGGATGAGACGGGGAATTCACTTGCAGGTGTGGCGGTACTGGAAAAGCTGACGCACCGGCTGGGACGTTCTGTTTACTGATGTCGACGTTAGATCCTCTTTTTACCCGCCTTGCGCGGTCAACCTTCCGCTCGCGTTTTCATTTAGGCGCGAAAGAGCGGCAATACTGCTGGGATAAAGGCCCTGACACCATCGATCGGCATGCGGCTGATTTTATCGCGCAGCGCCTGGCGCCTGCCCAGCCAACGAATGACGGAAAACAAACGCCGATGCGCGGGCACCCGGTGTTTATCGCTCAGCATGCGACGGCCACCTGCTGTCGTGGCTGTCTGGCAAAGTGGCATGCGATACCGCAGGGGCAGGAACTGACTGCGCAACAGCAGCAGTACGTCGTGAGCGTGATTCATCACTGGCTGGTAAAAGAGATGAACGCCTAAATTTGACGAGTTATGATCCTGTTGTATCTGTGCTATAGATACTTATTCACTTATTTCCCTTCATGAAGATGACCGCAAATAATTGCCATACGTCATTATATGGATCCCTGTTTAATGCGTTCTGAACTCTCGTCCTTCAAGCTATTTTCACCAGACAGCCCTCTGCGTAATGCGGCAGGGATATTTGCTCTTACCACCTTGTTCTATTTTATTGGTGCTGAGCTGCGTCTGGTGGAAGCCTTATCCCTTTTCTGGCCGCTCAATGGCGTGATGGCGGGGATCTTTGCGCGTTATGCTTACCTTAACCGGCTGCATTATTACGCGGTGTCGTATGTCGCGATGTTGTTATATGACGCGGTGACCACCAACTGGGGCGTGGCGTCTCTGGTTATCAATCTGTCTAATATGGTGTTTATTATCACCGTCGCGGTGCTGGTACTGCGGGATAAACGGCTGATGAAGAAAACGCCCGATCCGCTCAACGCGCTGCGGCTGTTCAACTATTGTCTGATCGCCGCCTTGCTGTGCGCGCTGCTGGGCGCATTAGGCTCGGTCGGGATCGACAGTCATACCTTCTGGCCGCTGTTTGCCGACTGGTTTAGCGAGCAGTTTTCAACGGGCGTGTTAATTGTGCCCTGTATGCTGACGGTGACAATGCCGGCGCGCCTCCCGCGCCTGACGCCGGAGGCACTGTTACCGGTGCTGGCGCTGATGGTCTCCGTGGCGGCGTCCGTGGTGATTGGCGGAGCAGGGAGTCTGGCTTTTCCGCTGCCTGCACTTATCTGGTGTGCGGTGCGGTACTCGCTTCCGGCCACCTGTCTGCTGACCTTTATCACCGGCGCGGTAGAAGTTGTGCTGGTGGCGAACTCCGTCATCAACATTGCCGTTGCCGCGCCGCTCTCCACGCCAATGATGTTTTCCGCCCGTCTGGGCATTGCGACAATGGCGATTTGTCCGGTGATGGTCTCCGTGAGCGTGGCGGCTATTAACTCGCTGATCCGCCAGGTGTCATTGCGGGCGGATTATGATTTCCTGACCCACGTCTATTCCCGTTCCGGATTGTATGAAGCGCTGAAACAGGAAGAGACGCACAAGCACTCCCGCTTTCTCACGGTGATGCTGCTGGATATCGATTATTTCAAAAGCATCAATGATAACTACGGTCACGAGTGCGGCGATAAAATCCTGACCGCGTTTGCGCAGAAGGTGCAGCAGGTTGTCGGTGAGGACGGGCTGGTGGCCCGGATGGGCGGAGAGGAGTTTGTGGTGGTGGCCAATACCGGTGATGCGCAACGTGGCTTTGAGCTGGCCGAGCGCATCAGGCTGACGATCGCTAATCATCCTTTTACCTGGCGTCAGCAGACGTTGTTTTTGACGGTCAGTATCGGGCTGGGAAGCGGGAAAGCCGACCCACGGGTATTGACTGAGGTTTTCAACACGCTGCTGACCGAAGCGGATGACTATCTCTATCGTTCGAAAAAAGCAGGGCGAAATCGTACCAGTGCGCGTATGCAGGACGATACGATTGTGGCCGACGCTGAACGGGATGCGGAAGAGGCGTAACCGTCACCACCTTAGGTAGCGCGCGGTATTAAAGCGAATGAATATCCGATAAATTGCTTGCTACGTATTTTTAAGCTCAATAAGATACCGCAAGAAACATATCGGAAAAATCTTAGCATGAATGCAACCGACCCTCTCAGCATGAAGCCTCGCTTACCGGGACGTCGGTTTGTCAAACGTATGTATCTGATGCGTATGCTCGGTACGCTTCTCTGCTTTTTCCCCATTCTGTCGGTATTGCTTGAGCAGCAGCGCCCCCCGTGGCTTATTGGCCTGCTGGGGGCTAACGCCTTTATCTGGCCGACGGTGGCCTGGTATCGTGCACGACAATCAACGACTCCCCTGGCGACTGAACATCAAAACCTGGTCCTTGACGCTGGAGCAGGCGGATTCTGGATTGCCATGATGGCGGTAAATCCGCTGCCCTCTGTGGTAATTGCTACTATTCTGCTAGCCGACCGGCTCTCTGCGGGCAGTTACACATTGCTGAAAAAAGCGGCCGCACTCATGCTGGCGGTTTTTCTGGTGAGCTGGCTGAGTCAGGGAATGGCCATCAATCCGGTGGTCTCTTCGCGGACCCTTTACGCTACCTTGCCGCTGATCGCCATCTATATCATCGCCCTGAGCGTTCTGACGGACGGGATCGCCTTGCGCCTGCGGATCAAAAGTCGCGAGCTGGAACGGATCGCAATGATGGATCCGCTACTGGATATTGCTAACCGGCGACTGCTTGAAAAGCGTATTGAGCATGAGCTGAGTAAACTTCGCCAGGCATGCCGTGATTCTGCGCTGATGTTTATTGATATCGATAATTTCAAGGACGTTAACGATCGCTACGGCCACAAAGTCGGGGACGTGATGCTGGCTACTGTGTCGGAAATTCTGCATCTGGCCACGCGCCCGACGGATACCCCTGCACGGCTGGGCGGCGATGAGTTTGTCATTCTTCTGCCGAATACCACCGTCGACGAGGCGCAGGTTGTCGCCACGCGCATTATGGACGCCACGGCCGTGATGAAAGATGTGGCTCAGGAAGCGGTCCCTTGCACGCTCAGTATCGGCATTGCCTGTGCCACCCGCGACATGGAAAGCGTGACCGACTGGCTGCAGGCGGCCGATAGCGCCCTCTATCATGCGAAACGCGAAGGTAAGAACCGGATCTTCGCGCACTGACAAAGTGCCGGTTTAAGCTACGCTGTTAATAACGCAAGGCACAAGGAGATGTCATGAAAGCCCCTGCTACCCCTACAGATGAAAATGAACGCCTGGCCGCACTGCGCGAATCGGGCCTGCTTGATATTGACCGTTCTCCGGCTTTTGATCGCCTGACGCGGCTGGCGAAGCGCTTTTTCCAGGTACCGCTGGCTATGGTTAATCTGATTGATGAGCATTCGCTTATCGTCAAGTCGGCCGACGGCAAAGCGCCTGACGTGGTACCGCGCCACATCTCTTTCTGCGGTCATACTATCCTCGGTGAAAAACCGCTGGTGGTGGGGGATATGCTTCAGGATCCCCGCTTCGCGGATAACCCGCTGGTGGCAGGCGAACCCAATGTGCGCTTCTATGCCGGATTTCCGCTGCGCCTGCGTAACGGGGCCAGCGTCGGCTCGCTGTGTCTTATCGATTATGCGCCCCGGGAGTTTAACGCAGCGGATCTCGCCGTGCTGAGCGATTTAAGCGCGCTGGCGGAAGATGAGTTTGCGGCGGTCAGCGCGGCAACCACGGATGAACTGACGGGGCTGTTTAACCGCCGCGGCTTTAACCAGATTGTCGAATTTGCGCTCTCCGTCGCCAGACGGCGGGCAGAGCCACTGACCCTGGGCTGGATGGATTTAGACCACTTTAAGGATATCAACGATCGCTTTGGGCATGATGAAGGCGATAAGGCTCTTAAGGCGATGGCTCGTCTGATGCAAAGTTCTTTCCGCGAGGCTGACCTGCTGGTCCGCTTTGGCGGAGACGAATTTGCGGTGCTGTTTGCCGATACCGACGAACAGGGGGCCTGGATCGCCATGCACTATCTTGTCGAACAGGTTGAACACTACAACGCGCGTCAGCTGCACCCATGGTCGCTCCATTTTTCCTGGGGCGTGAGCGAATTCGATCATCACGGCAACGATATGCAGCAGTGGCTGAAAAATGCCGATGAGAAGATGTACGCCATGAAACGTCAGCGTCACCAGAAGGGATAACATAACAAAAGCCTATGGCTGAAGGGGTTGCGTTGCCCAAAGGTGACCCGCAAAGTGAAGCGGTACTCAACACAGGGAAAATCCATGAACGCACCGCTTCAGCTCCAGATCTTGTCACGAGACATCCTTCTTACCCACCTTGATGCGCTGGCCGACATCCTTGAAAACTGCGTGAACGGCGGGGCATCGGTAAGTTTTATCCTGCCCTTTAGCCATGAGAAAGCCCGCGCGTTTTGGCTGAATATCGCTGCGAGCATGGCACGAGGCGAGCGTACCGTGCTGGCCTGTTTTGACGAGCAGCGCCAGCTTATCGGGACGGTTCAGCTCATCACCGATCAGCCTGAAAACCAACCCCACCGTGCCGACGTAGCAAAACTGTTGGTTCACGAAAAGGCGCGACGCAAAGGCGCTGCGCTGGCGCTCATGAACGCGCTTGAACAGGTGGCGCGGGACAAAGGCATTTCGGTTCTGGTGCTGGATACGGCAACCGGGAGCGGTGCCGAACACTTTTACCTGCGGGCTGGATGGCAAAAAGTCGGTGAGATCCCACGCTATGCGCTTATGCCGGACGGTGAACTGACCGGCACCACGCTGTTCTATAAATTCCTGTAATTTTTTTTTACAACCACTCGCTCCCTTGATCAAAACAGGGTTTATGGTCGTTAAGTTTTGGTAAGTTATTAGACCAATCTTATCAGGCTGTATGACTAATCATAAAAGGAACCCTGTCGTGAACACACTCAACCGTCGTGATTTTCCTGGCGAGCTTTACCCGGAGCGTATCATTCAGTTTGGCGAAGGTAATTTCCTGCGCGCGTTTATCGACTGGCAAATCGATCTGCTCAATGAACATACCGACCTTAACTCCGGGATCGTGATTGTTCGCCCGATTCAGAGCGATTTCCCGCCGTCGCTGAGCACGCAGGATGGTCTCTACACCACGATCATTCGCGGATTGAACGAGCAGGGCGAAGCCGTGAGCGATGCACGCCTTATCCGTTCGGTTAACCGTGAAATTAGCGTCTACAGCCAGTACGACCAGTTCCTGAAACTTGCCCACAATCCGTACATGCGCTTTGTTTTCTCGAACACCACCGAAGCGGGGATCAGCTATCACGCCGGGGATGCGTTCGACGATGCGCCTGCGGTTAGCTATCCGGCTAAACTGACGCGTCTGCTCTACGAGCGTTTTAGCCACTTTAACGGGGCGGCGGATAAAGGCTGGGTCATCATTCCGTGCGAGCTGATTGATTACAACGGCGACGCGTTACAAGAGTTAGTGCTGCGTTATGCCCGGGAGTGGACGCTGCCTGCGGCCTTTATCCAGTGGCTAAACGAAGCCAACACCTTCTGCTCCACGCTGGTCGACCGTATCGTAACCGGCTATCCGCGTGATGAAGCTGCAGAACTGGAGGCCGGGCTGGGGTATCACGACGCGTTTCTCGATACCGCCGAACATTTCTATCTGTTTGTTATTCAAGGGCCTGAATCCCTCGCCAGGGAGCTGCGTCTGGACCAGCTTCCGCTTAACGTAAGGATTGTGGACGACATCAAGCCGTATAAAGAGCGTAAAGTAGCGATCCTCAACGGGGCGCACACCGCGCTGGTGCCTGTGGCATTCCTGGCGGGGTTGGATACGGTAGGCGAGGCGATGAACGACACGGACGTCTGCGCGTTTGTGGAAAAGGCCATTTACGAGGAAATAATCCCGGTGCTGGACTTGCCGCGCGATGAGCTGGAATCCTTTGCCCGCGCCGTCACCGGGCGTTTTCGCAATCCGTACATCAAGCATCAGCTGCTGTCGATTGCCCTGAACGGGATGACCAAATACCGCACGCGTATTCTGCCGCAGCTGCTGGCGGGGCAGAAGGCCACCGGTAAACTGCCGGCTCGTCTGACCTTTGCGCTGGCGGCACTGATGGCGTTTTATCGGGCGGAGCGTAACGGTGACGTTTATCCGGTGCAGGATGATGCTCACTGGCTGACGCGTTATCAGCAGCTCTGGGCACAGCACACAGATAAGCAAATCGATACCCGTGCGCTGGTGACGGCGGTTCTGAGCGTCAGCGAACACTGGGAAAGCGATCTCACCCAGGTTCCGGGACTGGTAGTGCAGGTTGCCACCGATCTGGATGCCATTCTGGAACAGGGTATGCGCGCTGCCGTTAAGCCGCTCTGCTAATCTTCTCGTCCCGGCTTCGGCCGGGATAATTTATAATATTAGTTACAACATACTATTTACCCCTGTTCTTAAAAAAGAACATCAGCACCGTGCGCTTTACGCTTATCAGGAGAGAAAATGCAATGTTCTATTAACATACTTGCAACCGTGACGGGGATCACGTTTAATAGCGGCGCATTTTCCTTTCCTGAAGCTCACTATGATTGTTCGCCCTCAACAGCACTGGTTACAACTCATTTTCGTCTGGCACGGTTCCGTTTTACCCAAAATCTATACCCGCCTGCTGCTTAACTTCCTGCTTTCGATTACTGTGATCGCGATGCTGCCCTGGTATACCTCGCTCGGCGTCAGGTTTACCGTGGCACCGTTCAGCATTCTTGGCGTGGCTATCGCGATCTTTCTGGGTTTCAGAAATAACGCCTGTTATTCGCGCTACGTCGAAGCTCGCCAGCTTTGGGGGCAGTTGATGATAGCGGCCCGGTCGCTGTTTCGCGAGGTAAAAAACACCTTGCCTGACGATGCCCATCTCGGGGAATTCGTGCGCCTGCAAATTGCGTTTGCCCACTGCCTGAGAATGACGCTTCGCCGCCAGCCTCAGGCCGATCGGCTTTCAGCCTATTTATCCGCTGAACATCTGCATAAGGTGATGGCCTCAAACTCTCCGGCAAACCGCATTTTGCTGATCATGGGGGAATGGCTTGCCGTCAGGCGTCGGGAAGGGCAGCTCTCAGACATTTTGTTCCACAGCCTCAACAATCGACTTAACGATATGTCCGTGGTGCTTGCCGGCTGCGAGCGCATTGCCACCACGCCCGTGCCGTTTGCCTATACGCTGATTTTGCACCGCACGGTTTATCTCTTCTGCATCATGCTGCCGTTCGCCCTGGTGGTGGATTTGCACTACATGACACCCTTCGTATCGGCGCTGATTTCCTACACGTTTATCTCGCTGGACACCCTGGCAGAGGAGCTGGAAGATCCGTTCGGTACCGAAGATAACGATCTGCCGCTGGACGCCATCTGCAACATGATGGAACGCGACCTGTTGCAGATGAACGATGAAGAGAACATTCCAGCGCGACTGATGCCGGATAAACACTATCAGCTGACGTAACGGGCATTCCATTCGTCGCGGGTGATTTCCCACAGTTCGGAATCCAGCAGGCCGCTGACGTAGGCTTTCTTTTCAGTTCGGATAAGCCGCATGCCGCTACTGGCTGAAATACGCTGCGAGCGGCTATTGGCGGCCGCTTTCGGCGCACGGAGCACCGGTTTGTTCAGCGTATTAAACCAGTAATCCGTCGCCGCAATGCTGGCTTCCCGCATGTACCCCTGACCCTGAAATTCCGGCGCCAGCCAAAAACCACGGTTATTGTCTTCCACATCGTATAAGCAGATGATCCCCATCAGCTCGTCCGGGGCTTCGCGTCGGCGGATGCTCCAGAACCACGCAATCCCTTTGTCCATGTCAGGCAGAGCGACGTTATTGACATAATATTCTGCACCATCATCGGGATAGGGCCACGGAACGGATGAAACCATATAACGAACGATCTCCCAGCGCGGGTATCGCTGTTGGATCTGTGGCGCATCTTCAGCAACCAGGGGCTTAAGTATTAAACGAGGCGTCGTCAGGGTAGGTATCGTCATCCGCTGTTCTCCTTTTTTTAGCGTTATGCATTTGCGCACCTTCTGGTATTTTCATCATTACCACAATCCAGACTGAGAATCTCTCGTTCCTGAACATTTATGAGTGAGGAAGACATGGCCGTAACGGTACGTGCTTTACGTGAAGATGATTACCCCCGGTGGCGCACGCTGTGGGATGGATATACCCATTTTTATGACTGTGAACTGGATGAATCCGTTACGGCATCCACCTGGCAACGCGCGCTAAACCCGGATTCTGCTCTGTTGTGCCGCGTTGCTGAAATCGAGGCCAAGGTGGTGGGTTTCGCCCTGTGCGTGTTGCACGACGGCACATGGTCAACGGCGCCGATTTGCTATCTTGAGGATCTGTTTGTCGACGCTGAGGTCAGGGGGGCGGGGGCCGGGAAGGCGTTAATCGATGCGCTGATGGAAGAGGGCAAGCGCGAAGGGTGGTCAAAACTTTACTGGGTCACCCGACAAAATAATCCGGCGCGCAAGCTGTACGACAAATTTGGCGAAGCGGACGATTACGTTCGTTATCGTATCTCGCTCTAAGCCTTTATGCCTGGGTTTGTATCACAGTGTATCTGTGCCGGAGATACATACACAGGCATGCAATAAAGAGCCTTTCACACATATCCGCTATACAAAACAGTGGTGTTATATCCCCTTCAACTGTACTCACTCGGAGATAACATCATGTTTAGCAAACTCGCTTATTCCACACTCGCGTTAACCGTTTCTCTCGGCACCGTCATGTCCTGCCAGGCTGAAGTTACCGGAGCCGATTACAAAAACGCCTTTAATCAGGTCCACCAAATCAACGCCGGCGATCTTAACCTTGGCTATGTCGATATCGGCCCGAAAGATGGGCAGCCCGTCATATTGTTGCACGGCTGGCCGTATGACATTCACAGTTACGCGGACGTTGCGCCCCTGCTGGCGGCGAAGGGGTATCGCGTAATCGTGCCTTCTCTTCGTGGCTACGGCACCACGCGGTTTATCTCGGACAAAACGCCGCGTAACGGCCAGCCGTCGGCGATGGCGAAAGACATTGTTAACCTGATGGATGCCCTGAATATCAAGCAAGCGGTCTTCGCGGGCTATGACTGGGGTGCCCGTACGGCGGATATCGTCGCCGCGCTCTGGCCGGAGCGGGTGAAATCCCTTGTATCGGTCAGCGGATATCTCATCAGTAGCCAGGCGATCGGCGAAAAACCGCTGCCACCCAAAGCGGAAGTGCAGTGGTGGTATCAATTCTATTTCGCCACCGCGCGCGGGGCAGAAGGCTACGCCAAAAATACGCATGACTTTGCCCGCCTGATCTGGTCCCAGGCATCGCCGGACTGGAAATTTACCGACGCGACCTTTAACGCCAGCGCCGCCTCGCTCGATAACCCGGACCACGTCGCCGTCACCCTCAGCAACTACCGCTGGCGTTTAGGGCTGGAAAAAGGCGAGCGCAAATATGATGCCTACGAGCAAAAACTTGCTGCGCTGCCGAACATCACCGTACCGACGATCACTATCGAAGGCGGTAACAATGGCGCGCCACACCCTGCACCTGAGGCCTATGCGGGCAAATTTACCGGTAAATATGAACACCGCACCTTTGGGGCAACCGTTGGTCACAATCCACCGCAGGAAGATCCGCAGGATTTTGCTAAGGCGGTTATCGACGCTGACAAGCTCTGATATGTGCTATTTTCAATTGGTTACCCTTCTGTCAGGAGCCTGCGGTGGAGCATATTGATCATATCCTTGTCGTCGATGACGACAGGGATATTCGTGACTTAATCGTCGATTACCTTAATAAATCAGGCTATCTCGCCTCCGGCGCGGCCAACGGCAAAGAGATGCGCGTGGTGCTTGATAAACAGCATATCGACCTGGTGGTGCTGGACGTCATGATGCCTGGCGATGACGGACTAACCCTCTGTCGACAGCTACGCAGCAGCAAATTTAAAGATTTGCCGATCCTGATGCTTACCGCACGAAACGAAGAGACCGACCGGATCCTCGGCCTGGAAATGGGGGCCGACGATTACGTTGTGAAGCCCTTTGTCGCTCGCGAACTGCTGGCGCGGATCAAAGCCATCCTGCGCCGTTTCCGCACCATGCCGCCCAATCTGCAGGTTACCGAGGCCGGTCGTTTAGTGGTGTTTGGCGAATGGCAGCTGGATACCGTTGCCCGCCATCTCATCGACAATGAAGGTATGGTGGTAGCGTTGAGCGGGGCGGAGTACCGGCTTCTGCGCGTGTTCCTTGACCATCCACAGCGCGTGCTGACGCGCGACCAGCTGCTGAACCTGACGCAGGGGCGAGATGCCGAGCTGTTCGAACGTTCGATCGACCTTCTGGTGAGCCGCGTTCGCCAGCGTCTCAATGAGGATGCCCGCACACCTGCCTATATCAAAACCGTGCGCAGCGAAGGTTATGTTTTCACCATGCCCGTGACCATTATCGAGGCAAATGAATGACCCTTTGGCCCCGTTCGCTACTGGCCCGGCTGCTGATTATTGTGCTTCTCGGACTGTTGCTGGCTAACTCTCTCAGCCTGACTCTGGTGCTTTACGAGCGAATGCGCAGCGCACGCACGGTGATGCTCGGTAACCTGGAATATGATGTGGCGACCAGCGTGGCCATCCTTGACAGGCTGCCGGCGAACGAACGTCCGCAGTGGCTGGATCGCCTTGACCGGGGTAACTACCGTTATCTACTCGGGCCGGGAGAGCCGGGTTCTCCTCCCCGGGATAAACGCTCGCGCGACGCCATTCGCACCTTAAAAGAGACGCTGGCAGACAGCTACCCGTTGTACTTTACCGCCGTTCCCGGGCCGATCTCGCACATTCAGGCGCATCTGACGCTGAGCGACGGCGCGCCGTTAACCATCGATCTGATCCCCCGCATGCCGCCGGTCGCCAGCTGGCTTCCCGTGGTGCTGGTTTTGCAGCTGCTGCTGGTTGCGCTTTGCTCATGGATTGCCGTGCGTCAGGTGGTGCGGCCATTTTCACAGTTCACGCGCGCGGTGGACACCCTTGATCCCGCCGCTAACATGCCCATGACGGAGAAAGGGCCGATGGAAGTCCGTCGGGCGGCACACGCGTTTAATGCGATGCAGTCGCGCATTCAGTCCTACCTGCGGGAGCGGGCGCAAATCCTGGCCTCGATTTCGCACGATCTTCAGACCCCCATAACCCGCATGAAGCTGCGCGTGGAGATGGCCGAACAGCCAGAACTTCGCGACAAGCTGCTGAATGACCTGGACAATATGTCGCGCCTCGTACGTGAAGGCATTGCGTATGCCCGGTCATCAGAAACCCTCGAAGAGACCACGCTAAAGATGGAACTTAACGCGTGGATCAACAGTATTGCCAGCGACTATCAGGACATTGGTAAAAACGTGCAGTTTCATGCAAACGAGGCGCGATTGCCCATCGTCACGCGTCCGCAGGCGCTACGCAGGGTGATGACCAACCTGCTCGATAATGCCCTGAAGTTTGGCGGAGAGGCCATCATCAGAATTGATAATATCAGTGAAGAAGAGGTTGTTATTCATATTCTGGATAACGGCCCGGGGATCCCGGAGGCGGAGATCGAGGCGGTACTGCAGCCATTTTACCGGGTCGAGACGTCGCGTAACCGCGAGACCGGCGGAACCGGGCTAGGGCTGGCAATCGCCACCCAACTTACCGCCCAGCTCAACGGCAAACTGCATCTGGCCAACCGGGCAGAAGGCGGGCTGGACGTGAGCGTCACGCTGCCACGCCGGTAATTGTACGGCTTTGTATCGCATTGCCACCGCGATACGCTGAAAGACAAAATTCGCCGTTTTGCACATAACCTGAATACATCAGTACGTTCAAATGACCCCACTGCAGTTTCGCAGCCACTCTGATATGTGAGGTCATTATGTTTCTGATTATCGCTTTTTTGGGCGGGATGATAAGTCTGCTCAGCCCCTGTACGCTCCCGGTTATTCCGCTGCTGTTTGCGGGTTTCCAGGGACAGCGCCGTCAGATCCTGGCGCTCCTCTCCGGTATGATCGTGATGTTTACCCTGGTGGCGATGGTCGTCACGGTTGCCAGCGACAGCATTGCACAGGCGACGGTGATAGGGCGCGGGGTTGCTCTCGTTATTCTTGCGGTGGCGGCCCTGGCGCTGATCTTTCCGCAGTTTGCTCAACGCATTGCCGGGCCTGCAGTTGCCGCAGGAAATGTGTTAAACGCCCGCAGTGGACAGACGCGCGGGGTGCTTTCCGCTTTCCTCGGCGGGCTGGCGGTAGGGCTGCTTTGGTCACCCTGTGCCGGACCGATCCTTGGCGCGATTTTTAGCATCAACATTGCTGGCCATTCGGCTATCGCAACCGGCGCGCTGCTCGCGGCATATGGCAGCGGTTGTGCCGTGATGCTGGGCCTGCTTGCCGTGGGCGGACGCCGGCTGATGGCGCCTTTACGGGCAAAATCGGCCCTTATGGAGCGGCTGCGTCAGGGGGCGGGCGTCATGATGCTGGTCGCCGTGGTATTCAACGCCACCGGAATGACCTCGGCGTTGCAAGGGGCCAACGGGCTTGCCGATCGGCTCGAGAATACGCTCTTAACGCTGGTTAAACCCGCCAGCACCGGGGTGAAACTGCAGCCTGTAGTGCAAACGACGACGACCAGCCAGTTACCGTCTCTGGACGGCGGAACCGGTTGGGTAAATGGTGACCCTGTCACTTCTGAATCACTACGAGGTAAGGTGGTCCTGATCGATTTCTGGACCTGGGACTGCATTAACTGCCAGCATACGCTGCCGCATGTGCGTGACTGGGCGAATAAATACCAGTCGCAGGGCCTGGTCGTCATCGGTGTCCATACGCCAGAATACCCGTGGGAAAAACCGCTTTCGTCCGTTAAAAACGCGGTGAATAAATGGCAATTGCCGTACCGGGTAGTGGCGGATAATAACTATAAAATCTGGACCGCGTTCGGCAATCAGTACTGGCCCGCACACTATTACTTCGATACGAAAGGCCAGCTGCGTTACACCGCTTTTGGCGAGGGGGATTATGAAAAACAGGAGCAGGTTATTCAGCAGTTGCTGAAAGAAGCCCGCTCCTGATCGTCGCCTCAGGGTACGCGTTTGGCGACAATAAACAGTCGTGGAAAGGCCAGCAGTATCTGCCCGTTTTCCTGGAGCGGATACTGCGCTTCCAGCAGTTGATGGTAGCGTTTGAGGTAGTTTTTCTGCTCACTCTCGTTGAGATCCTTCAACCACGGGCGTAAACCCGTCGCACTGACCCAGTCAATAATCGCCTGATGTGAACCCATTTTGTGGAAATAGGTGGTCCGCCAGATATCCACCTCGCAGCCTGCCTCCGTCAGAATATCGTAATAGGCGTGAACGCCCGGCAGCGGTTCCCGACCACGGTTCGGGTAGCCCTGTTCGCTGGCCACGTCACGCATGGCGACGTGGGTTGGTTCGAGCCAGTTATCCGGCATCTGGATCGCCAGCACACCGTTTAAGCGCAGCAGGGAAACCAGATGCGGCAGCAGATCGTAATGATTGGGTATCCACTGCAGCGAGGCGTTGGCGTAAATCAGGCTAAGCGGTTCCTGCGGCTTGTACTGGCGGATATCCGCCTCTACGAAGCGGCAGCTGGGCAGGGCAGCTCGTGCTTCCTCCAGCATCGCCGGAGAATTATCCACCCCGGTAATGTCGGCATCAGGCCAGCGCTGGCGAAGCAACGCGGTACTGTTTCCGGGGCCGCAACCCAAATCGACAATCGAGGCGGCATCATCAAGCTGAACGCGGGCGAGCAGTTCTGCGGCGGGTCGTGTGCGTTCTTCACCATATTGCAGGTAAAGAGAGGGATTCCAGTCGGCCATTTTTTACATCTCCGTCATGCATGGTTCAGCAAGAATAGCACAGGCAGCCACCTGCACGGCGGCAGGCAGCTGTTAAGACACAAGCCTATAAAATGCCTTTCAGCGCAACGTGATACAGCAGCATGATGGTTTTACCGTCGACGATCAGACCCTTTTCAATGCCCTTTAACGCCTCGTCGAGCGTAAGCTCCAGCACCTCGATATCTTCGCCTTCAGCCTTGATCCCGCCACCGGCGCTGGCCCGATCCTGGGGGTGATATTCCGCGAGGAAGAAATAGAGTTTTTCCGTGACCGAGCCAGGGCTCATGTAGGCCTCGAACACTTTTTCCACTCGCGATACCCGAAAACCGGTCTCTTCCTCGGCTTCCGCCTTAATACGGCTTTCAGGATCCAGATTATCGAGAAGCCCGGCAGCGGCCTCAATGAGATCGCCCGCGTGACCATTGATAAATACCGGAAATCGGAACTGGCGCGTCAAAATGACCGTCTTTTTGTCGCGGTTGTAGAGCAAAATCGTCGCCCCGTTTCCCCGGTCGTAGACCTCACGAGTCTGACGCTGCCACTCCCCGTCGTGGCGCTGGCGGTCAAACGTGTATTTTTTCAGGCTGTACCAGTTATTGGACAATATTTCGTCCGCGATAATGCGTATATCTGCACGTTGTAATGGCATGTTTGCTTCTCCTTAGGGTGGGAAGCTATAATAAGCAGCAATAACGTGCATCATCAAGATAAAACATGCAACTTCAGGATCTGATTATGCTGACCAGCCAGCGAAAGCAATTTATTCTCGACATACTCCACGCCGACGGACAGGTGCAATCGAAGGCGTTAAGTCTTCATTTTGGCGTTTCGGAGGATACCATCCGCCGCGATTTACGTGAGCTTGCGGCAGAAGGGCGTTTACAGCGCGTTCACGGCGGGGCGCTGCCGGCATCATCCGCGACGGCACCTTTTGCCGAACGCCAGACTTTAAAGGTGGATGCCAAGAAAAACGTAGCCCGCTGCGGCGCGCAGTTGATTTCGCCAGGTCAGGTTGTGATTATCGACGGAGGAACCACGACGTCCGAGCTGATCACCTTTCTGCCGCAGGATTTGAACATTACCGTTGTGACGCACAGCCCGGGCATTGCGCTGGGCCTTATCAATCATCCATTCATCGAGGTGATTTTGATTGGAGGTCGGCTCTACAAACACTCCATTGTGACGGTCGGCGCGGCGGCAGTGGAGGGCATTGAAAAGATCCAGGCCGACCTGTTCTTTATGGGCGTCACGGGCATCCATCCGGAAGCCGGGCTGACAACCGGTGATTATGAAGAAGCCTCTATCAAACGCGCTTTCTCAGGCAGAGCAGCAGAGACGGTCGTGCTCGCTTCACCGGAAAAAATTAACGCGGCATCATCTTTTGTTATCGGCGGCCTGTCGCTCGCCAATACGGTTGTGGTTGAAGCGAATACCGATCGCGCGTGGATAAATGCCATCGAAGAAAAGGGCGTTTCAGTCGTTAAGGCCGCGTAACCGCTAAACCAGGATCGGATGAGAGAGATTATGCAGTCGTTCGCAGATCACGTCCCGCTGGCGCTTGACGAGGTTATGGATTCGCTGCCGGAAGGTTTTTCCGACAAGGTGCCGACGTCGATAACGTCCAACGTACTCCGGTTGCATGCGCGGTTATGTAAAGAGGTTGGAAAATGAGCGGTCTGGGTGATGCGATGAAGGTGGGCAATGACGTTGTAGAATTACTGGTTTTGATGTGATGATATGTTAGTGCGCATAATGTATATTATGTTAAATAAGATAATTGGTAGCGACCCCAGCTAATGACTGGATGCCCTGTCTCTTCTTATAAAGCACTATGGAAGTTTGAAGACAACACCTGCCCCTGGATTTGCGATATCTGAAAGCTTTGATAGAAATAACTGCCTTTGGCATTTTCAGTGAATCTCTGTCCGCGCATAAAAATGGGGCCTCAGGGGCCCCACGCTGTTTACGGTGAACGACTTATCAAATTATTCAGGCAGTGCGTAAACCACCACCTGGTCGCCAACCTGATCCTTCAGGATGGTATTGCCACCGGCAACAAAAGCTACATACTGGCGACCCTTATACTCATACACCGACGGGTTAGCAACCGCTGGCGCCTCAACCTGATCGGACCACAACTCTTCGCCGGTCTCTACCGAGTAAGCGCGCACTTTGGCGTCCATTGAGGCGCCAATGAAAATTACGCCGCCCGCGGTCACAGCCGGGCCACCGATGGTAGGAGAACCCCAACTTTCCGGCATAAAGAAGCCATACTGCTGCGATGCACCTATCGGACGACGCCATTTAACATCCCCCGTATGCATATCCAGCGCCACGATTTCACCAAACGGTGGCTGCCAGCATGGCATGCCCAGCCAGTTGTTCGCGACCATCAGGCGCAGGCCGTAAGGTGCCCCTTCCTGTGGTGCAAAACCACTCTCATTGCCGGCGCTTTTATCCGCTTTGTCGTAGTCTTCGCGGCTATACAGCTTCACATACTGAACAATGTGGGAGGTGTTAACGATAGCAATTTGTTTATGCGGGTCAAACGCCACGCCACCCCATTGAACACCACCCGCACTGTCCGGATAGGTCAGTGCGCCCTCGCCTTTCGTTGTTGGCGGCGTGTACATGCCTTCATAGGTCAAGTTATCCCAAAGGCGGGTACATTGCCCGGCACCGACAACATCTGCCAGTTTCCAGATGGCTGGTTTTTTCGACTGATCCAGCAGCGGCGCAGGTTTGGTGGGGAACGGCTGCGTAGGCGAAAGAACTTCCCCCTTCACCGAACCATCACCCTGCGGTACCGGGCGTTCTTCGATAGGCCAGACGTCTTCCCCCGTCAGACGGTTAACCACAAACAAGAAGCCCTGCTTGGTTGCCTGAACCAGTGCCGGGATCTGTTTGCCGTTGACGGTGATATCCATCAGCGTTGGCGCAGAGTTGATATCGTAATCCCACACATCGTGGTGCACCCATTGACGGGACCAGACCACTTGCCTGTATTGATGTCCAGCGCGGTGGTCGACGTGCCGAGTGGAATGGCGTCGACACGATTACCTCCCCAGTAGTTAGGTGATGGAGATGAGACCGGAAGGTAGACCAGCCCGTTCGCCTCGTCGGCAGACATATGTGTCCAGACGTTGGCCGTTCCGGTGCGTTTGCGGATGTCAGCGGGGATCGCTTCGAAAGACCATTCCCGCTTGCCGGTCTGAGCGTTGAATGAAAATACGGTGCCTGGAGGTGCTTCAGCATACGCCCAGTCCTTGCCGGCCCAGCCTACAAGCAGATGATTACCGACCACCGTTGGTGGCTGAAGAATGGACAGCGGATATTTGGCGTTCTCCGTGTTCCACTGATTGATATCCAGCACGCCATTGTCCGCAAAGCCGCTGCACGGTTTGCCTGAATCGGCATCCAGCGCAAAGAGCTTGCCATCAACGGTGCCCATATAAACGATTTTCTGACAGGCTTCTCCGGCGACCGGCTGCTTTGCCTGCCAGTAAGAGACACCGCGGTTTTTCAGTACCGGCTGAGTGAGCGCTTTTCGAGAAGATCTCGTGTCATAATGCCACTTCTCTTTGCCCGTCCCCGGATCCAGCGCTATCAGGCGATCGAAAGGGGTACCAATGTAAATGGTCTGATTGGCAAAAATTGGCGTCGCTGACCAGACGGTAGCAGGCGTCTTCCCTTTCCCATCCGACACGTCACCGGTATGAAACTCCCACACCTTGGTTAATTTGTTAACGTTCTCCGCCGTGATCTGTTTCAACGGGCTGTATTTCTGCGCGTTGAGTTGCCCGTGAAAGCTATCCCAGATGGCCTC
This sequence comes from Danaus gilippus, assembly GCA_018231785.1. Classification (NCBI taxonomy): domain Eukaryota; kingdom Metazoa; phylum Arthropoda; class Insecta; order Lepidoptera; family Nymphalidae; genus Danaus; species Danaus gilippus. Next base: position 84,796 of record DVQO01000001.1, read on the forward strand.
AGAAGGTACCAGCGGCGTGGCCGGTTGGCTGGCTGAAGCGACATTCTGCCCCACGCTTTTGCCGGTAGAAGCCTCATTCGTGGTTTTGGTGGTTCCCTGTTTTTGCTGATCGGCGGCGTCGACGTTGAGCTCTTCCTGAGTCCCCTGTGAGGCCTCAGCGGCTTTATCCTGCGCCTGTGTTAGCGGTGTGACCAGCAATGCGAGTGTTGTCATGCTGACTTTTAATAACGGGTAGTGTTTATTGTTATGCACGGGTGGCTCCTCAGGCGCTGACGCGTTGATTGTGACGGGCGGAATTGCTGCAAAGCGCAATCAGACCAATCAGGCCGACCACCATGGCTGCGGTGATGATGTACTGGTGCAGTAGCGCGGCGGCGAAACCAATACCAAACAGCACCACAAGAGTGACAATGATCAGGAAAATGCGTGCACCGCGACGGGTGGCGGCACGTAACAGTAAGGTCAGTATCGCCAGTACGGCGCTGGCGATGACGACGCCCAGTGCCCCGATGGTATCGGTGACGCCCGTAAGCGGCGTTAACCAGGCGTATAGCGCCACCGCGAAACTGATTACCGCGGCCAGTAGCAGCAATATGCTCCCGACCCGGGAAGAGTGAGAATGCAACATACCAGGAAATCCCCTTAAAAAAATGAACCATAAACTCAACGTGTTTTGTGAGCATGTGCGACTGTTGTTCGCGCAGGCGAAGGCCAAGAAATCAATGCGATGTGAAGAACAGCGGCAAAATTCACTAAACGTAACTGAGTATAGAAGAGGATATTTTTTGTGGGCGAGACAGATGCCAACGTAGCACGTGTTGCTTACAATTCGGGGCGGTGTTGTACCAGCCCCTTCCCTTTTCATCACGACACCGCCCGACAGACTTCCCGCACCTTCTCCCGTAACCACCGGTGACCCGGATCATTTTCCATTTTAGGGTGCCACATTTGCGAAACCGTTATGACCCGGGCAGTAAACGGTAATTCGAAAATATGCAGTTTGTCGGTCATCTGCTGGTTCAGCAGATACAGTGCGGGCACCATCGCGATGAGACTGGATTCCAGCGCCACCGATAATGCAGTCGGAAAACCGGGGACAACGCTGGCGACTTTACGTTTAAGGCCCAGCTCCGCCAACGCTTCGTCGACAAAACCGTTGAGCGAGCCGTCGGGCGCTGCAACCACATGTCCCCAGGAAATAAAGGCATTCACGTCTATCTTTGGCAATGAAACCAGCGGATGCGCTTTGCGAACCGCGCCGACAAAACGATCCTGGAACAGTCGCTGAATGCGGATCTCTGGCCCCATGTTGCTTTGCACACCGATTTCCAGATCAACCAGGCCTTCACGCAAATAGCGCGAGGTTTTCTCCGGTTTCGGCGCAAATCGCAAACAGACGTCAGGCGCCGCTTTTGCGACGGAGGCAATCAGCGCGGGTCCAAACGCGACCACAAAGCCATCGTTCGCTCTGATGGTGAAAAGCCGCGCAAGTTCTTCCACCTTCAGCGTGTCGGCGGACGGCTGAAGCACCGCCCTCGCCTCGTGCACCGCGTTTCTGGCACGCTCTCTGGCGGCTTCAGCCCAGGGTGTCAGGACCATATTGCGGCCTGCGCGAACCAGAATCGGATCGCCCGTCACGTCACGCAGCCTGCTCAACGTGCGGCTCATGGCCGACGTACTGAGGTTTAAACGCCGTGCTGCGCCGGCCACGCTGGCTTCGGTGAGCAGTACATCAAGCGCAACAAGCAAATTAAGATCCGGGTCCGCCATACAAGCCTCGTGAGAAAGTGATAAGGCGTTTCATGCAACGATTACGTGCAAACGCTGCGCCTTCCGCCCGTTATATCCCATGTTTATAGTTTCGTCATCAAAACCTGACTGCAGGAGTAAACACCATGATGCTCTTTTCACATCTGCCCGGCGATGAGGGGCTACCAGGTCACGAGCGCGCGCGAGTGATGGCCGCCGTTATGACGACGACGCTAATGGGCGTATTTGATGGCACCATGATCAACATTGCGCTGCCCTCAATGGCGAACGCGCTGCACGTCTCCGCCAGCGTCGCCGTCTGGTTCGCCAACGCTTATCTGCTGGCGGCAGCGATGATGCTTGCCATCTTTGCGGCGCTCGCGACTCGCGTGGGATTTCGGCCCGTGTTTCTGTACGGCCTTGCAGCATTTACGCTGGCTTCGTTAGGCTGTGCGCTGGCAAGTTCTGCGGAGCTGCTGATTGGCATGCGGGTGATACAGGGCATTGCCGGTGCCGCCACGTTAAGCATCGCCCCGGCAATACTGCGCTCCGTCTTTCCGGGAAGACTGCTGGGGCGCGTGCTCGGCCTGCACGCCCTGCTCATCGCCTCAAGTACCGCCATCGCGCCCGTGCTCGGCGGTGTGATACTGCACGCCCTGAGCTGGCAATGGCTGTTCGCGATCAACGTTATTCCGGGCACCGTCGCGCTGTGGCTGGCCTGCAACGCGTTGCCACGCCCGAAAGCTGTCGATAAAACGCCGTTTGACGTGCCCGGTGCCCTGCTCTCGGCGATGTTTTTAGGTGCCACGGTGATGACGGCCAACAGTTTTTCCGGCTTACAGGGCATCAACACGGATGTTTTGAGTTGGGCAAGCGTCGCCCTCGTAAGCGCCGTAGCATTTACCCGGCACAGCCGTCGCACACGGGATCCGCTGTTGCCGCCGGTAATCTTCCAGAACGCACGCTTTACGTTGGCCGCCCTGACCTCGTTGGCCTCTTTTGTCAGTCAGGGGGCAACCTTTATTGCGCTGCCATTCCTCTTTCAAAACGTTTATGGCTTTAGTCCCGTCGTCGCGGCGCTGCTGTTTACCCCATGGCCGATAGGGATCGTCTTGATCGCACCCCATGCGGGCCGCTGGGCAGATACTTTCTCTGCGCCGGTGATATCGACCCTGGGTCTGATGATTTTTGTGGTGGGATTAGTCCTGCTGGCCATGCTGCCCGCCTCTCCCTCGACGTGGGATATCTGCCTGCGTAACCTGGTGTGCGGTATAGGCTTTGGCTGTTTTCAGAGCCCTAACAACCGGGAAATGCTCTCGAATGTAGCCCGGGAATATGCCAGCTATGCGTCCGGGGTATTAGCCATCGTCAGGACCTTTGGGCAGTGTCTTGGGGCCGCCGCGGCTGGCGTGGTGTTGACGATGATAACAACCGCCTCCAGGCCAGGGCTGGATGTCCAGGCGGTTCATCTGTCGCTGTGGATTGCCGTTGCGGCATCAGCAGCGTCGGTCGCGTTTAGCCTGAGCAGGCTGCGCAAACCCGTGCGGGCGGGTGCATCGGAACAGGAGCAGCGGTGAGGCTGCTCCCTTCTCACCTTACTCCAGTGCCAGGAGAGCAAAGCTGGCAAGCCAGTGCCCGCCGCTATAATGGCTCCCCACCACATGCTCAACGCTGGCGGCCAGATGCTGTTCAACCGCCTTGCTTAGCGCCGGTTGCGCTACATGGTTTTCCGGCAGCGCGTTGGCGATATGCTTCATGCACCAGGCGCGGCTGAGGTTTAGCCCGTCGAGGTGAGCAATTTTCGGATCGGTACGGTCGCTGACCTGTGCCGGTTCCATGAGCGCCGTAATCGATCCGACGTTCGGCAGGAATGAGTCGAACCAGGCCGGGAAGTGTTCGGCCACTTTGCTCATCAGCAGCGCTTCGGTGAGCGCACCGGAAATATACTCATCACCGCCCGGCTCGTAATGTGCCGGATAGTGCGTGTCGCGGGCGTAGAAACGGTTTGCCGCCGCCAGGATAGATTCTTCCAGCGCGCTATCCTGCACCGCGCGGGCATAATCCAGCGCCAGCGCCAGGGCGAATGCCGTGTTGTAGTGCGTCCCGACGCGGATCGGGTACGTTAACTTGCTGAGGTAATCCACCAGCCTGTCGCGAATATCCTGAGTTAACGGCTCAAGGGTTTGATACCAGCGTTGCGCCTGTGGCAATGCGGACTGTTTCAGTTCCTGAGCCAGCGCCAGTAGCCAGCCGTAGCCGTAAGGGCGCTCAAAGGAGGCGCGGAACGGTGCGTTGAAATAAGCCAGCTCCTGCGCCACGTTCTCAGGTGTAATGTGTTCTTCAAACAGCGCGACGATCGCCTCCCGGCACGGCAGATCCGGATAAAGACGAACGCAGCGCAGCAGCAGCCAGTAACCGTGTACCGCCGAATGCCAGTCGAAACAGCCGTAAAAGACAGGGTGCAGCACGCGAGGCGGTAATACATCCCCGTCATCATTAAGCAGGTGCATAATGTGGTTCGGGTATTCCTGGCGCAAATAGGTTAAAGGCATACGGGCAAAAGCGTCCGCCTGATGTTGCGTTAATTCCATAACAGCTCCTTAGCGAAACACGAGGAAATACATTAAGAACACGTTCACCACCAGCAGGGTTAACGCGGTCGGGATCTGGATCTTAATGACCTGATATTTGTCCTTCAGCTCCAGCAGCGCGGCAGGAACGATATTGAAGTTCGCGGCCATCGGCGTCATCAGGGTGCCGCAGTAACCGGCGTACATCCCGATAGCCAGCAGTGGTGCCGGGTTGCCATGATGAACGTTAATCAGGAAAGGCAAGGCGATCCCGGCGCTCAGCACCGGGAAGGCCGCAAACGCGTTACCCATAATCATGGTGAATAACGCCATGCCGATGCAGTAGATCACCACCAGCATGAAGCGGTTATCCGGATCGACAAACAGGCTGACAACCTTCTGTACCGACTCCCCGGTATCCGCAACCACAAACACCCCACCCAGCATGGCCAGCATTTGCGGCAGGATCACCGCCCAGCCGATGGTATCCACCAGGCGACGGGACTGACGTATAGCGTGCAGCGGCGTCCCCTTCGTCAGCCACCAGCCCGTCAGGATCGCCGCAACGCACGCGACGCACAGCGCGGCCAGCGTAAGCTGTTTCTGATCGAGAAGATAAACGCCGCCAATGGACACGCCTTTAAGGAACAGCGTCCCGATAACCGTCACCACGGGGATCATCAGCGCAGGCAGGAACAGCCAGTTTTTCAGCCGGTTCGAGGAGGCAACGCGTTCCTCATCGGTCGACATTTTTAAAGTGCCCTTTGCCAACCAGCCCAAAGCCGGCCAGCAGGGCGATAACGATAACGCCGCCGCCAATGATCCGGTACGCCAGGGATTTACCCAGCTCCTGCACCATCAGATCGCCAAACAGGAAAATCCCGCCGAACAGGAACCAGAACAGCGCCGTGGTAAAGCGTTTAGGGTTGGCGCGATCCCGCAGGGTCATAATGACCAGCAGCATAACGACAAAGCCAATCAGGTAGTAAACGCGGTTAATGGTGATTAACGTCATCATGGTGCGATCTCCTGCGTACCCTGCTCTGCTCGCCAGGCCATGACGTCGCGACGGATGCTGGCATCCAGGCGCAGCAGACGCGTCATATGAATGATCAGCGCCGCAATGGCGGTAGGAATGGCCCACAGGCCGATGTGAAGCGGCTCAATCCCTTCAATGCCGTTCTCTTTCAGGAACGCGTCAATCAGCAGCACCGCCCCGAAAGCAATAAAGATATCTTCACCAAAGAAGACGGCAATATTGTCGCATGCGGCGGCATGGGCTTTGATTTTGTCGCGAATATGCTGCGGGAGCTCGCCGTATTCATTAAGCGCAGCCCCTTCCGCCATGGGTGCCAGCAGCGGACGCACGGTCTGTGCATGACCGCCAAGGGACATCAGCCCCAGGGCCGCCGTACCTTCACGCGCCACAAAGTAGAGCATCAGAATACGCGCCGAGGTCGCGCTGGCAATTTTTGCGACCCAGGCCTGGGCCCGCTCTTTCAGCCCGTAGTACTCCAGAAGACCAATCACAGGCAGGATCAGAATGAAGGTGGCGAGCGAACGGCTGTTAACGAACTTCTCGCCAAAGGTCTCCAGCAGCATGCCGAGATCCATGCCGACCAGCAAACCCGTCGCCAGCCCTGCGACCACGACAACCAGCAGTGGGTTGAAGCGCAGTGCAAAACCAATAACCACCACCGGTATCCCGATAAGCGGCAACAGTGTAGAACCGTCCATAAACGTTTACCCTATCCAAAGTGAGCGTTGCGCGCCGGCGGCGATTTTTTTAATACTTCGCATCAGGGCGAAGTGGCTGCTTTGCGGCGAGCGATGTTGTGTTTTGCGTCAGGCTCCACAGAACCTGGACTAAAAAGCTATATCTGAAGCACAAAAACATGTAAACAATTTATCAATAAAATGTTCTTATTTTATCGATGAGTTTACATTTCCGGGCGGATTATACGCGCCCATAAGGATCGTTATGACCGCAAAAAAAAGTGCGACCTCCGCGAACAGCGATGACATTACCGATGGCCGTATCGTGTCATCCCGCCATCTGGTTTCTGAGCGCTGCGCGGAGCTGTCGGAGCTGGAATACGCGCTGATCATGACCAGCAACGCGTTTAACAAATGGATGGTGCGCTGCATGACCGCAGCCGGAGAGCCGGATATGGGGGCCTTTGACGTGTCGCTTCTGCATCACGTCAATCACCGTGACCGTAAAAAGAAGCTGGCCGATATCTGCTTCGTGCTGAACGTGGAAGATACCCATGTCGTGACCTATGCCCTGAAGAAGCTGGTCAAAGCGGGCTATGTCACCAGTGAGAAAGCCGGCAAAGAGCTTTATTTTTCGACGACAGAAGAAGGTAAGGCGCTGTGCATGAAGTATCGCGATGTGCGGGAAGCCTGCCTGATCAACATTCAGGCGGAAAGCGGTATTGCGGGGGCGTCTATCGGGGAGACCGCGCAGCTGCTGCGCACGATCTCCTCGTTGTATGACACCGCCGCCCGGGCGGCGGCATCACTGTGACTCAGGGACGTCTGAACAGGGTGATACTGCGTCCCGGCAATTCATAATCAACGGCCGTGGTAAAGACTTCCCCGGTGGTCACGTCTTCAGCCGTTGATAATTCCAGGACCCAACCCCCTGTACCAAACTGCGGGATCTGGAACGGCACGACGCCCTCGAAAGGATTAAAGAGCATCAGGATATCGTGCCAGATGCCCTCCTCCTGCTGAAGGTCGGGCCGGCTGATCGCCACCCCCAGCGTGGCCCCTTCGTCCCACTGCTCAGACTGCTGCGGCCCGCCGCCGGCGTTGAACCAGCGGATCTCCAGCCCGTCGCGCCAGCTCTCGCGGCGCAGCAGGGGTTGCGCCGCCCGAAGCGCGATCAACCTTTGGGTAAATTCGCGCAGCGCAACGTCGTTTTCAGACATGCCGTTCCAGTCAATCCATGAGATCTCGCTGTCCTGGCAGTAGCCGTTATTGTTGCCTTTCTGGGTGCGGCCGAACTCATCGCCCGCCAGCAGCATCGGCGTGCCGTGAGAAAACATCAGCGTGGTAAGGAAATTGCGTTTCTGCCGCTCGCGGGTTGCGATAATGTTCGGATCTTCGGTTGGTCCTTCCTCGCCATAATTACAGGAGCGGTTATCGTTATGGCCGTCGTTGTTCTCTTCCCCGTTATCGGCGTTATGTTTCTCGTTAAACGAAACCAGATCGTTTAGCGTGAAGCCATCATGGGCGGTGATGAAGTTGACGCTCGCCCACGGGCGACGCCCGCGCAGATCGTACAGGTCACCGGAGCCGAGCAGCCGCGCGGCAAAATCGGTCGAGACATTATCCCCCTTCCAGTATTCGCGTACGGTATCGCGATACTTATCGTTCCACTCTCCCCAGCCGGGCGGGAAGCCTCCCACCTGATAGCCGCCCGGGCCGATATCCCAGGGTTCGCCAATCAGTTTCAGCCGGGATAACACGGGGTCCTGCGACATCGCATCAAAAAAGCCGCCGCGCGGATCAAATCCTTCCGGTTCACGCCCCAGAATGGTGCCGAGGTCAAAGCGGAAACCGTCAATATGCATTGATTCCGCCCAGTAGCGCAGGGAATCCATCACCATCTGCAGCACGCGTGGATGTGATGTATTTACCGTATTTCCGGTGCCGGTGTCGTTAATGTAATAGCGATGCTGATCCGGTAACGTGCGGTAATAGCAGAAGTTATCGATGCCTTTGAACGACAGCGTTGGCCCCAGCTCATTGCCCTCTGCGGTGTGGTTATAGACCACATCGAGGATCACTTCGATGCCCGCGTCGTGGTACGCGCGCACCATATCCCGGAATCCCTGAATCCCCGCCGGGCCGTAATAACGCGACGCCGGGGCAAAAAATCCCAGCGAGTTATACCCCCAGAAGTTCTTCAGACCCCGGTCAAGCAGGTGCTGATCGTCCGGGAACCAGTGAACCGGCAGCAACTCCACCGAGGTGATGCCCAGACTTTTAATGTAATCAACCGAGGCTTTATGCCCCATCCCCTCAAAGGTGCCGCGCAGCTCGGGCGGAATCGCCGGATTTAGCTGCGTAAAGCCCTTAACGTGGCTCTCATAGACCACGGTATTGGGCCACGGAATGTCTGGCCGGTTGTTATCCTGCCAGTCAAAGGCATTAGGATCGACGACCTTACATTTTGGCGTAAACGGAGCGCTGTCACGGGTATCAAAGCTCAGGTCTTTCTCTTCGTGACCCAGTTCGTAGCCAAAATGGGCGTCGTTCCAGTCGATGTCCCCGACCAGTTCGCGGGCATAAGGATCGACAAGCAGCTTGTGCGGATTAAAGCGATGGCCATTCTCCGGATCGTAAGGCCCGTAAACGCGATAGCCATAAAGCGCACCCGGCTGCAGGTCGGGCACATAGCCATGCCAGACTTCGTGGGTATACTCCGGCATCTCAAGCCGGGCGATTTCCGTTTTACCGGAAGGATCGAACAGGCACAGTTCCACCCGCTCCGCATGGGCGGAGAAGAGCGCGAAGTTCACCCCACTGCCATCATAATTAGCGCCCAGTTGCTGGCCATGACCAGACCGAATTTCAAACTTACTGTCCTTAGGCATTTTTATTTCTCCACGATTATTCGCAGGTAAGCAGTACCACTAAACATCCTGTTTCTGATGTCAAATCCAGAGTGTCTTGCAGAAGGCGGCTTTCGCCGGTAAACAGATCCCGGTAACGCTTTCCGGCCAGCTCGGCTGGCAGGGCTACCGTCGTGTTGGTCCACAGTTTTTCATTTGCGGTGACGTTAAAGACCAGACGCGGCACGGCAACAATCAGCGCCTCGCCATCCTTAACGCGGGCATAGGCAATCAGGTTCTCTTCGCGCTCGCCGGTCACCTTGAGCGGCAGCCAGTCGCCGTAGCGGAACAGCGCTGAATAGTGCGGTCTGAGGCGCAGCAGCGTGGCGGTGACATACTGCTTCACGCGGCCATCTCGCCAGCACTGCTCATGGTCAAATACGCTCGCATCCAGGGTGCTGAGATCCTGTACCAGCGTCGCGAAGTCCGGCTCGCGTCGGTTATCCGGGTCGACAAGGCTGAAGTTAAGCGCTTCGCTGCCCTGGTAGATATCGGGTACACCTGGTGCGGTCAGTTTGATCGCCGTCTGGCTCAGGCTGTTCATCAGGCCAGCGCGAATAAACGGCTGCAGGGTTTCACTGAAATCATGCAGGAACACAGTGTTATCCGGCGAGAGGAGATGCCGGACGTAATCCATCACCACGTTCTCATAGTTCTCGTTGCTGTCGATCCAGTCGGTGCGCTGTTTGGCCTCGCGCAGCGCTTTTTCGATAAAGCCCAGGAAGCGCGTTTCGAGCGATTTAAGGCCGTCGTGGTCATCCGGAGAGAGCGTGGCGGGCCACACCCCCGCCAGCGCCTGATAGATCATCCAGGTATCCGCGGCGTTCGGCGCGGTGCCGTCATTGAGGAAACGCACCTGGGTCTGGTTCATCTTTCGCCAGCGCGCCAGGTTTTCTCCCCACTGTTCCGGCGCTTCCGTCAGGGTGTAAAGACGCGCCCGCGTATCTTCCCCACGCTTGGTATCGTGGGTTGAGGTGCCAAGCAGCGCATCGGGCTGACGGGCCAGACGGATGCGCATTTCCTGATGAAAACGCGATATCGAGAAAGCGCGCGGCGTGGGATCGGCCCCCACCTCGTTCAGGGCAAGCTCCAGGTTGTTCCTGAAGAACAGCGTGTCTTCGACGGATTTCGCCATCAGCGGGCCGGTCAGCTGCTGGAAACGGGTTCTGAACAGCGTGGCGGCATCGCGGTCGCGCTCCGGGAGGTCGCCGGTAAGAATGTGCACAATCAGACTCAGCGCAGGTTCCGAAGTGTTAACGCTGGCAACCACGCGATTAAGCAGCACGACATCGCTCGGCGTTAAGCCCTCTGCGGTGCCGTAGGTACGGTAGACAGGAAACGCGATTAGCAGCTCGCGCAGGGCATGGCGGATCTCCTCTACCGGGATCTCCGCGCCGTTGTGCTGTGCAAGCTCCGTTGCGATGGTAAGCAGCGTGGTGAATTCGCCTTCGAAATTGCGATCGGTCATCAGACCTTTGGCATCCCGCAATTCTGCGTATCGATCAACCGTCGTGCCCAGCGTCTCTTCGTGGATTTTCTCCAGCCGCTCAAGGCTATTGTCATCCACCAGCACCTCCGCCAGCGAGGCGATAAACTCGTACCCGGTGGTGCCCGATACCGGCCAGTCAGCGGGCAGTTGTTCACCTTTCGCCAGTATTTTCTCCACCGTGATATAGCAGTCTGGCCCGGTCGCCTCACGCAGACGGTTGAGATACCCCAGCGGATCTGCAAGACCGTCGATATGGTCAATGCGCAGGCCATCAACGATACCGGCGTGAACCAGCTCAAGGATCAGACGATGCGTGTCGTCAAACACCGCGTCATCTTCTACCCTGACACCCATCAGCCCCGTTATCTCAAAGAAGCGTCGCCATGAGAGCTGTTTGGGTGCCTCGCGCCAGGACATCAGCCGCCAGCTCTGCGCCTCGTGCAGCTCTGCAATGCTCTTATCTTCAGAGAAGGTGCCGGGGTTAAGCGGATACACCGCATCATAATACACCAGCGACGCCTTATCGGTGACACTGTCACGCTGTAAGGTAATGGCACCCTTCTCCAGTTCGGCCTCAAAGGTGTCGCCCAGGAACGGCAGCGTGAGCGGGCGCGACCAGTCGATATCAAAGTAGTGCGCATAGCGGCTCTGGCTGCCATGTTCGATCACGTCTCGCCACCAGCGGTTTTCCAGCGAGGTCGACATGTGGTTGGGGACGATATCAAGAATCAACCCCATGCCCGCCTGTTTCAGCGCGGCCGCCATGCGGTCAAAGCCTTCTCGTCCGCCAATGGCCGGATCGATCTCGTTGGGATCGGTCACGTCATAGCCGTGCGTCGAGCCGGACGTCGCCGTAAATATCGGTGAGGCGTACAGGTGGCTAATGCCGAGGTCTTTAAAATAGGGCACCAGTTCGACAACGCGATCGAAGGTCATGCCATTGCGAAACTGAATACGGTACGTGGCGGCAGGGATCATAACGATGCTTCTCCTTCAGCAAAGCGGACAACGACGCTGTACGGCGGCAACGCGTCGCCCGGTTCAGGCCAGGCAAACAGCGTCTCGCCGGGAAGTTCGGGCAATGCAGCGGACGTCTCTGCAATATTCAGCGCCAGAGAAAGCGTCCCGGACGGGAAGCGCCAGCTTACCGCCACCATGCCGGGAGCCGTCTGCACCACGGTGCCCTCAACGGTACCGCCCTGGCGAAGTAACGGCACGATATGAGCATGGCGCAGGGTAAGCAGGTTGCGCGTAAAGCGTAGCCACGTCTTGCCCTCATCCGTCGCCACGTTATTCCAGTTGATTTTCGAGCGCATAAAGGTGTTCAGATCGTTCGGATCCGGGACGGTCTCATCATGTCCCGAGTGGCCAGAAAACTCTTTGGCGCGCCCTTCCCGCACGGCTTTCGCCAGGTCTCCATGGAAGTCGGTGAAAAACAAAAACGGATGGGTTTCGCCAAACTCTTCGCCCATAAACAGCAGCGGAATATGCGGTGAAAGCAACAGCGCGGCCAGCAGAACGCGGGTTTTTTCCGGCCCTGCCAGGGTGATAAGCCGCTCTCCCTGTGCGCGGTTGCCGGTTTGATCGTGGTTTTGAATAAAATCGACGAAGAACTGCGGCGGCTGGCTGCGGCAATCCACGCCGCGCGGTTCGCCGGTCTGGAGAGATACCTCGCCCTGGTAGACAAACCCTTCCGCCAGCGCGCGGGCGAATTTTTCCTCAGGCCGATCCGCAAAGTCCTGATAGTAGGCATGCGTTTCGCCGGTCGCAAAAACGTGGGCGGCATTGTGGAAATCATCGTTCCATTCGGCGGTAAAGCGTGGCGTTTCGCCTTGCGCATCCCGGGGATGCAGAAAAATCACGTTGCGACTGTCTTCGGTGGTGAGATGAATATGCCGGTCAGGAATCACCTCCCGAATGCGGTCGGCAATCTCTTCCAGAACAGGGGTTTCAGACGGGTCGTGGATCTGGTCAATGGCATCAAAGCGTAAACCGTCCAGATGATATTCAGTCAGCCAGTAAAGCGGCGCGTCGACAATGTATCGCCTGACCGCCTCGGTCTGGTAGGCAATACCGTTTCCCCACGGCGTCATGCGCTCCGGGTCGAAAAAGGCGGGCGACAGCAAAGGCAGGTAGTTACCTTCGGGGCCGAAGTGGTTAAGGACGATATCCAGCACCACCGACAGCCCCAGCCCGTGCGCGGCATCGATAAAGGCGTGGAAATCTTCCGGCGTGCCGTAGGCCGAGTGCGGCGCGTACAGTAATACGCCATCGTATCCCCAGCCGCGCGCACCGCCAAACTGCGAGACGGGCATCACTTCAAGCTGCGTAACACCCAGTTCAACCAGGTAAGGCAGTTTATCAATCGCCGCAAGGAACGTACCCTGCGGGGTAAAGGTGCCGATATGAAGTTCGTAAATCACCGTCTCTTCCCACGGGCGTCCTTTCCAGTCAGGGTGAGCGTGAGGATAACGGCCCGAATCGATGACAATGGAAGGTCCGTTAACATCCCCTTTCTGTGCACGCGAAGCGGGATCGGGGATGGCCATGCCGTCCTGCAAAACAAACTGATACGCTGTCCCGTGCTTCACATCCGGTACGTCGACCTGGAACCAGCCATGCCCTGTCGCCACCATGGGAATATCGGTTTCCGTAAGACGCAGCGTGAGATCCTGTTGTCCTTCAGCCCAGACGCGAAAACGTACGACGTCAGAGGAGATGAACTCAGCGCCCCAGCGTGTGTGAAATGTCCTGAATTCCATTTATTGTCCTCGATTGACCCTAATTTACGCCCAACGAAGTACAAGCTTAGTTCAGGAATGAAAGAGTGTTACGGCGGGCGTGCGTTAACCGCCCAAACTGCGGGGGTTAGGCTTTTTGTTGAGGGAATATAGATTTATCTGATTTTCCGCGTTTTGCCCGTCCAGGTCGCATTTCCGGCTACGCTTGAAATTCATCACTAAGGAGGCCGATATGACGACAGGAACTAACCCCACTTTGCATTACCCTCGCCCGCCATTTGTGGAACAGCCGCAGCAGGCCCCCGGACTGGCATCAGAAATGAAGCCTATTCCGGATCATGGTGAAACCAGCTATATCGGTTCTGGCAAACTGGAAGGGAAAAAAGCCCTCATCACCGGCGGTGACTCTGGTATCGGGCGCGCGGTGGCTATCGCCTATGCGCGTGAAGGTGCTGACGTCGCGATTGGCTACCTTCCTGAGGAAGAGTCCGACGCAGCGTCGGTGATTGCCCTGATTCAGGCAGAGGGTCGTAAAGCCGTCGCCATTCCGGGCGATATTCGCGTTGAGTCGTTCTGCGATACGCTGGTTGAAAAGGCCGTGGCGGAGCTGGGCGGGCTGGATATTCTGGTCAATAACGCAGGCCGTCAGCAGTACTGTGAATCGATTGAAGATCTCACCACCGCCGATTTTGACGCGACGTTCAAGACTAACGTTTACGCGCCGTTCTGGATCACCAAAGCCGCGCTGCGTCATCTAAAAGAGGGGGCGGTTATCATCAATACCTCTTCCGTTCAGGCCTTCAAACCGAGTGAGATTCTGGTGGATTATGCCCAGACCAAAGCCTGCAACGTGGCGTTTACTAAGTCTCTCGCTAAGCAGCTTGGGCCGCGCGGTATTCGGGTAAACGCCGTGGCGCCGGGTCCGTACTGGACACCCCTGCAGTCGAGCGGCGGCCAGCCTCAGTCTAAGGTTCAGTCTTTCGGCAAAGACACGCCGCTGGGGAGACCGGGCCAGCCTGTTGAAATCGCCCCGCTGTATGTCCTTTTTGCCTCGGATACCTGCTCCTATGCCTCTGGCCAGGTCTGGTGTTCGGACGGCGGCACGGGCGTAGCGTAATTACGCCTGAGCAAGCGTGGTTAAGAATTTCTTCAGCACTTCAGAGCGAATGAAACGGTGACAAATCAGCGTCAGTTCGCTCTCTTTAATGCGATCGAGGATATCGATATAGACCACGTTTTCAACGCGTAACGTCCTGGCTGATGCGGGAAGCAAGGCGATACCAAACCCCGCGGACACAAGGCTCACCACGGTAGGCACATCGCTCGCCTGTTGAACCACGCTGGGTTGGATCCCTGCTCCGGCACAGACATCATTGAAATACTGCTCCAGCCCCATGCCCTGCGGATCGCGCAGGGCAATCCATTTCTCCCCTTTAAGCGATGCCAGCGTCAGCGCAGCGGACGTTGCCAGCGGATGTTCGCTGTACAACGCCAGAATGCTTTTTTCCCCGGCAAAATGAATGCTCTGCAAATCGTCAGGAAGCGCGGGCAGCGGCGCGCGGACAATCGCCACGTCCAGATCGTTACGCTGAATTGAGGCATAAAGGTTCTGCACATTTCCGGTCGTCATGGAAAGCGTGACGTTAGGCCACCGCGCATGAAAATGACGAAGCACGGCAGGCAGTTTCGCCTCGAACATCGCGCTGGAGACGCACCCCAGGTTCAGTATGCCCTGCTCGCCTCTGGCGGTTTGCCTGGCATCCAGAACGGCCTGCTCTGTCATGGCGATGGCCAGCCTGGCTTTGGTTAGAAAGGCCTCCCCGGCGGGCGTAAGCGTCAGCCGCCGGTTCGCCCGGCTAAAGAGCGTGACGCCCAGCTGCGTCTCAAGAGACTTAATCTGCTGGCTGAGCGCCGGTTGCGCCATGTTCAGGCGTTCTGCGGCCCGGTGCATGTGCAGCTCTTCAGCCACCGTAATGAAATGACGCATCAAACGAAACTGCATAAAGCCACCCTGCAAACCAATTGATAATAAATTTAATATCAAAATAGCATTAATGATGCAATTGATAGAGATTATTAATCCCCTGACAATAGAGGCATTCACTCAAGGGAGGACAGTATGGAAAAGCCAGTCAACGATCTCAGAAGCGCAATCGCATTACTGCAACGCCACGAGGGGCAATATATTGAAACCGACCATCCGGTTGACCCCAACGCCGAACTGGCGGGCGTCTATCGCCACATTGGCGCAGGCGGCACGGTAAAACGCCCTACGCGCATTGGCCCGGCAATGATGTTCAACAGCATCAAGGGCTACCCGGATTCCCGCATTCTGGTGGGGATGCATGCCAGCCGGGAAAGAGCGGCGCTGCTGTTAGGGTGCGAACCCTCTGAACTGGCGAAACACGTAGGCCTGGCGGTAAAAAAACCGATTGCCCCGGTAGTCGTCCCGGCAGCCCAGGCACCGTGTCAGGAGCAGGTGTTTTACGCTGACGATCCTGATTTCGATCTCCGCAAGCTGCTGCCTGCGCCCACCAACACGCCGATTGATGCCGGTCCGTTTTTCTGCCTTGGGCTGGTGCTGGCAAGCGATCCGGAAGACGCTTCGCTGACCGACGTGACCATTCACCGTCTTTGTGTGCAGGAGCGCGATGAGCTTTCGATGTTCCTTGCCGCCGGGCGACACATTGAGGTCTTTCGTCAGAAAGCCGAAGCGGCCGGTAAGCCGTTGCCGGTCACCATCAATATGGGGCTGGATCCGGCTATCTATATTGGCGCGTGCTTTGAGGCACCGACCACGCCGTTTGGCTATAACGAGCTGGGCGTGGCGGGCGCGTTACGCCAACATCCGGTTGAGCTGGTCCAGGGCGTGTCCGTCAATGCAAAAGCCATTGCTCGCGCCGAGATCATCATTGAAGGCGAACTGTTGCCGGGCGTGCGCGTCAGGGAAGATCAGCATACCCATACCGGCCATGCGATGCCGGAATTCCCCGGCTACTGCGGTGAAGCGAATCCCTCCCTGCCGGTCATCAAGGTTAAAGCAGTGACCATGCGCCATCAGGCCATCCTGCAAACGCTGGTCGGCCCCGGGGAGGAACATACCACGCTTGCCGGTCTGCCTACCGAAGCCAGCATCCGTAACGCCGTGGAAGAGGCCATTCCGGGCTTTCTGCAAAACGTCTATGCGCACACCGCGGGCGGCGGGAAATTCCTCGGTATTTTACAGGTGAAAAAACGTCAGCCCTCGGACGAGGGGCGTCAGGGTCAGGCGGCGCTGATCGCGTTAGCCACCTACTCTGAGCTTAAAAATATTATTCTCGTGGATGAGGACGTGGATATTTTCGACAGCGATGACATTCTGTGGGCCATGACGACCCGGATGCAGGGCGACGTCAGCATCACCCAGTTGCCCGGCATTCGCGGACACCAGTTGGATCCGTCTCAGGCCCCCGACTACAGCACCTCTATCCGTGGCAACGGCATTACCTGCAAGACGATATTTGACTGCACAGTCCCCTGGGCGCTGAAATCCCGGTTCGAGCGTGCACCGTTTATGGAGGTTGATCCGCGCCCATGGGCGCCCGATCTGTTTAAATCCTGACAGCCCTCTTTCTTCACCCCGGATGGGGTGAAGAAACGCACGCGAAAATTGCTGCTTTCCCACCTTTCTTGTACCCTTCTCTTCGTTGCTTTCCCCCACACTTTTTTAAGACATCCGGACGCGCTATGACTGCACACGTTTCGAAAGACCCTCTCCACGGCGTAACCCTGGAAATGCAGGTAACCGCGCTGGTTGCGCGCTACGGCTGGAGCGAATTAGGCAATCGAATCAAAATTAACTGTTTCAGAAAAGATCCCAGCGTCAAATCGAGCTTAAAATTCCTGAGGCGTACCCCGTGGGCGCGCGCCGAAGTGGAAGCGCTGTATCTGGACTCACTCAATGACGATGACGTTGAACCACAGCCTGAGCCAGCCTTTAATCCCTGGGCCAACAGCCGGATCACGAAGAGCTAATACATCCATGACACAACATGTAAAACGGATTGGTGCGCTGGTGGGTTGTGCACTTTTACTTGTTAGTTGCGCCTCAAAACCACCGAAATCACTGGTTACCCCACTCCCGTCGGCGAATAAACCGACGCCACGGACTCATGAACCGATGCGCGGGATCTGGCTGGCGACGGTCTCCCGACTTGACTGGCCGCCGGTATCGTCGGTTAACACCCTCAATGCCGATCAGCGTATTGCACAGCAAAAACGGGCGCTGACGGATAAGCTCGACAAGCTCCACACCCTCGGCATTAACACCGTCTTTTTCCAGGTGAAGCCCGACAGCACCGCGCTCTGGTCATCTAAAATCCTGCCATGGTCAGACACCCTGACAGGGAGGATTGGCGAATACCCCGGCTACGATCCACTGCAGTTTATGCTGGACGAAGCCCATAAGCGCGGTATGAAAGTTCACGCCTGGTTCAATCCTTACCGGGTATCCACCAACGTAAAACCGTCAACCGTTGCCGAACTCAACCGCACCGCATCGCTGCACCCTTCCAGCGTCTACGTGCAGCACCCCGAGTGGGTACGCGTTTCCGGCGATCGGTTCGTGCTCGACCCCGGCATTCCTGAGGTCAGGGACTGGATAACCCAGGTGGTGTCCGAGGTGGTCGCGCACTATGCCATCGACGGCGTGCAGTTTGATGATTACTTTTATACCGAAACACCCGGCTCAACCCTGAATGACGCGCAGACATACCGGCAATATGGTCAGGGATTCAGTTCGAAAGCCGACTGGCGTCGTCACAACACCCATCAGCTTATCGTTCAGGTCTCCAGAGCCATTAAGCAACTTAAGCCGGACGTTGAGTTTGGCGTAAGCCCGGCAGGCGTGTGGCGCAACCGTTCGTACGACCCGGCCGGGTCCGACACGCGCGGTGCGGCGGCTTATGATGAGTCCTACGCTGACACGCGTCAGTGGGTGCAGCAGGGTCTGCTGGACTACATTGCGCCGCAGATCTACTGGCCATTCTCGCGGGATGCGGCGCGCTATGACGTGCTGACAAAGTGGTGGGCCGACGTCGTAAAACCGACCCATACTCGCCTGTATATCGGCGTTGCGTTCTATAAGGTGGGCGCACCGTCCAAAAAAGAGCCAGACTGGACGGTGAATGGCGGCGTGCCGGAGCTGAAAAAACAGCTCGATTTGAACGATTCGCTGCCTAACGTCAACGGCACCATTCTGTTCCGCGAAGACTATCTCAATCAGCCTCAGACGCAGGACGCGGTGACGTACCTCAGGGGCCGCTGGGGACGTTAAGACAAAAATTAAGCCAAAAAAGGCAGGCAGAAACGTCCTGTTTCTGCCTGATCTGATTAGGGTTTAGGCCCGAACATCGCCTCCAGCTGTTTCTCGTCCGGCATTCCTACCACCTGCTGTAGCTCGTTATCGGCGTTGAGATAATAAATCGCGGGCGTGGCATTCGCCCCGAGGCTGTCCATTAACTGCTGATGCTGCTGTAACAGCGCAACGGTCTCACGCGACGCCTTGCCCTCGTTTTTCGGTAATTTTTTGCCGCCGGAAAGCTCATACTCTTTCCAGGCGTTGACCGGATCCCTGGCATTGAGGATCAGGGACGCGTTACGCCCGCTTTGAGGGTTGAGAAACGCAACCAGCAGCGTATTCAGCTGAACCTTGTCCGCCTTCACCCACGGCTGCGCGGCAGACCAGAAGGCTTTGCAGTAAGGACAGAACGGATCGGCGAACACGAACACTTTGCGCGGCGCGGTATCCGCCCCCTCTTTCAACGGCTGCGCGGCGTTCAGCTTCTTCCACATCTCCCGGCCCAGCGGGGCGTAGATCTCTTTCTGAAAATAGTCCTCGCTGAGGTTTTTGCCCTTCTCATCATACAGATAACCAGAAATCACGTGCCTGCCGTCGGGCGTTAAAAAGAGGGTCACGCCCATATCCTGATATTGCCCAAGCCAGGCAGGTGCCCCACCGGGGGCATCGATTTTCTTGATGATCGTAATGTTTTGCTGCTCGCTGAAGTGCTTAACCACCTCCGGCACGGCCTCAGCGGCCTGCGTCAGGCCGGATGCCATCAGCAGTGAAAGTAACAGTCGTTTTTTCATTTTCCTCTCCGGAGTGCGTCGCTGACGATTTCATCGAATTGTTCATAGGGAACCCAGCCGGGCAACAGGACATCACCGATGAGCGTTGCGGGCGTGCCCTGAATACCGAGTTTTTCCGCGATCAACAGGCTGTGTTTGATCGTAACCAGGCTTTCGTCATCCGGGGTCGTGATGTTGACCCCCGCCCGTTTCTGGGCCTCCTGAATACTGGCGTCGTCGTGGTAACCCTTTTTCGCCATCAGGGTATCGTTAAATTTCATAAATTGCCCGGGATGGCTGCGCCAGAGGGTTAAAGCGTCACGTGCCGCCGTAACGGAACTCTCAGCGCGGTATGGCAGAAACTTATACACCACTGCCACCTCCGGATGTTTTTCTACAATCTTTTCCAGATAAGGATCGAATTTTTTGCAGTAGGGGCAGTTGTAGTCGGTGAACACCACCAGCGTCAGCTGAGGTTTAGTAGCCCCGATGCGTGGGGAGTTCGGATCGTTAAACAAGAAGTCAAAGACGATCTTCTGCGCGCGCTGCTCCTGCGCCTGCTCCGGCGTAAGCGCATCTGCGGCCATCGCCTGAACGGCGGTAAAAAGCAGCAGCAGTGTAATTATTAATTTTTTCATCATATTAACCTTTGGCGTTATTCAGCGTGGCGATCAGGTCGCGTTTATCGAGCAGCGGCGAGAGGATCACGCCGTCGGGCTTGCCGGGGCCAGAAATCTCGTTGAACGGGATGGCGTAGCGGTTTCGTCTGGCGAGGAAATCGGCAATCAGCGGCGAAGGCTTGCTCCAGTCACCGCGCAGGGCTACCACGTCCGGCTCACTCAGGGCGGCAATCACCTCAGGCTGATTTAATACCCGATGTTCGTTGACCTTGCAGGTCACGCACCAGTCGGCGGAAATGTCCACGAACACGCGTTTTCCCTGCGCCAGCGCGCGCTGAATAGCCCCCTCGGTTAAGGGTTGCCACGGGATCGCTGCTCTGCTGGCCTCGCTCCGGGAAGCAGGCTCAGCGAGCACCAGCCCACGCAGCTGGTAGCCGCCAAAAACTGCCAGCGACATCACCACCAACCAGAAGATCGGCGCGTTTTTTTGCCCAATTCGGGCGTAAATCACGATCGCTACCACGATCATGGCAAGCATGATGACGTGGCTTATAACGTTACCTAAATGCTGCTGGAGCAGCGTCGCCAGCCAGAGACTGGACGCCAGCATCATCGCCCCGAGAATGATCTTGAGCGTATTCATCCAGCGACCCGGATGTGGCAGCAGCATGGCGGTTTTCGGGATCAGCGCGACAAACAGCCAGGGCAAGCTCATCCCCACGCCAAGCATCAGGAAGATCAGCCACAGCGTCGGCAGGGGTGACGCCAACGCAAAGGCCACGGCGGTCCCCAGGAATGGCGCGGAGCACGGCGTGGCGAGCAGCGTGGCGAACACGCCCTCACAAAAACTGCCCGTTAAGCCTGAGCCACCCGCCGTTGCCAGCCGACCGGCTGCGGCAGAAGGCAGCAGCATTTCAAACGCGCCAAACAAATTCATCGCAAAAATGAATGTCACCGCGACCATCAGGCCGATAAACCAGGGGTTCTGGAACTGAATGCCCCATCCGAGCGATGCGCCGGTCAGCTTCAGGGCCGTCACCATCGCGGCCAGCAGCGCAAAGGAGGTCAGAATACCGGCGGTCGTCGCCAGGAAACGTACCCTGATCTTGCGCCTGTCGGAGCCAGCGTGCAGCACGCTGCTCAGCTTCATCCCCATAACCGGCAGTACGCAGGGCATCAGGTTCAGGATCACCCCGCCGAGCAGTGCAAAGGCCAGCATGCTGAAGAGGTTCGTCGAACGGCCCTGAGCGGCGGGTTCCGCGCCCACGGTCATCACGGTTTCCTGAGCCTTGTCGCCGTTGGTTAGCACAAACGACAGTTTTTTTCCTTCAAGCGTAGCGGGCTTATCTCCCCACTCATCGGTCACCGGCACCGTGACGCGCAGCTGATTGCCGGTGTGCTTAATCACCGGCTCGCCGGGCAGGATATCGCCCTCCAGCGGGTCAAAGTAGATCCCGGGATTATGCCACTCGCCGTCCGTCGTGCCCGTCACCACCAGTTTGTCACCGGACAGCCAGGCCTCAAGATGGGAAGAAACGCCCGAGTCCCCCGGTATGGCGCGCATGGCATCGTCAAATGCGTCCTGGAACCCCGCATCAACGGGCGCGTTGAAATCCAAGTGCAGCTTGTAGTCCGTCAGCAGACAGACATTGCTACAGGTAGAGAGCGTCAGCGTACCATCCAGCGTGTCGCTGTTCAGGCCGGTCAGGGTCATCGGGATGACAACCTTATCGTGGAAACCCTGGGTGGTCAGGCCCGAGATGTCAAAGCGCGAGGGAACGGGCCAGTGCCAGGTGTCCTGGACGCCTTTCGGCCAGTTAATTTGCGGGGCAACGCCGCCCTCGCCCGGCGAACGCCAGTAGGTTTTCCAGCCGGGCTGCAGCTCGACGGTAAGTAATGCCACTGTGTCGTGCTGGCGCTTTTCCGCCTGGACGCGAACCCGGGCGTGATCGTTTTGTGGGGAGGTTAACCAGCCTGTGTCTGCCGCATGGGCGATGCCGATGCAGGACAGCAACAGGAGGACAAAGCCCCTGAAGACGTTAAACATGTTTTACTCCGTGATTAGTGAAAATTATCGTGTGGTCACGATGTTTTCACTCACGGAAGACGCAGTTTTTGAGGTGTATTCGGGGAGGCGGGGCCTGAACAGGCTGTTCCCGGCAAACCCACGCGCGCGCCTGGGTAACCAGGTGCAGCAACGCGAAGAAAATCACGATGGCGGGCAGCGCGCCGTCGAAGAACAACGGCTGGGCGCACAGCAGTGAGTGTGCGCCAAGCTGACACGGTGATGGGCCAGACTGCTCTGAGTCGGAGGTGTTATCCGCCCCGTCAGTCATCAGTACCGTTTGCGCCTGCTGATCCAGCCCCTGCAAAAAATGGTTGAGATAGACCGCCCGCTGAACCAGGCAAAGCGCCATCGCCAGACAGGTGATTATCAGAAGCCATTTACCGAGAAGCGGACGGTTGCGCATAAGTTTCCATAATGATTGAACGCTTGGATCATAAACGATAGCGATGAATCTACAAGCCCCGGCGTGTAAGGTTTTGTCTGGCGACGCGTTTATGTACGCGTCAGCGCATCATATGCGGCCAGTGAATATCCCCAACGCCGTTCAGCTGAGGGCGAGCAAACAAGAACCCCTGGAAACGGCGAATGCCCGCCGATTCGAGCCAGCACCACTCTTCCAGCTTCTCGATGCCTTCCGCCACCAGGGTGATTTCCAGATCGGTGCAGCAGCTGACAATCGATTTCACGATGGCCTGCTTCGGGCCGCTAAGGTGGATATCGCTGACAATCTCGCGGTCGATCTTGAGTTTATCCGGCTGGAATTTCGTCAGCAGTGACAGCCCGGCATACCCGGAGCCAAAATCGTCAATTGCCAGACCAATGCCCTCTGCCCGGAGCTGTTTGATGGCGCTGTTAAACTGGTTGAAACCGGAAATGATCTCGTTTTCTGTCACCTCAATCACCACCTGCTCCGGCTGAAGCCCGTGGATCTTAATTTGATCCACCAGAAATTCGACCGCGCCGGGCACTTTGACGAGTGACATGGGCAGCAGGTTCACGGCGATTTTATGCCCGCCTATTCCCAGCTTTTCCGCCAGCGCAAACGCATAAGCTTTTGTCTGGAGGTCAACTTCGTAGATTTTTTCCGGATCGAGCGTCTGAAAGAAATGTTCCGGGCTGCCGCCGTCGTTGCCGCGTATCAGGGCCTCGAGGGAGCTGATTTTACCTTCGGCAGGCTCCACGATCGGCTGGAGAGCAAACTGGCAGGACTGATCGGCCAGCAGGCCCACGTCGGTGGCAAACGGGGCGCGCTCCCGGGACAGCGTCCATTGGCTGGCATCAAATGTCGTGCCGGGATTTGCCGTCCCTTTTCGGTTGATAAATGACTGGATGAACTTAAAGACCCGGTCCCCGGAGGCGAGATAGCTTTCCAGCTTGCTGTAGTGCAGCACCGACTGGAGAACGTCCTTCGGGGATTGCACCTGCAAATCAAACAGCAACATGCCGACATGCTCGAACCGTCTGCGCGGACCATAGTCACGCATCAGTTCCACAACATCGCAGTGGCGTTTGTCCTCCCGAATCTTGAGGAAAAGCGTAACGACGCTCTCTTCCTTTCCTTCAAGGATTTGCAGAATTTCATGCCCGCTGGAGAGCAAAATGCCGGTGATGTTCAGACCCGTATTGCGGATCTTAGCCTGCTCAACCAGCGTGCCCAGCTGAGCGGCATCACAGGATGAATGTAACCGGCTTCGATAAATGAGTGTAGTCAGCACAGCAACGGGTCCCGATAGTTAAGAAACGCTGAAAGCGAAGCTCCAGCATACTGCAAGCGGCTGAACTAATACATATACATAAGTCAGGCAAATGTTTAATGACTTTTCGCCGGCTCGCTCAGCGTATCAATGCGCCCCTGCATATAGCTGTAGAACGGATTAGAGGTGACGCGCATCAGCGCCTCTTTACCCACGCTCAGCACCGAGGTTTCGCCCCACAGCGCAATGGTCCCGAGGCTGATGCCATAGCGGTTCTTCACCTCAGGCTGACGGCCATAGAGATCGTCATCCGGCGGGAACGGCACCGCCACGTGCGACAGCGAGTAGACGTCTTGCGGGTAAGGCAGCGACAGCGCCACGGACGTTTCAGCCGTACGGCCTGCTGGCGTGGTTTTCGCCACGGTATTGAAACTGTGCGGGCCGTCATTCGTGATAACTGTGACAGTGTAACGCCTTACTGCCGGAGGCAGGAGTTCAGAGACGGCGGTCCAGGACGAGGGTCTGAACAACGGACGGAAGCTCGCGGCCTGGTTGATGTCAAACATCACCAGCTCGCTGCCGTTAGCCGGAAGCCGATCGAACAATTCGGTGACCACGGCGCGGGTACTGACCGTGGAATCCATCACCGACTGAAACGCCAGCACGGGCGGCAGTGCATCAAGCCTGTTCTCTTTGCTGTCGCGGGTCAGTTGCTGCTGCAGAGCCTGGGTCAGCAGCCAGGACTGACGCGCGGCGTTAACCGGAAACGAGTTGTATTTATAAGGATTATATTCCGGCGCTATGTTAAGCCAGGCCGCCTTGGCAAAGGCGGGGAGCATTGCCGGTAGCCCGGCTAATCCGGCAAATCGGGCAAACGCGGTCACGCCAATCATCGGCGACAGCAGGACCAGTTGCTGGGGTTTACGAAGCTGCGGGTTGTCCAGCGCGTCGAGGGCGTATTTCATCGCCAGCGCCCCGCCGTTGGAATAGCCTACCAGATGCAGCGGAACATTGCCCGCAAGACGGGTAGCTTCACGCACGGCAAGGCGCGTGGCGGCCAGCCACATCTCCCAGTCCACATTCGTCAGCGCGCCGGGGGCCGTGCCGTGACCGGGCAAACGCGGCACCACCGCCACAAACCCGTGCTGCTGGTAGCGAATGGCCAGATGCCTGACGCTGTAGGGCGAGTCCGTCAGCCCGTGCAACAGCACGACGGCCCCGCGAGGTTTCCCGGCAGGCATCAGAACCATGGAACGGTTGGCATCAGGGGTGAACTGCCCGGGCCAGACAAGGCTCTGGCGGGCGTAGCGGTTAAGCGGCGTGCGCTCTGTCGCGTCGGTCTTCGACGTTACCTCAGCATCCAGGCTGGCGAAAATGGCCTTTTCGCGGGTGAGGTACTGCGCAAATGTGGCCTTATCCATCTCAGGGGCTGACAGCTCATCGGCGCGCCAGGTATGCCAGAGATGCAGCGCCGGGCCTTGCTGCGAGAGGTAAACCCGCACCGCGAGGAGCACAATCAGCACGATCCCCAGCACCATTGCCACTTTTTTTGCAAGAACGATCAGACGCACGCTGACACGCCAGGGCAAATTCGCCATGCCGATATCCCTTTGATAATCACAGTTTTACTATCTTAACAAAAAAGCGAAACGTCTGGAGTATTGATGAGGTGTATGAAAGGCGGATGAGAGACAGGAAAAAGCCGGGCATCGCCCGGCTCTGACTTAGTTCAGCGTGTAATCAAGGGTGATTTCCGCTTTCAGCACCTGCGATACCGGGCAGCCGGCTTTGGCTTTCTGAATGATGCCGTCAAACTGCTGAGGATCGATGCCAGGCACCGTGACTTTGCTTTTCAGCGCGATTTTGCTGATTGCAAAACCACTGTCAGTCTTGTCAAGCGACACGTCCGCCGTGGTGTCAATGGAATCCGCCGTGTAGCCGCTTTCGCCCAGCATCAGCGACAGCGCCATGGAGAAACAGGCCGCGTGTGCCGCGCCAATCAGCTCTTCCGGGTTAGTGCCCTTTTCCCCTTCGAAACGGGTATTAAAGCCGTAAGGTTGCTGGTTAAGGACGCCGCTCTCTGTGGAAACCGTCCCTTTGCCGCGCTTAATGTCGCCAGACCAGTGTGCTGAACCGTGCTTATGAATCGTCATTCTTGCTCTCCTTTTGGCTTACAAAGAGATAAGTATAGGACGCTACGCGTTTTCTGCAGGAAAGACAGACGAGTCTGACAGGGGTGCCAGATATGCCGCCAGCGCATCAAGGAACACCCGCTGCGCGGCGGGCTGGTAGTCACGCGACTGATAAATACCGAAAATCCCGATCGCTTTGGGCGTGTAGGCGCTCAGCACTGGCACCAGTTGCCCCGTCTGTAAGGCGTCTCGCGCCTCACGCTCCGGCAGCATCGCTATGCCGCAGTGGTTAATGGCCGCCTCCATCAGCAGCGACGAAATGCTGGCACTCAGATTGCCGCTTACCGCTGTAGAAACCAGCTCCCCCTGTGGGCTGACAAAGCGCCACGACTGCCCGGCGAAAAAGCTGTAGTGCAGGCAGTTGTGCTGCATCAATTCCTCAAGCTGTTGCGGCGTACCCGCCTCTGCGAGATAACGTGTAGAGGCGCAGAGTACCGAATCGCACTCCCCCAACCGGCGGGCAATCATGCCTGGCTCAGGATCATCGGTGATGCGGATCGCCACATCGATACGCTCGCCCACCAGGCTTACCGGATGGTTGTTGACATCCAGCTCAATACGCAGCTTGGGATAACGCGCCAGCAGCCCGGGTAGCACCGGCGAAATGATTTGCATGGCGGTAAAATGCGCGCAGGCCACCCGCAGCGTGCCCGCGGGAGAGTCTTTCGCAGACTGATCCTCAATCTCCTGGGAAATTTGCGAGAGCGTGCGGGTTTTTTGCAGCACTTTTTCACCCGCCGCCGTCAGCGTCAGTTTGCGGGTTGAACGGTTAACCAGCCGTGTTCCCGCCCATTTTTCCATCTGCTCCAGATAACGGCTCACCATCGGACGGGAGATCCCCAGCGCCCGTGCCGCCGCGCTCAGGCTCCCCAGTTCGCAAATGCGGTTATAGACCTGAGCGGCAATAACGCGATCCATCTTATGCTCCATCTGCTCGATTTATGAAACTAAGCATGTCTTGTTTCAGGAATTCTGGCAAATGGTGAAATCCGTACAATAGAGTCTTTCCCGAATAACAGAGACAACATGATGAAGCTCACTCGCCTTGCATTGCTGTGCACCCTCTTCACCCCAGCGGTTTTTGCCGCACCGTTAACCATTGATACTTATAACCCGCAGGAGAAAGGTATTTTCGCGGTCTCCTCGACGCTGGTCTCAGGGCCGACAGAGGCTGTGCTGTTTGACGCACAGTTCAGCGTGAAAGACGGTGAAGCGCTGGTGGAAAAAATCCGCCGCACCGGCAAGACCCTCAACAAGATTGTGATCACTTCCGGCGATCCGGATTTCTACTTCGGCCTGCAGCCGCTGGTCAGCGCTTTCCCGAATGCCAAAGTGGTTGCCACGCAGCAGGTCGTTGATCATATCAACGCCACGAAAGAGGCCAAGCTCGCCTTCTGGGGACCCCAGATGAAAGACGGCGCGCCCGCTAAACTTGTGGTGCCGCAGGTCATTGCCTCAAACACCTTTATGATCGACGGCGAGAAAGTCGAAATCGAAGAGCCTGAAAGCTACGCGGCGTACGTGTGGATCCCGTCGGCCAAAACGATTCTGGGCGGCACCGGCGTCTCCTGGGGTATTCACGTCTGGACGGCGGACACGCAAACCAAAGCCAGCCGTCAGCAATGGCAGCAGACGCTGGATAATATGGCCGCGCATCAGCCAGAGCGTGTGATCCCGGGGCATTATCTCGGTACGCCGCCAGCCGGTACCGGGGCCATAGACTTCACCAAAGCCTATCTGGCCCAGTTTGAGAAAACCCTGGAGGCGCATAAAGACTCCGCAGGCGCGATCGCTGCAATGAAAAAAGTGTACCCCGCGCTTGCAGAAGAGAGTTCGCTTGAGCTGAGCGCCAAAGTGAATACCGGCGAGATGAAGTGGTAATGAACTGAATACCTCCTGCTATATTTATTTTTTTATAGCAGGAGGAAATGATGACTTCGTCAGTTCGCGGTATTGATCACATTGGTATTACGGTTCCTGATATTGAACAGGCCACCCTCTTTTTTAAACAGGCATTCGACGCAACGGTTTTATACCACTCGGTTGACCCCGGCAGTGAAAATATTGACCATGACGCGCAGGAAAAAACATTAAGGTTATTTCCCGGCACAAAAATCCGCGCCATCCGTATGCTGGCTATGCCACACGGCCCGGGCGTTGAGCTATTCGAAATGCACGGCCCTGAACAGGGGCACCCCGCCCGCGCCAGCGACTTTGGCCTCCAGCACGTTGCCGTGTATGTGGATGATTTTAAAAAAGCCATCTCCGCCTTCACCGCCGCAGGGGGAGAAATGTTTACCCAACCCAAGCCGCTCACGTTCCCGGCTGAACAGGGCGACGGCAATGCTTTCTGCTATGGACAGACCCCGTGGGGAAGCGTGGTGGAATTGATCTCCTGGCCCTCACCCATGCCTTTTGAAAAAACGACAAAATTACGTCGCTGGAAACCCTAAATTTTAATTCTGTGCTATGGGAAATGATATTTTTATTTCCAGGACGAATCTGAGCCACAACGCGAAAAATATTTGTCACTCTGTTTGTGAATTAAGATTTTGCAAGCCGTAACATTAAACAGACAACGACACGGAGGCAGCATGTTTACTTATTATCCGGCACACACCACAGCAGCTCAGCCAGAACTGGTCAACGCAATCGCGCAGGGTCTTCACGCCGAGCACGGTGCTGTTACTGAAGATGACATTTTGATGGAACTGACCCGGTGGGTGGAAGCCACAGACAATGACATCCTCAGTGACATCTACCAGCAGACCATTAACTATGTTGTCAGCGGGCGTAATGCCCCGTTGTAAAAATCTGCTATGCTGGATCTGCAACCTAAGGGGTTACATTTCGTTTGCGAAAGCAAACTTGTCCTTAAAACTATCAACAGGATTGAGGAGTAAATATGAAATCGAACCGTCAGGCACGCCACATTCTGGGGCTGGACTACAAACTCTCTAACCAGCGTAAAGTGGTGATTGAGGGCGACAGCGAGAAGCAAGTCACCCACGCTACCGGCAGAAAACGCCACGCAGGTAAGTAAGTCCCGTTAAGGATCCACAACACCATCGGTCACCCCGGTGGTGTTTTTTTTATGGTTTGCGGTAATTACCATTTACCTCCTTTATAATACCGCCCGACCCCACCCCGCAGCACAGGCCAGAAAGATGACAAACAGCAGTGTCAGGGACGGATCTTCAAAAAAGAGTGAGTGACATGGACAACAAACTGAAAAAACATCGTTCCTTATATATCCCTTATGCCGGACCGGTTTTACTGGAATTCCCCCTGCTGAACAAAGGCAGCGCTTTCAGCATGGAAGAGCGCAGCAGCTTTAACCTGCTCGGTCTGCTTCCGGAAGTGGTAGAAACCATTGAAGAACAGGCGGATCGCGCCTGGATCCAGTACCAGGGTTTCAAAACGGAAATCGACAAACATATCTACCTGCGTAATATCCAGGACACCAACGAAACCCTTTTCTACCGTCTGGTACAGAACCATCTCGAAGAGATGATGCCGGTGATCTACACCCCAACGGTGGGCGCGGCGTGTGAACGCTTCTCCGAGATCTACCGCCGCTCGCGTGGCGTCTTTATCTCCTGGCCGAACCGTCACAATATGGACGACATTCTGCAGAACGTGCCGAACCACAACATCAAAGTGATTGTGGTGACCGACGGCGAACGTATTCTGGGCCTTGGCGACCAGGGCATCGGCGGAATGGGGATCCCTATCGGGAAACTTTCGTTATATACCGCCTGCGGGGGCATTAGCCCGGCGTATACCCTGCCGGTCGTACTGGATGTCGGCACGAATAACCAGCAGCTCCTGAGCGATCCCCTGTATATGGGCTGGCGTCATCCGCGTATTACCGATGACGAGTATTATCAGTTTGTTGACGATTTCATTCAGGCCGTGAAGCATCGCTGGCCGGATGTGCTGCTGCAGTTCGAAGACTTTGCGCAGAAAAACGCCATGCCGCTGCTCAACCGCTATCGCGATGAAATCTGCTCGTTCAACGACGACATTCAGGGCACGGCGGCGGTCACCGTCGGCACGCTGATCGCCGCCAGCCGCGCGGCAGGCAGCCAGCTGAGCTATCAAAAAATCGTCTTCCTCGGCGCGGGTTCTGCGGGCTGTGGTATCGCCGAGCAGATCATCGCCCAGACGCAGCGCGAAGGCTTAAGCGAAGAGCTGGCCCGCTCGCGCGTCTTTATGGTCGACCGCTTTGGCCTGTTGACCGACGGCATGCCAAACCTGCTGCCGTTCCAGACCAAACTGGTACAGAAAAAAGACGCGCTGAAAAACTGGGATACGGACAACGAAGTGCTCTCCCTGCTGGACGTGGTGCGCAACGTTAAGCCGGATATTTTGATCGGCGTGTCCGGTCAGACGGGTCTCTTCACGGAGGAGATCATTCGCGAGATGCATAAACACTGCGAACGTCCTATCGTCATGCCGCTGTCCAACCCGACATCCCGCGTGGAGGCCACCCCGCAGGACATCATCGCATGGACCGAAGGCAATGCGCTGGTTGCCACCGGCAGCCCGTTCGAGCCGGTGCTGTGGAAAGACAAACTTTACCCCATCGCCCAGTGCAACAACTCCTATATCTTCCCGGGGATTGGCCTTGGCGTTATCGCCTCTGGCGCGTCGCGCATTACCGACGAGATGCTAATGTCGGCGAGCGAAACGCTGGCGAAGCACTCTCCGCTGGTGAACAACGGCGAAGGTCTGGTGCTGCCGGAACTGAAGGACATTCAGACGGTGTCACGTGCCATCGCATTCGCGGTAGGCAAAATGGCGCAGCAGCAGGGTGTGGCGGTGAATACCTCTGCCGATGCGCTGCAGCAGGCCATCGACGATAATTACTGGAAGCCGGAATACCGCAGCTATCGTCGTACTTCAATTTGATCTGCGCTCCGACCTGATCCTCTCCCTGTGGGAGAGGATCAGGGCACCCGATCGCAGTGCAGCCTAATCGCCCGCTGCGCTTCGCTTACCGGGCCTAAGGGCCAGGCGTTCTCCCTACCCCTGTGGCAGAGATCCCCCCTAGCCAAACGTGCGTTCCCCCGCTACACTCCTTTCATCCATTAACCAACTGAATATATAAGGAGGCCTGTTATGTTGTACTGTGAAATTTTTAATTTTTCACATACTCTTGGTGATCGTACTTGCTCAGGCGTTATTGATATCGTGCTGCGATAACTTCGGCTTGAGCGAAGACACTACCCCCCTGAATCCCTTCTCTCGGGCTTACTGAGTTATCGTCAGCGATGTTTGACGAGGCATAAACATGCCTGTAACTCCTGGGTAAGCAACAATGAGCACACTACTCACTGCACAATCTTTACGAGTTGATACGGCGTTTGGCACGCTCTTCGACGCACTCTCCTTTACGCTGAAAAAAGGCGACCGCATTGGTCTGCTGGGCGATAACGGCTGTGGCAAAAGCACGCTTTTGAAGATCCTCGACGGCACGGATTCCCCTGCCGCTGGCAGCGTCTCTCTGGCCGGGCATTGCCTGGTGGCGCGCATCGAGCAACATCTTCCAGAGAGCCTGTTTCCGCTGACCATGCTGGACGCGGTTCTGGCGCAGCTTGCGCAGAGCGAGCGCGAAAGCCTGCGCTGGAGGGCCGAAACGCTGCTGGCCAGCATGGGCTTCTCTGCGCAGGATATGGCCTTGCAATCCGCCACGCTGAGTGGTGGGCAGCATACCCGCCTGCTGCTGGCGCGGGCGTTGATACGCGAGCCGGACCTGCTGCTCCTGGACGAGCCGAGTAACCACCTCGATCTGCCCACCATGCTGTGGCTTGAACAGTTCCTGCAAAACTGGTCCGGCAGCTTTGTGCTGGTCTCCCACGACAGACAACTGCTGGATGCCGTCACGAACGGCAGCTGGATCCTGCGGGATAAAACGCTCCACCATTTCGCGCTTCCCTGCACCGCCGCGCGTCGGGCGCTGGTAACAAAAGACGAAAGCGATGCACAGCGTTTTAAGGCGGAACAAAAGGAGATCGACCGCGTCGCCGCCAGCGCTAAACGGCTGGCGACCTGGGGCAAGGTGTACGACAACGAGGATCTGGCCCGTAAAGCGAAACAGATGGAAAAACAGGTCGAGCGGTTGAAAGAGAGCCAGACGGAGGTCACCGCGGGCAGCCAGTGGACCTTGACCCTGCGCGGCGACGCGCTGCGGGCTGACCGTCTGCTGGAGATGGAAAACCTTGAGGTACCGCCTGCGCCGGGGCTTCCGGCGCTGTTCAGCGTCGAGGCGGCCAGGCTTAAAAGCGGCGACCGGGTGGCGATTGTGGGACGTAACGGCTGCGGTAAATCATCGCTGATGAAGCTTATCTGGCGGCATTTTCGCGGTGAACTGACGGACGCGAGGCTGAAACTTCATCCCCGCGTATCGCCAGGTTACTACGACCAGACGCTGCATCAGCTGCCGGACGCGTCATCCCTGCTGGATGCGCTTGAGCCGTTTGCGCCCGATCCCCACAACCGCAAAATGGCGCTTATCAGCGCCGGGTTCCCGTGGGCGCGTCACGGGCAGAAAGTCAGTACGCTGAGCGGCGGCGAGCGTTCTCGCCTGTTGTTCGTTGGCCTGACGCTTGCTCGCTATAGCCTGCTGATGCTGGATGAGCCGACCAACCACCTGGACATGGAAGGCAAAGAGGCGCTTGCCGACACCCTGCAACAGTTTGCAGGCGGCGTGCTGTTAGTCAGCCACGATCGTCAGTTAATCAGTCAAAGCTGCAACCGGTTCTGGCTGATTGAGGATGGTATGCTGACCGAATGGCACGATGCCGACGCGGTGTTTGCGCGTCTGCGTGAAGCGTCGGGTATCGCGCCTCAGGCGGCGTCATCCCGGCCTGCGGAACAGACGCTTTCATCAGCAGACGATCTGCTTGAACGGCTGGTTACGCTGGAGACGCTGCTTGAAGAGGATCTGGCGCGTAAGCCAAAGCATCAAAAGCCGCAGCTACAGGCACAGTGGCGTAAAGAAATTGAGGTGATAGAAGCACAGCTGTAAGTCTGCGCCCGGCGGTAGCCTCGCCGGGCGCATTTTTTACTACGGGTTTTTCGCTTTCCAGGCATCCCACGCCTGTTTGATCTCCTGCTTCGCGGTGGCGGCATCGTTGAAACCGCTCAGCTCCACCTTTTTACGCCCTTCCGGTAATTGCTTGTAGACCCTGAAAAAGGCCTCAAGGCGCTGTACCTCGATTTTTGGCAGATCGCTTAGCGCGTGAATATCGTCGTAGGTAGGGTCAATTTTGCTCGCCGGTACCGCAACGATTTTGTCATCCTTATCACCGCCATCCACCATCTTCAGCACGCCAATCGCCCTCAGCTTGATCAGCGTGCCCGGTGCCATTGGCGCACGGGTATAGAAAATGACGTCCAGCGGATCGCCATCCCCCGCCAGAGACTGGGTCAGCGAGCCGTAGTTTGCCGGATAGGCCACAGGCATCGACTGAAAACGATCGGCCACGATAAAGCCGGTTTTAGCGTCGGTTTCATATTTAACGATCCCGCCCGCCGGAATTTCGGTCACGGCGTAGAATTCTTCGGGGGCGTTTTCCGGCTGAGGAAATTCGAGAATATTTTGTGCCTGAACGGAGGCAGACAGAAGAACGCTGATTGCGATAAGTTTTTTCACCAGATGCATTGTCTTTTAACTCTTCGGTTATCAAGAAGACAACACGTTACGTTTGGTATATGACAGAACCATGACGTTTTTTTGGCACTTTTTTGGCCCCTTGATTATGGGTGGATCGCTGTATTCTTAATCTGAAATCGGATGAAAGTATGACAATCTGTTGCGGCCGCCTTGCATTACCGCGCTAAACTCTTAATCCTTAATGGGTATCACACCTGCAATGCAGATGCACATCATGAACAAGGAGAAACAGATGAAAGCTGCTGTCGTAACTCAGGATCATCAGGTAAACGTCACCGAAAAAACCTTACGCCCTCTCAAGCACGGCGAAGCGCTGTTGAAAATGGAATGCTGTGGGGTGTGCCATACCGACCTTCACGTTAAGAACGGTGATTTTGGCGATAAGACCGGCGTCATTCTCGGCCATGAAGGGATTGGTATCGTCAAAGAGATTGGCCCGGGCGTGAACTCGCTTAAAGTTGGCGACCGCGCGAGCGTGGCATGGTTCTTCGAAGGCTGCGGGCACTGCGAATACTGTAACGCCGGCAACGAGACCCTGTGCCGCAGCGTGAAAAATGCCGGTTACTCGGTTGATGGCGGTATGGCAGAAGAGTGCATCGTCACGGCGGATTACGCGGTCAAAGTCCCGGACGGACTGGATTCCGCTGCGGCCAGCAGCATCACCTGCGCGGGCGTCACTACCTATAAAGCCGTGAAAATTTCGACAATCAAACCCGGCCAGTGGATTGCGATTTACGGCCTGGGCGGTCTGGGCAACCTTGCGCTGCAGTACGCTAAAAACGTCTTCAACGCGAAGGTGATCGCCATTGATGTGAATGACGAGCAGCTGAAGCTGGCTGCCAGCATGGGCGCAGACCTGACCATCAACTCGCGTAACGAAGACGCGGCAAAATTGATTCAGGAGAAAACCGGCGGCGCACATGCTGCGGTGGTGACAGCGGTCGCGAAAGCGGCGTTTAACTCTGCGGTTGACGCCGTGCGTGCCGGTGGTCGCGTGGTGGCCGTGGGCCTGCCGCCAGAAGCGATGAGCCTTGATATTCCTCGCCTGGTGCTCGACGGCATTCAGGTCGTGGGCTCGCTGGTTGGCACCCGTCAGGACCTGGTTGAAGCCTTCCAGTTCGCGGCGGAAGGTAAAGTGGTGCCAAAAGTAACGATGCGTCCGCTGGAAGATATCAATGCCATCTTCAAAGAGATGGAGCAAGGCCAGATCCGTGGCCGTATGGTAATTGATTTACGCGCGTAAGCGTCTGATGCCGGGCGGCGGCCTCGCCTGCCCGGCCTGTTACGAAGACCGTCTGTCGGAAATCCACTCCTGCACTTCAATCTGAAACGTGTCCGGCGCTTTGCGGTACATCTTGCGCGCAAGATCCAGAATGGTGTGGCGCGATAACTCCTCCTCCATCCTCTGCTGCGCGCTGTCCATCACAGAACGCACGCCGCAAGGACCGTCGCACACCCACGCGGGCGGCGTTTCGTCAAACACGGCCAGCCGCTGGCGTACTTCGCGGCACTCAAACATGTTTTTTTCACCATCGATGGCGTGCGCCACATCCAGGACGGAGATCAGCTCTGCGGGCCGCGCCAGCTTAAATCCCCCGCCCTTGCCTTCCGTACTGATCACCAGCCCGGCGCGCGACAGGCGCGTGAAGATTTTACCGAGATAGTCATAAGGAACGCCCTGCAGGGCCGCCATCTCCCGGACGCTCATCTCTCGCTCGCACCCTTTCGCATCCACCATACACATCAGGCTGTGAATGCCGTATTCCACACCGGAACTGTAAAACGCCATGATTAACTCCGAAGTCATTTATCCGGGTCATTATAGCGACGTTCCACATGATAAACACCGCCATCGTCACCGCATCTGACTAACCTTCTGATTTCAGGCACCATTTAAATTTAACTCAGAAAGAAGTTGTCGCAGTTAACTCCGACAAGTATAGTTGCAGTTATGTCAGATACCCAGCCTGACGACCAAAAGGATCGAAGATGAAAAAGCAGATTTTAATTGTTGGTAGTGGTTTTTCCGGTATGTGGGCTGCGGTCAGTGCCGCTCGCCTGTCCGCGCTAACGGGGAATAACGCTCTGTCGATTGCCGTTCTGGCGCCCGTCGCGGAGTTGCGCGTTCGTCCCCGCTTTTATGAAGAAAAGGTCGCCACGCTGGTTGCGCCGCTGAGCGATCTCTTTGCTGAACTGGACATTGAATTCATTGCGGGTAGCGCAGAACGTATTGATGCAAATAATAAAAGCGTTGTCTGGCGCGATGCGAATGGCCAGGAAATGACCCTGAGCTATGAGCGCCTGGTGCTGGCAACGGGTAGCCAGACCAAACGCCCACCGATTGCCGGGCTGGCTGAATATGCGTTTGATATCGACCAGCTGGAATCCGCTCAGGTCTTTGAGCAGCACCTTGATTCACTGGTTGCGCGCCCTTCGACGCCCGAGCGTAACACCGTTGTGGTCTGCGGCGGTGGTTTTACCGGTATTGAGCTGGCGACCGAACTGCCTGCCCGTCTTCGCGCCCGTTTCGGTAACGAGACAACGACTAAAGTTATCGTAGTTGAACGCGGCGCGGCGATCGGCGGGCGCTACAGCGAAGCCCTGCGCAACACCATCGAAGCCGCCAGCGAGGAGCTGGGCATTGAGTGGCGTTTGAACAGTGAAATTGAAGCCATCGACGCTAGTGGCGTCACGCTGAAAAACGGCGAGCGTATCGCATCTGCTACCGTTGTCTGGACGGCAGGCGTAGAGGCAAACACCCTTAGCCAGCAGATTGACGGCGAGCGCGACAGCCAGGGGCGTCTTGTCGTTAACGAAAACCTTCAGGTTCCCACCCATCCGGATATTTACGCCACGGGCGATATGGCGCATGCCAAAACCGACGACTTGGGCAACACAGCGCTGATGACCTGCCAGCACGCCATTCAGCTCGGCAAGTTTGCGGGCCATAACGCCGCGGCCAGCCTGCTTAATCAGCCGCCGCTGCCTTACCGTCAGGTGAACTATGTGACCTGTCTTGATTTAGGGGGCTGGGGCGCGGTCTACACCGAAGGCTGGGAGCAGGAGGTGAAATCCGTGCGTGATGAGGCGAAGAAGATCAAAATCGCTATCACTAACGAGCTGATTTATCCACCTGCGGCAGACCGCAGCGTCGCGTTTGCGGCGGCCGATCCGCTGGCGAAATTTGTGTAGGGAGTATCCCGTCAGGCTAGCGCTCGCGCGTTAGCCTGCGTACGTTTGGCCTTCTGATAGCCGTAGAGCAACAGCGACACCATCGCGGAGAACGACAGCAGCGCCGCAGGTAGCGTAACGTAGCTCCAGCTAAAGCCGAGCGTGATCATCATCCCGCCAAAATATGCGCCAATTGCGCTGCCCAGATTAAACGCCATCTGGCCTCCCGCCGCCCCGAGCAGTTCGCCCCCCTTCGCATTTTGCAGCAGCAGGATCTGCAGCGGCGCAGAGAGCGCAAACAGACCGGCACAGCAGATGAACCCCATCGTCAGCGAAGCGGTCTGATGCTCGCCAAACGCGAAGAGCAGCAGCAGCGAGGCGACAATCACCAGATCGGTTGTCGCGGCAATCCGTAACGGGCTAAAGCGGCCGGAGAGTTTCCCGCTCATCAGGTTGCCCAGCACCATCCCAAGCCCCATCAGCATCATAATCGCCGTCATTCCCCCTTCAGAGAAACCGGAAACGTTGAGCATAAAAGGCTTCACGAAGCTAAACCAGGCAAACACCCCGGCGTTGCCAAACATGGTGGCGGCAAAAATCAGCCAGGGTTCCGGGCGCTTCAAAAAATGAAACTGTTCGGTCAACCGGGCAGCCGTTTTATCATGGATAGTGGGCACCCACAGCAGCACGGAGAGAATAACCAGCGCATCGAACAAGGCAATCAGGAAGAAGGTATAACGCCAGCTGAATGCATGTCCGAGCCAGGTTCCCAGCGGTACACCCACCAGGTTGGCAACGGTCATCCCGGCAATCATCCCCGCGACCGCGACCGTTACCTTCCCCGGCGGCGCGATTTTCGACAGCACAATCGCCCCCACGCCAAAGATGGCGCCGTGAGGGAAACCGGAAATCAAACGTCCCATCGCCAGACCATACCAGGAGGATGAGAACGCAAAAATGGCGTTGCCGATTGCACACATCGCCACCAGAAACAGCAGCGTGGATTTCAGCGAGAACTTGCTGGAAAAGAGCGCCACAATCGGTGCGCCAATGACCACGCCGAAGGCGTAAAACGAGATCATGTTTCCGGCGGACGGAATAGATATTCCGGTGTCGTGCGCCAGTTCGGTGAGCACGCCCATAATGCCAAACTCGGCCATCCCCAGGCCAAACGTACCCAGTGCCAGCGAAAATATTGTTTTTTTCATACCGCAACCGCAAATAAATGAGAGGCAGCGAGCATTATTGACCAAACTGGTATGGTGAGCCAGTTCAAAACCGATCTCTGACACGTTAATCCATTTATTCAGGTCGATTACACTTCAGGTGGGTCCGCAAGAGGATGACAAGTATGGTCAGCAAAAAGAATGCGAGCAAAGTGGTTGATGACGCGACGAAAACACCGCTTAAAACGAAAGAGTATGAAAAAGAGCTGCGCCGCTTGCACGTAGAGCTGGTGAAGCTTCAGCAGTGGGTGGTGAGCAAAGGGTTGAAAGTCTGTATCGTGTTTGAGGGGCGAGACGGCGCAGGCAAAGGGGGAACCATCAAGGCCATCACCGAGCGCGTTAGCCCCCGGGTATTCCGGGTTGTCGCCCTGCCGGCTCCCACAGAAAAGGAGAAGAGCCAGCTCTACTTGCAGCGTTACGTCTCCCACCTGCCCTCGGCGGGTGAAATCGTCATCTTCGATCGCAGCTGGTATAACCGCGCGGGCGTTGAGCGCGTGATGGGTTTTTGCACCCCGGAACAGGTGGAAAAGTTTCTTGATGGCACGCCGGTTATGGAAAAAGCGATGGTTGATGCGGGGATCATCTTACTGAAATACTGGCTTGAAGTGACGCCAAAAGAGCAGGAGCGCCGCCTGCGCGACCGTATTAACGACGGACGGAAAACCTGGAAACTGTCGCCGATGGACATTAAATCGTTCAATCTATGGGATGAGTATACGGTCGCGCGCGACGAGATGTTCAAAGCCACCGACACCGCCTGGGCACCGTGGTTCGTCGCCCGGTCGGAGGATAAAAAACGCGTGCGGTTAAATATTATTTCGCATCTGCTTTCCCAGATCCCCTATAAAGACCTGCATATCGAAACGCTGGATTTACCGAAGCGTAAAATAGGTAAGGTAAAGCCGACAAAATACCCGTTCAGGTATGTAGAAGAACGATTTTAACCGCGGCCTGAAAGCAAAACGCCGCCGGTCGAAACCGGCGGCGTTTAATACTATTTGAGCCCTTTGGTGCTCTCTTCTTTCGCTTCCTGACGTTCAACGTCGCGGTACCAGCGCGGGTGGTGTTTCTGCGCCCAGCGGCGACTCACCTTCCCTTCAATCATCCCCTTAATCGATCCTTTCACCCAGAAAGCCATATACATATGGATCAGGATGGCGTGGATCAGAATGATGGCCGAGGTCGCGTGGATCAGCAGCGCATAGCGAACCCACTGGATCGGGAAATAAGGCGCAAAGTACGGACGCCAGATGATCACGCCGGTCACCAGCAGCACGAAAATCATGCTCATGATGGTCCAGAACATCATCTTTTGTCCGGCGTTATATTTGCCGACTTTGGCGACCTTATGCTCGTTGCCTTTCAGAACTTCGATAATCCCCTTCACCCACGGAATGTCCTGCTTGTCCGGGATGTTGTGATGTACGAAGCGTACGAACATAAACATCAGCACCACGAAAATCAGCACGCCAAAGAACGGGTGCAGAATGCGCCCCATCTGCGGAGTACCAAAGGTTTCCGTCAGCCACTGCAGCGTCGGGAAGAAGAACGAAATCCCCGATACTGCCACCAGGAAGAAGCAGATCACCACCGTCCAGTGACAGGCGCGGTCGATAAATTTCGTGCGCACAATCATCTTTGACTTACTCATGATGCTCCTCCTCGTCGTCATCCACCTCTTTGTTCGGACCAATGCCGATATAGTGATAAATCAGCCCGGCAAAGGTGGCGATAAAGCCCGCCGCGGAGAGCGGCTTGAGCGCCCCTTTCCACAGGTTGATCG
This sequence comes from Danaus gilippus, assembly GCA_018231785.1. NCBI lineage: Eukaryota > Metazoa > Arthropoda > Insecta > Lepidoptera > Nymphalidae > Danaus > Danaus gilippus. The sequence goes on from DVQO01000001.1 coordinate 124,513, forward strand.
AGGTGTCGATCGCCGGATCTTTCGGTAGATTGTGGTACAGCTCCGGCTGGTCGTTGTGGTGCAGTACATACATCACGTGCGTTCCGCCTACGCCCTGCGGGTTATACACGCCTGCGTTTTCGTAGCCTCGCGCTTTTAACTTATCGACGCGCTGCTGCGCCACTTCCAGCATCTCGGTTTTGGTCCCGAAGTGAATGGCCCCGGTCGGGCAGGTCTTCACGCAGGCAGGTTCCTGCCCGACGCTGACGCGATCCACGCACAGGGTGCATTTATAGACCCGGTTATCCTCTTTATTGAGGCGCGGGACGTTAAACGGACAGCCCGCGATGCAGTAGCCGCAGCCGATACAGTTGTCCTGCTGGAAATCCACGATGCCGTTGGCGTACTGAATAATCGCACCGGCAGACGGGCAGGCCTTAAGGCAGCCCGGATCTTCACAGTGCATACAGCCGTCTTTACGGATCAGCCACTCCAGCTTGCCATTCTGCTCAGTTTCGCTAAAGCGCATCACCGTCCAGGATTTGGCGCTCAGATCGGCCGGGTTATCGTAGACCCCAACGCAGTGACCCACTTCATCACGAATGTCGTTCCACTCTGAACATGCCACCTGGCAGGCTTTACAGCCCACGCAGGAGGAGACATCGATAAGCTTGGCAACTTCAGCCTTGTAATCCCGCCCGCGAGGCGCGGGCGTGATAGGGTTAGTCGCGGAGCGTTTGATAATGTCTTGTGTTTCCATCGCCATTTAATCGCTCCTTACGCTTTCTCGATGTTGACCAGAAACGCTTTGTACTCCGGCGTTTGCGAGTTGGAATCGCCGACGTTAGGCGTCAGGGTATTGGCGATGTAGCCCTTCTGCGCTACGCCTTCAAAGCCCCAGTGCAGCGGAATACCGACGGTTTCCACCTGCTGGCCATGCACGTTCAGGCTCTGCAGACGGCGGGTCACCACCGCAACGGCGCGAATAAAGCCGCGCTTGCTGCTGACCTTCACGCGATCGCCGTTGGCAATCCCCTTCGCTTTCGCCAGCGTCTCGCTGATCTCCACAAACTGTTCCGGCTGCGCGATGGCGTTAAGCCGCGCGTGCTTGGTCCAGGTGTGGAAATGCTCGGTCAGGCGGTAGGTAGTCCCCACGTACGGGAACTTGTCCTTCTTGCCTAAACGCAGCACGTCGTCTTCGTAGATACGCACCACCGGGCTGGAGACCACGTTCGGGTGCAGCGGGTTGGTGCCCAGCGGCGTTTCCATCGGCTCGTAGTGTTCCGGGAACGGCCCTTCAGCCAGCTTGTCGAGGGCAAACAGACGTCCCAGCCCTTCCGGCTGCATGATGAACGGCCCGGTTTTGCTGCCCGGCGCGGCGGTGTTGAAGTCCGGGATATCGTTCCCCGTCCACTTCGAACCGTTCCACTCGATCAGCATACGTTTTGGATCCCACGGCTTGCCGTTGATGTCCGCAGACGCACGGTTGTAGAGCACGCGACGGTTAAGCGGCCACGCCCATGCCCAGCCCAGCGTATTGCCAAGGCCTGACGGGTCGGCGTTATCGCGGTTAGCCATCTGGTTACCCTGCTCGGTCCAGCTGCCGGCATAAATCCAGCACGAAGAGGCCGTGGTGCCGTCATCACGTAGCAGCGCGAAGCTGTTCAGCAACTGGCCTTTCTTCGCCAGCAGGTTGCCGTTAGCGTCATAGAGATCCGCCAGCGCAACGCCGTTGTTCTCTTTGGCCACTTCCTCTGACTCAGGATGGTCCGGCTGCTTGTAGTTCCAGCTCATTTTCAGCAGCGGCTCGGCGCCTTTGCCGCCTTCCGTGCGATACATTTCGCGCAGACGATGGTAAATGCCCGCCAGAATTTCGCCGTCGTTACGGGCTTCACCCGGTGCATCCTGGCCTTTCCAGTGCCACTGCAGCCAGCGACCAGAGTTGGCAATAGAGCCATCCTCTTCCGCGAAGCAGGTAGACGGCAGGCGGAACACTTCGGTCTGAATCGAGGCCGGATCGACGTCGTTGGATTCCCCATGGTTCTGCCAGAAGGTCGAGGTTTCGGTCACCAGCGGATCGATAACCACCATGTACTTCAGCTTGCTCAGGCTGCGGACCACTTTGTTTTTGTCCGGGAACGACGCGACAGGGTTAAAGCCCTGGCAGATGTAGCCCGTGACGTTGCCTTTATCCATCATGTTGAAATACTTGATGACGTCGTAGGCCTGGTCCCATTTCGGCAGCCACTCAAAGCCCCAGTCGTTCTCTTTCTGCGCCGCATCGCCGTAGAAGGATTTCATCAGGCTGACGGCGAACTTCGGATAGTTACTCCAGTAGTTCACCTGATCCGGCAGCGTGGCTTTTGGCGTATTTGCCGTGAGCCAGGTCTGGAAATCAGTCTGTTTTTCTGACGGCAGCGTCAGATAGCCCGGCAGGCTGGTCGACAGCAGGCCGAGATCGGTCAGGCCCTGAATGTTGGAGTGACCACGCAGCGCGTTCACGCCGCCACCGGCCATCCCCATGTTGCCGAGCAGCAGCTGGATCATCGCCATGGTGCGGATGTTCTGCGCGCCCACGGTGTGCTGTGTCCAGCCAAGCGCATACAGGAACGTGGTGGTTCTGTCTGCTGCACTGGTAGACGCCAGCACTTCACACACTTTCAGGAAATCTGCTTTTGGCGTACCGCAGATATTTTCAACCACATCCGGCGTATAGCGGGAAACGTGCTGTTTCAGCATATTCCACACGCAGCGCGGATCGGTCAGGGTGTCGTCGCGTTTCGCATAGCCGTTTTCGTCGAACTGGTAGTTCCAGGAAGACTTATCGTACTGGCGTTTTTCCGCGTCATAGCCGCTGAACAGGCCGTCTTCAAAGGCAAAATCTTCCCGCACCAGCAGGCCGGCGTTGGTGTAATGCTTAACGTATTCAGCGTTAATTTTGTTGTTTTCGATCAGGTACAACAGCACGCCAGACAGGAACGTAATGTCCGTACCGGAGCGGATGGGCGCATAAATATCGGCCACCGATGCCGTACGCGTAAAGCGCGGATCGACGACGATAAGCGTCGCATCGTTGTTGTTTTTCGCTTCCATCGCCCAGCGGAATCCCACCGGATGGGCCTCAGCGGCGTTACCGCCCATAACCACGACGACGTTGGCGTTTTTGATATCAACCCAGTGGTTGGTCATCGCACCGCGACCAAATGTTGGAGCAAGACTTGCTACCGTTGGTCCGTGTCAGACGCGCGCCTGGTTGTCTACTGCCAGCATGCCAAGGGAGCGCACAAATTTTTGCGTCAGCATGCCGGTTTCATTGCTTGCCGCAGATGCACAAAGCATTCCGGTGGAAAGCCAGCGGTTAACCGTGACGCCCTGCTCGTTCTTTTCAATAAAGTTGGCGTCGCGGTCGGCTTTCATTAATTTTGCAATGCGGGTGAACGCGTCATCCCAGGAGATACGCTGCCATTTGTCAGAACCTGGCGCGCGGTACTCCGGATAGCGCAGACGGTTTTCGCTGTGAACGTAGTCCAGCAGCCCCGCGCCTTTTGGGCAAAGTGCCCCACGGCTCACCGGATGATCCGGATCCCCTTCAATATGATAAATCGCTTCTTTGGCGTTTTTTGCGCCATCACCCAGGCTATACATCAATAGCCCACAACCCACGGAGCAGTATGTGCAGGTGTTACGGATCTCTTTGGCGCGCAGCAGTTTAAAGTTGCGCGCCTGAGCCAGTGCCATTTTGGGAGCGAATCCCAACGCAGCGACTGTTGTCCCGGCCATACCGCCCGCGCAGATTTTGAAAAATTGTCTGCGGCTGACGTCCATTGCTGTCCTCGTTTACTTTTGAGAATTCGCGCCGCAAGCTAACAGCAAAGTCCCTGTTTTTTTTGCGTCAAATCAAGTACACCTTATTTAGCCCCCTAAATAGTCATGGCCGCTGGGTTTATGTACTCCTTAGGGGCTACTTTGCGCGCACATTATTCGCAAGGTGAATGGAATCAATGTTATAACTTTTTCCTTTGAATATAAGAACACTGGCGAAGAAATGGACAGAAAGAGAGCGACGCTCACAGGACTGGCGGCAATACTGTTATGGAGCACCATGGTCGGGCTGATTCGCAGCGTAAGCGAAGCGCTGGGGCCGGTGGGCGGCGCGGCAATGATTTACACCGTGAGCGGTCTGTTATGTCTGGTCACGGTGGGTTTTCCCGATGTAAGACGCTTTTCCCCGCGCTATCTTATTGCCGGGAGCGTGCTGTTCGTCAGCTATGAAATTTGCCTGGCCCTGTCGCTGGGTTACGCCGCCACGCGTTCGCAGGCCATCGAAGTGGGGATGGTCAATTATCTGTGGCCGAGCCTGACGATTGTATTTGCGATTTTGTTCAACGGCCAAAAATCGACTCTGTGGGTGATCCCCGGCCTGGCCCTCTCCCTGCTGGGCGTGAGCTGGGTATTAGGCGGCGAACAGGGGTTACAGATAGATGAAATCCTCCGCAATATTACCTCCAGCCCGCTGAGTTATGCCCTGGCCTTCTCCGGGGCATTTATCTGGGCGGCTTACTGCACCGTAACCAGCAAATATGCCGGCGGGAAAAACGGTATTACCCTTTTCGTGTTGCTGACGGCGCTCAGCTTGTGGATCAAATATGCCCTCAGCGATCAGCCAGAAATGATGTTCAGCGTACCGGTGGTGGTGAAGCTATTACTCTGTGGCGTCGCGCTGGGTTTTGGCTACGCAGCCTGGAATGTCGGTATTCTGCACGGTAATGTGACCCTGCTCGCCGCCGCCTCCTATTTTACGCCGGTATTATCCTCCGCGCTGGCGGCCGCCCTGTTAAGCGCGCCGCTCTCCTTCGCCTTTTGGCAGGGCGCGGTGATGGTATGCGTCGGGTCATTGTTGTGCTGGCACGCCACGCGAAAATGAGCCGCTTTAATGCTGCCGGGCACAACACTTGCCCGGCAGAACAGGTACGGAAATATGAATACTATCGCAAGTGCGCTTACAGATAATCGAATGACGCAGGTAGGACATGCTTACCCTACTCAGGATCGGTATGACGATCCTGAATAGCGTTATCTTCAAAACCCGCTTAAGTAATTTGACGACAACACAAAAACATTCATACACGAATGAATTGCAATAGGATAAAAAAGGCCTCTACTTTTTATCCTGACCATCAAAAGCAATATTGATATCATAAAAAGAATCGCCTGATCTAACACATTATAATACTGTCCATGCATCAGGCAAAAAATCAGTGAAGTCAGTATGCAGGGAATCACATAACTTTTATTAAAGACGGAGTATAAGCAACCGAAGATACATCCCCTGTAAATGATCTCCTCATAGTAGGGCACGACGAAGGAGGCGACCATGAAAGCGATCAAATTTATCTGTGCAGGCTCATAATGATATAAACTCTCTCTGTATACACAAATAGCATACTGAACCAACAGAATGATAAGCAATACAATAGCTGAAAATATGAGTGACGATACATTTGTCATTGGCGTTATTTTAAAGCCATCGACACTTCTTAAATAAAAGAAGTATACAAAAAGAGCAATTAAAAAATTCGCAATAAACACTAAAAGAAATGACTCATCGAAAGAAAGATAGCTGAGCGTGATGGCTGGTGATAACGTTATAGCTATTGCAATAACAGACACAATGAAAAAAACGAGTACGTTTTTTTTGCTATAAGTGAACGGACTGACATGTCTCAACATGATCATGTTCAGCATGGTATATTTCATGGTTTAAACATTTTCTCTATAAAATCAATTAATAGGGTTACGATACTCAAATCATTTTTAGTTTTGCATTTTGTGCTAAAAAATATCTTATAATACCCATGTAAATGATAGTGAATATATGTAAGTAAATGTAAGACTGCCATTGTACATGTTAAAGCAGTCTGCTCGACGACGGCACCTTTATTGTCTGCTATACCCCGGGCTGTTCGCCCCCTGCGGCACGGCGCAGCCAGTTTTGCAGCAGCTTGCCGTCCTCGGTCATGTCCGTGTCAGACCGCACGCACAGGTAGTAATCCCGCCCGTCGTCGATCGGCGCATTGAAAATTTTCACCAACTCCCCGCTCTCAAGATAAGGCGCAATCAGCGGCTCGCGCATCAGCGCACAGCCCAGCCCGGCCTGCACGCCCGCGAGCGTCAGCAAGCCATCTTCAAACATCGGGCCGCTGCGGCGCGGGGGACGTTTCACCCCCTGCTGCACAAACCACTGCTGCCAGGTGGATCGCTCCTCATCGTGCAGCAACGGCATTTGCAGAAGCTGCTCCGGGGTGTCGATATGCCCATGAATGCGTAAAAACGCGCGGCTGCACACCGGGACCATCTGCCCTGAAATCAACTTTTCACTTTGATAGCCCGCCCACTGCCCGTTGCCGAAGCGGATCGACATATCCGAGGCATCACTCAGGTAGTTGCGATGGTTGGCATACACCACGTTGATTTCAGTTTGGGGGTTCGCCCGCATAAACGCCGGCAGGCGTGGAATAAACCAGCCCATGCCGAACAGCGGGATCAGGCTGATGGTGACTTGGCGCGTTTGCGACTGTTCAACCAGGTGTTCCGTCGCCTGACGCAGCACGTTAAAAGCCGCGCGGATGGAACGGTAATAATCGCGTCCCTGCTGGCTCAGCACCAGCTTCCTTCCCTGGCGCTCGGTCAGCGGCATCTGGAGATACCCTTCCAGTACCTTCAACTGATGGCTGACGGCGGAGGGCGAAATATCCAGCTCCTGCGCGGCCTGCGTTACGCTTCCCAGCCGGGCAATGGCTTCAAAGGCACGAACGGCACGCAGCGGCGGGTCATTTGCCAGGCGGCTTTCACCATAAGCGGTCGCAGCGCTCGATTGTTCTGTTTTATTCATATATTGATTTCTTTAGGCTTTTTACCCCGTCATGGGCTTTCAATATAGTTATGCAAATCATAAAGATAAAACAATACCGGTTTATCATAAGAAATAATTTATCTGTATTTTACAATTTTATTCATTTGTTGGATGGTAGCCGCTGAAAGAGCAATTTGTCGGGTACGAACGTTGGACACACTCATACAACAACTGATCAACGGTGTGATGCTGGGAAGCATCTACGCGCTTATCGCGCTGGGCTATACCATGGTGTATGGCATTTTGCGCATTATTAACTTTGCCCACGGCGATATTCTGATGGTTGGCGCGCTTACCACGCTCTCCGCCCTCAACGCCCTGAACACAACCTTCCCGCACATGCCGCAGCTGCTGCAGCTCGGCTTTGCCCTGTCGATTGCCATGGCGGTTTGCGCCCTGCTGGCCATGGCGGTAGAACGCTTCGCCTATCGCCGCCTGCGCAACGCGCCGCGCCTTGCACCGCTGATCTCCGGGATTGGCGTCTCCGTATTACTGCAAACGGTGGCGATGATTATCTGGACGCGTAATCCGCTGATGTTCCCGCAGATCCTGCCCATGGACCCCATTGCCATCACCGCCGGTAGCGAAGCGCATCCCCCTGCCATTATCACCGTAACGGGGATTGTCACCGTCGCACTGGCGCTGATCGTGATGATCGGGCTGTGGCTGCTGGTGGAATACACCCGGCTCGGGCGCGGCATGCGGGCGGTTGCTGAGAACCCACGCGTCGCCACGCTGATGGGGGTCAATCCAAACGCCATTATTACGCTGACCTTTGCCATCGGCGGGATGTTTGCCGCACTGGCGGGCGTGATGATGGCCAGCAACTACGGCAACGCCAGCTTCTCGATGGGCTTTTTGCCGGGCATAAAAGCCTTTACCGCAGCGGTACTCGGCGGGATTGGCAATATACGCGGCGCGATGATCGGCGGGATCTTACTCGGCGTCATCGAAGCGCTGGGTGCAGGCTACCTCGGTGAACTCACTGACGGCGTTTTCGGCAGTAACTATCAGGACGTGTTTGCCTTCATCGTGCTGATTCTGGTGCTGGTCTTCCGCCCGGCCGGTTTACTTGGCGAGCGCGTGGCGCACAGAGCGTAAGGGAAACGATGACAACCATACCACTACCTACACCCGCCGCGACGCGCAAATTCTGGTCCGGCATGACGCTGTTCTGCCTTGCCCTGCTGTTGGCGCCCGTCGTTGCCACCCAACTCGGCGGTAACTACTGGGTGCGCGTGATCGACTTCGCGCTGCTCTACATCATGCTGGCGCTGGGGCTGAATATCGTCGTCGGCTACACCGGCCTGCTGGATATGGGCTTTATTGCCTTTTACGCGGTCGGGGCGTATCTCGCCGCGCTGTTGGCTTCTCCGCATCTGCTGGAGGTGTTCCCGATTCTCGCCGTCTGGTTCCCCGACGGACTGCACACATCCTATCTGCTGATCATCCCCGTCGCCGCGCTGGTTGCGGCGGTGTGCGGCATCGTTCTCGGCGCGCCGACGCTGAAGCTGCGCGGCGACTATCTGGCCATTGTGACCCTCGGCTTCGGGGAGATCATCCGTATCCTGATGCGCAACCTTGACCGCCCGGTGAACATCACCAACGGCGCTAAGGGCATTACCGGCGTTGATACCCTGAACCTGTTTGGCCTGAAGTTCAGCGGCGTATACCACTGGTTCGGCGTGAAGGTGCCTGCCCTGTGGCTGTGGTACTACCTGCTGATGCTGGTGATCGTGGGGATTATCTTCGTCTGCCTGCGTCTGCAGCATTCGCGCATTGGCCGCGCCTGGCACGCCATCCGTGAAGACGAGGACGTTGCCCGGGCGATGGGCATTAACGTGCGCAACTACAAGCTGCTGGCCTTTGCGATGGGTGCCTCGTTTGGCGGCGTGGCGGGCGCGCTGTTTGGCGCGTTTCAGGGATTCGTCTCACCGGAATCCTTCACCCTTCAGGAGTCCATTGCCGTGCTGGCGATGGTGGTGCTCGGCGGGATGGGACACATCCCGGGCGTGATCCTCGGCGCGGTACTGTTAACCGCCCTGCCGGAGCTGCTGCGCAGCCAGGCGGCACCGGTGCAACAGGCGCTGTTCGGAACGGTACTCATCGATCCCGAAGTATTACGCCAGCTGTTTTACGGACTGGCGCTGGTGCTGGTCATGCTCGTTCGTCCGTCCGGCATCTGGCCGGTACGTCATAAGGAGGTGAAAGCATGAGCCTGTTAACCGTGCGTAACATGTCCAAACGTTTTGGCGGCCTGACCGCGGTTGATAACGTCTCGCTCTCCATTAGCCGGGGCGAGATCTACGGCCTGATTGGCCCTAACGGCGCGGGAAAAACCACCTGCTTCAACCTGATCACCGGGCTTTACCCGGCCGACAGCGGTGAATTTTTCATTGCGGACAAACCCTACTTCCCGAAACAGATCGAGAAGGTGACCGCCGCCGGGATCGCCAGAACCTTCCAGAACGTGCGCCTGTTTAACGACATGTCGGTGCTTGAAAACGTGATGGTCGGGCGGCATGTGCGCACCCGCAACGGCCTGTGGGCGGCGCTGAGCCGTCACAAACGCGCCCGCGCGGAAGAAGCACAAACCCGTGAACAGGCCTGGCACTGGCTGGAATACACCGGTATTGCGAAGTATGCCCACTACCGCGCCTGCGATCTGGCCTATGGACACCAGCGTCGGCTCGAAATCGCACGCGCCATGGCAACGGACCCGCAGTTGCTGGCGCTGGATGAACCCGCCGCCGGAATGAATGCGGCCGAAAAAGTCGCTCTGGGCGAGCTGTTAATCCGCATCCGCGACGACGGCAAAACGCTGCTGATGATTGAACACGACGTCAAGCTGGTCATGGGCATCTGCGACCGCCTGACGGTCCTCGACTATGGCAAAACGCTCGCCAGCGGTACGCCGGAAAGCGTGCGACGCGATCCGGCAGTTATTGCGGCCTGGCTTGGAGGCAACGCCCATGTCTGAACTTCTTAAGGTCGAACGCCTCGACGTGCATTACGGCGGCATTCAGGCAGTACGCGATGTCTCCTTCACCTTGCACGACGGTGAGCAAGCCACGCTTATCGGCGCAAATGGCGCAGGCAAAAGTTCCACCGTTCGCGCCATTACCGGGCTGGAACGCTTTACCGGCACCATCACCTTTAATGGCAAAAATGTCCGCAAACAGAAACCCGAAGCCCTGCTGCGCGACGGCCTGGTGATGGTTCCCGAAGGGCGCGGCATCTTCGCCCGAATGACGGTACTGGAAAATTTGCAGATGGGTGCCTGGCTGAGAAGTGACAGCGTCACCGTTAAGCGCGAAATGAACGAGATTTTTGACCGTTTCCCGCGTCTCGGTGAGCGCCAGCACCAGCTGGCGGGGCTGCTCTCCGGCGGGGAGCAACAGCTGCTGGCGCTGAACCGCGCCCTGCTCAGCCGCCCGCGGCTGCTGATCCTCGACGAGCCGTCGATGGGGCTTGCGCCGAAGATGGTTGAACACATTTTTGCCGTCATCGCCGGGCTGCGCGAACGCGGCGTCGCCCTGCTGCTTATCGAGCAGAATGCCCGTCTGGCGCTTGAGGTCACGGACAGCGCCTGGGTGATGGACAGCGGCAGCATTGTGCATCGCGGTGAGTCTCGCGCGCTGCTCAATGATGACCAAATTGCACACATTTATTTGGGCGAAATGCCCGTTTGACAACACCAACCAACATCAGGGAAAACAATGAAAACAGTAAAAATCAGTGCGCTTAGCGCCGCTATTCTGCTCAGCGGTTTTGCCTCTACTGGCGCATGGGCAGCAGACAGCGAAACCGTGGTCATTGGCCTGGCGGGGCCGTTAACCGGGCCGTCAGCCCGTATCGGGAAAGATCTCGAAAACGGCGCGCAGCTGGCTATTGATGATATCAACAAACAGCACCCGACCATCGGCGGCAAAGCCGTGACCTTTAAGCTGCAGTCCGAAGATGACCAGTCCGACCCGCGTACCGCCGTTGCCGTGGCGCAGCGTCTGGTCGACAGCGGCGTGGCGGGCGTGGTCGGCCACTGGAATACCGGCACCAGCATTCCGGCAGCGCGGGTCTATCACGACGCGGGTATCGCGCAGGTTGCCCCGGTCGCAACCGGTCATGCCTATACCAAACAGGGCTTTGACACCAGCTTCCGCGTGATGGGTCACGACGATGACGGCGGCCAGTTTGCCGGTCAGTACGCAGTCAATACCCTGAAAGCGAAACGCATTGCGGTGATCGACGACCGTACCGCCTTTGGTCAGGGTCTGGCGGACGAGTTCATTAAATCGCTGGATGCACAGGGCGTGAAGATCGTTGATCGCCAGTATGTCGACGATAAAACCGTCGATTTCAGCGCCGTGCTGACCGCGATTCGCAGTAAAAATGCCGACCTGATCTTCTTCGGCGGCGTGGACAGCCAGGCCGCCCCGCTGGCGCGACGCATCAAACAGCTGGGCATGAAGGCCACCCTGATGGGCGCGGGCGGCTTCGTCAGCCAGACCTTCCTGCAGCTGGCGCAAAAAGAGGGTGAAGGCGTTGTGGCGCTGGAGCCGGGCCTGCCGGTCGAGCAGATGCCGGGCGGTAAAGCCTTCGAACAGGCGTACCAGTCCCGCTATCACACCCATATCGAACTGCATGCGCCGTTTGCCTATGACGCCACCCGCGTGCTGGTTGCCGCCATGGAAAAAGCGGATTCGGTCGATCCTGCCGACTATCTGCCTGCCCTGCGCGCCATCAGCTATTCCGTCGTAACCGGACAAATCGCGTTTGATAAAGAAGGCAATCTGACCTCGCCGTCGTTCACCGTTTACAAAGTTGTCGACGGGAAATGGCAGCCGCAAACCGTGCTCGGCGGCGCGAAATCCAGATAACCGCAGTGAGGCAATGTGATGAGTGATAATAATGAGCTGGGCATTCTTGCCCGCCGCAAAATTGAAGCAGAAATTATTAAGCCAATTTATGAAATCCTCGTGCGCGAGATTGGTAAAACCCGCGCGCAGGCCGTCATTGGCGAGGCCATTGAGCAGGCCGCCATCAACGCGGGCAAAGAATTTGCCAGCAAGGAACCGCACGGCGCAGATGTGAAAAGCTTTATCGCCCTGCAGTATCTGTGGGAGAAGGACAACGCGCTGGACGTGAAGGTCCTCGACGCCGACGAGACGCAGTACAACTATAACGTTACCCGCTGCCGTTACGCCGAGATGTATCACGAGATGGGGCTGGGAGAGATTGGTCATCTGCTCTCCTGCGCGCGCGATGAGAAGTTTATCGTCGGCTATGCGCCGGACGTGGAGCTGACCCGCACCACCACCATCATGCAGGGCGGCTCGTGCTGTGACTTCCGCTACCGCAGCAAAAAGGACAACGCATGATCCGGGTTAACGCCGAACGACTCTGGTCGACGCTGGAGATGATGGCGCAGATTGGCGGCACTCCCGCCGGAGGCGTCACCCGCCTGGCGTTAAGCGAGGAAGATCGCATTGCGCGCAACTTGCTGCGCGACTGGGCGCTGGAGGCGGGCTTCACCTGTGACGTTGACAGCATGGGCAACATGTTTATCCGTCGCGCGGGTAAAAACCCGTCGCTTGCCCCGGTCATGACCGGATCGCATGTGGATTCGCAGCCGCTCGGCGGCAATTACGACGGTATTTACGGCGTGCTGGCCGGGCTGGAACTGCTGCGCACCCTGAACGATAACGCGATTGAAACCGAGCGCGACATCGTGCTGGTGAACTGGACCAACGAAGAAGGCGCGCGCTTCGCCCCGGCGATGCTGGCCTCCGGCGTCTGGGCAGGCCAGCTCTCGGAAGACTTTGCTTACGCCAGGATGGACAACCAGCGGGTCACCGTTCGCGAGGCGCTGGAAGCGATTGGCTATCGTGGCGAACGCCCTGCCCGCGCGTTTCCGGTTTACGCCTGCTATGAGCTGCATATTGAACAGGGGCCGATTCTCGAAGAGGAAGAGATCGACATCGGCCTGGTGCGGGCGGCCATGGGTCAGCGCTGGTTTACGGTAACGCTCGACGGTTTTGCCGCCCATGCGGGAACGACGCCGATGCACAGCCGCCGCGATGCGGTCATCGCCTTCGCCGGGCTGGCGCTGAACGTGGAGGAGATCGGGTATCAATTTGCACCGGACGGACGCGCCACCATCGGCATGGTGCAGGTCACGCCGAACTCGCGTAACGTTGTCCCTTCACGAGTAGTGTGCAGCGTGGAGTTTCGCCACCCTTCACAGGACGCGCTCGACGCTATGGAAGCCGGGCTGTATGAGGCGACGAAAAACCTGGCCGCACGCGGCGTGACGGCCAACGTCGAGCGCATCTTCGACTACGCGCCTATCGCCTTTAACGAAGCCTGTCTGGCCCGTACGGAAAACGCCGTCGCCGCGCTGGGCTATTCGTCAAAATCGATGGTCTCCGGCGCCGGACACGACACCTGCTACGTCAGTAAGGTGGCCCCCGCCAGCATGATCTTCATTCCGTGCGTGAAAGGCATCAGCCATAACGAAGCAGAAAAGATCCTGCCGACGTGGTCAGAGAAAGGGGCCAACGTGCTGTTGCACAGCGTGTTGGCCGCCGCGCTGGAAAAATAAGCCGGGTGACGGCTTAACCTTACCGGGCCTGCATCCACACGTCAGGCCCGGTAAACGCAGCGCCACCGGGCTTGTTTTACGCCTTCGGCACCTTCGCCAGGCTAAACCAAATCCCCACCGCCAGAAGCAACAGCATGCCCCCCGCGCTGCCGAGCGCCACGCTGTGCGAGGTGATAAATGCCGTCTTCGCCGCCTCGATGACCGACTCCGCTAACGCAGGCGACAGATCCTGCGCCGCCTTCACCGCTTCGCCGATAGATGAGGACGCTTTATCCGCCAGGGATGCGTTCAGCCCCTGCGGCAGGACAATCGATGCCGAGAAGCTGCGGGTCAACAGCAGGCCAAAAATAGCGATCCCGAGACCCGCGCCCAGCTCGTAGGACATGGTCTCGATAGCGCCCGCCGCCGCGGCTTTCTCTTTCGGTGCCGCCGCCATAATCGCCGAGGTGGAGGCCAGCAGCGCGCTCGCCGCGCTAAAGCCTAACAGCACCATCAGGCACCACGCCTGCCACTGCTGGGTACTGAAATCGAGCATCGACAGCCCGATAAAGCTCACTGCGCTCAGCCCCATACCGCCAGCCGCCACAATGCGCAGCCCCAGACGCCCCACCAGCACACCGGCAATCGGGCCGCTGAATCCGCTGGCAACCATCACCGGCAGCATAAACATACCGGCGTCAAACGGCGTGAAACCGTGAACAAACTGCAACTCCTGCGCCATCAGCAGTTCGAAGCCGACCAGGGCGATCATGGCGGTCATCGCCATCACCACCCCGCTCAGGATGATGCGATGGCAGAACAGCCGCATATCGATCATCGGCACGCGGGCGCGCAACTGGATACGCACGAAGATAAAGAGCATCACCGCCCCGACAACCAGCGCAGAGGCCACCAGCCACGGAGAGAGATCGCCTTTCAGCGCCGTTTTCGCGCTATAGACCAGGAGTAAAATCGCCACAATCAACATGATCGCATGGCCGATATTCAGCGGCTGCTCGGGCCGCCCCTGCTGGGCAGGCACAAACCGGGCGGCGAGGGAAACCACCACCAGCACGATCGGCACGTTGATCAAAAAGACCGAGCCCCAGTAGAAGTGCTCAAGCAAGATGCCGCCAATCAGCGGGCCAAAGGCCGCGCCGCCGGACCCAACGGCCGCCCAGACGCCAAGCGCAATGTTGCGGTGACGGGCATCGGTAAACAGCGTGCGGATCCCGGCAAGCGTTGCCGGAATGATCATCGCCGCACCGATGGCCAGCGAGGCACGAGCAGCAATCAACCACCCTGCCGTCGGCGCAAAGGCCGCCGCCAGGGATGACAGGCCAAACAAGGTACTGCCGATCATCAGCAGTCGCTTAAAGCCGATGCGATCCCCCAGCGCGCCCATGGGCAGCACCATCCCCGCCATCACCAGCGAGTAAATATCAATAATCCACAGCAATTCATTGCCGCTGGCACCCAGCGTCATGCTCAATGTCGGCGCCGCCACGTGCAGCACCGTCGCGTCAATCGCTACCGGGATATAAACCAGCACGATAATCACTAACGCTAACCACTGACGAAACATAAATATCCTTTTTATTCTGAAAACTGGACACATGTCCAGGCTGCGATCCTACGTAAAGTTGAACACTTGTCCAGTGCTTTGTTACACTTGTTTCATCCCCATTGAGAGTGAGAAAAAATGCGTTATCTGAGCAAGGATGAGCGACGGGAAGAGATTTTACTGGCAGCCATGCGCGTCGCGCTGAGCGAAGGACTGGCGGCCATGACGGTACGGAGGATTGCAGCGGAGGCCGGGGTCGCCACGGGACAGGTGCATCACCATTTCACCTCCGGTGGCGAACTCAAATCGCTGGCGTTCGTTCGGCTTATCCGCGAGCTGCTGGACGCGGAAGTGGTGGGTGAAGACGCAAGCTGGCGCGAACGGCTGCGCGCCATGCTCGGCAGCGATGAAGGTGGCTTTGAACCCTATATCCGCCTGTGGCGCGAAGCGCAGATTCTGGCGAGCCGTGACAACGATATCAAAGGCGCGTACGTACTGACGATGGAGATGTGGCACCAGGAGACGGTCGCCATTATTAATGCAGGTGCAAACGCCGGAGACTTTACCCTGACCGACCGCGCCGAAGACGTCGCCTGGCGCTTGATCGGCCTGGTCTGTGGTCTCGACGGCATTTATGTTTTAAATATGCCTGAAATAGACGACGCCGCCTTTAATAAACATCTGGATAAAATGATTTCGCTGGAATTGTTTTAATACTCCCTCGGTGGTAGTAATTCCCACAAAAAGTTACAATTGGTAACACATAAAGCGACCCTGCTTTCCCATCTCCTTCTCCCGGGGTCGCTTTTTTATCTATCCTTTCAGAAGTATCCCAAAACATCCAAAAAATATATTTAACATCCTTCAGGCATCTGACTGTTTTCACTTAATTTTTTCTTCATTTAATTAAGCAAGAGGGCGCTATGTCACAACAAAATGAGAAAAATAATCATTACCTTTTGAGTAACTGGAAACCGGAAAACGCGCAGTTTTGGGAGAATAAAGGGAAACATATTGCGCGACGAAATTTGATTATCTCCGTGGCCTGTCTGCTACTCGCCTTTTGCGTATGGATGTTATTTAGCGCCATTGCGGTAAATCTTAATAAAGTCGGATTTAATTTCACGACCGATCAGCTGTTTATGTTAACCGCGTTACCCTCTCTTTCCGGGGCGATATTGCGCGTCCCCTATTCCTTTATGGTGCCGATATTTGGCGGGCGTTACTGGACCGTCTTCAGCACCGTAATTCTGATTATTCCCTGCGTGTGGTTAGGCGTTGCGATTCAGAACACCGCCACGCCCTACTGGGTATTTATCGTGATCGCCCTGATGTGCGGTTTTGCGGGCGCAAACTTTGCCTCCAGTATGGGCAACATCAGCTTCTTCTTCCCGAAATCCCGCCAGGGTAGCGCGCTGGGCATCAACGGTGGGCTGGGCAATCTCGGCGTGAGCGTCATGCAGCTGATCGCCCCGCTGGTGATCTTCCTGCCAATGTTCACCTTCCTTGGGGTTCACGGCGTGCCCCAGGAAGACGGCTCAACCCTGTGGCTGGCGAATGCCGCCTGGATTTGGGCGCCGCTGCTGCTGCTGGCCACTATTGCCGCGTTCTTCGGCATGAACGATATCGCCAGCTCTAAGGCCTCGATTGCCAGTCAGCTTCCGGTTCTGAAGCGTTTTCACCTCTGGCTACTGAGCCTGCTCTATCTCGCGACCTTCGGCTCGTTTATCGGTTTTTCGGCGGGTTTTGCCATGTTGTCGAAAACCCAGTTCCCGGACGTCAATATCCTGCACCTCGCCTTCTTTGGCCCGCTGATTGGCGCTCTGGCGCGCTCGGCGGGCGGCATGATCTCCGACAGGCTGGGCGGCGTACGCGTGACGCTGATTAATTTTATCTTTATGGCCGTGTTTAGCGCGCTGATCTTCCTGACGCTGCCCGGTAGCGGGTCCGGCAGCTTCATCGCCTTCTACCTGGTCTTTATGGGGCTGTTCCTCACCGCAGGCCTCGGCAGCGGCTCGACGTTCCAGATGATTGCGGTTATTTTCCGCCAAATCACCCTAAACCGCGTTAAGCAGGAAGGCGGAACGGACGAACAGGCGCAGCACGAAGCGGTAACCGAAACGGCCGCGGCGCTGGGCTTTATCTCTGCGATTGGCGCGGTGGGCGGGTTCTTTATTCCCAAGGCCTTCGGTACTTCGCTGGCGATGACCGGTTCGCCGGTGGGCGCCATGAAAGTGTTCCTCGTGTTTTACATCGTTTGTGTCTTTGTCACCTGGCTGGTTTATGGCCGTAAAACCTCACAAAAATAACAAAATTGTCTTTTGCCGGAGGGCGGTGCAGTGCTGTCCGGCAATGTTATCGGAGCAGGAGAAATGTCATGAGTAAACTGTTGGATCGCTTCCGTTACTTCAAAACAAAAGGCGACAGTTTCGCCGATGGTCACGGTCAGGTGTATCACACCAACCGCGACTGGGAGGACAGCTATCGCCAGCGCTGGCAGTTCGATAAAATCGTGCGATCCACCCACGGCGTAAACTGTACCGGCTCCTGTAGCTGGAAGATTTACGTGAAAAACGGCCTGGTGACCTGGGAGACGCAGCAAACCGACTACCCCCGCACCCGCCCCGACCTGCCTAACCATGAGCCGCGCGGCTGCCCGCGTGGCGCAAGCTACTCCTGGTATCTCTACAGCGCCAACCGCCTGAAGTATCCGCTGGTGCGCCGCAAACTGATTGAGCTGTGGCGCGAGGCGCTCGCCCAGCATATCGACCCGGTGCTCGCCTGGGATGCCATCCAGAGCGATCCGCAGAAAGCGCAGAGCTACCGCCAGGCGCGTGGACGCGGCGGGTTTATTCGCTCGAACTGGAAAGAGCTGAACCAGTTGATTGCCGCTGCCAACGTCTGGACCATCAAAAACTACGGCCCCGACCGCGTGGCGGGTTTCTCGCCGATCCCGGCGATGTCGATGGTCTCTTACGCGGCGGGGACGCGCTACCTCTCCCTGCTGGGCGGCACCTGCCTGAGTTTTTATGACTGGTACTGCGATTTACCGCCCGCCTCGCCGATGACCTGGGGCGAGCAGACCGACGTGCCGGAATCCGCCGACTGGTACAACTCCAGCTACATCATCGCCTGGGGCTCCAACGTGCCGCAGACGCGCACCCCGGATGCCCACTTCTTTACCGAAGTGCGCTACAAGGGCACTAAAACCGTCGCCATCACGCCGGACTTCTCCGAGGTGGCGAAGCTCAGCGATCAGTGGCTGGCCCCGAAACAGGGCACCGACAGCGCGCTTGCCATGGCGATGGGCCACGTGATCCTCAAAGAGTTTCACCTCGATAACCCGAGCGACTACTTCCTCAACTACTGCCGTCGCTACACCGATATGCCAATGCTGGTGCTGCTGGACGAGCAGGCAGATGGCAGCGTGGTACCGGGCAGAATGCTTCGCGCCTCCGACCTGGCCGACGGCCTGGGTGAAGCCAATAACCCCGAGTGGAAAACCATCGCCTTTGACGCCGCCGGGGATCTGGTTGTGCCGAACGGATCGATCGGTTTCCGCTGGGGTGAAAAAGGTAAATGGAACCTTGAGCCGCTGTCTGCCGGTCAGGAGACCGAGCTGACGCTCTCTCTGCTCGACAGCCACGACAGCATTGCGGACGTAGCCTTCCCCTATTTCGGCGGCAATGAAAACCCGCACTTTCGCAGCGTGAAGCAGGAGCCGGTGCTCTTGCGCCGCGTGCCGAGCAAAACCCTGACGCTTGCTGATGGCAGCCAGAAACGCGTCGTCAGCGTGTACGATCTGGTGCTGGCGAACTACGGCCTCGATCGCGGTCTGGAGGACAGCAACGCGGCGGTAAATTATGCCGACATCAAAGCCTATACCCCGGCATGGGGCGAGCAAATTACCGGCGTGCCTGCCTGGCTGATTGAAAAAATCGCCCGCGAATTTGCCGACACGGCGCACAAAACTCACGGACGCTCAATGATCATCCTTGGGGCCGGTGTGAACCACTGGTACCACATGGACATGAACTACCGCGGGATGATCAACATGCTGGTCTTCTGCGGTTGCGTCGGGCAAAGCGGCGGCGGCTGGTCGCACTATGTCGGCCAGGAAAAACTGCGGCCGCAAACCGGCTGGCTTCCCCTCGCCTTTGCGCTGGACTGGAACCGCCCGCCGCGCCAGATGAACAGCACCTCGTTCTTCTACAACCATGCCAGCCAGTGGCGTTACGAAAAGCTGACCGCGCAGGAGTTGCTCTCGCCGCTGGCGGACGCCACCAAATTCACCGGCCACCTGATTGACTTCAACGTCCGCGCCGAACGCATGGGCTGGCTCCCGTCGTCGCCGCAGCTGAACCTCAACCCGCTACACATCAAGGCCCGCGCCGACGCGGCCGGAATGACGCCGCAGGAGTATACCGTTCAGGGGCTGAAATCGGGGGACGTCCGCCTCGCCTGCGAACAGCCCGACAACGGCAAAAACCATCCGCGTAACCTGTTCGTCTGGCGCTCGAACCTCCTCGGCTCGTCCGGTAAGGGCCACGAGTACATGCTCAAGTACCTGCTGGGTACCGAAAGCGGCATTCAGGGGGAAGATTTAGGCTCAACCGACGACGTGAAGCCGGAAGAGGTAGAGTGGCAAACCGCTGCCATCGAAGGGAAGCTGGATCTGCTGGTCACGCTCGATTTCCGTATGTCCAGCACCTGCCTCTTCTCCGATATCGTCCTGCCGACCGCCACCTGGTATGAAAAAGACGACATGAATACCTCGGATATGCATCCGTTTATTCACCCGCTCTCCGCCGCCGTTGACCCTGCCTGGGAATCACGCAGCGACTGGGAGATCTACAAAGGCATTGCCAAAGTGTTCTCGGAGGTCTGCGTCGGCCATCTGGGTACCGAAACTGATGTGGTGTTGCAGCCTTTGCAGCACGACTCCCCCGGCGAGCTGTCGCAGCCGTTTGATATTCAGGACTGGCGCAAGGGTGAATGCGATCTGATCCCGGGTAAAACCGCGCCGGGCATCGCCGTTGTCGAACGTAACTATCCGGAAACCTACGAGCGCTTTACCGCCCTCGGTCCGCTACTCGATAAACTCGGCAACGGCGGGAAAGGCATCTCGTGGAATACCCAGAAGGAGGTCGAATTCCTTGGCAAGCTCAACTACGTCAAGCTCGACGGCCCGGCCAAAGGCCGCCCACGTATTGAAACGGCAATTGACGCCTCGGAAGTGATCCTCGCCCTCGCCCCGGAAACTAACGGTCAGGTGGCGGTGAAAGCCTGGGAAGCGCTCGGGGAGATGACCGGACGCGACCACACCCATCTGGCATTGAACAAAGAAGACGAGAAGATTCGCTTCCGCGATATTCAGGCCCAGCCGCG
Source organism: Danaus gilippus (assembly GCA_018231785.1). NCBI lineage: Eukaryota > Metazoa > Arthropoda > Insecta > Lepidoptera > Nymphalidae > Danaus > Danaus gilippus. Next base: position 144,937 of record DVQO01000001.1, read on the forward strand.
CAAAATCATCTCCAGTCCAACCTGGTCCGGGCTTGAGAGCGAACACGTCTCCTATAACGCCGGGTACACCAACGTTCACGAGCTGATCCCGTGGCGCACGCTGTCTGGCCGTCAACAGCTGTATCAGGACCATGTCTGGATGCGCGCCTTTGGTGAAAGCCTGGTGGCCTATCGCCCGCCGATAGACACCCGCAGCGTCACCCACATGCGCGAGATCCCGCCGAACGGCTTCCCGGAGAAAGCGCTGAACTTCCTGACGCCGCACCAGAAATGGGGCATTCACTCCACCTACAGTGAAAACCTGCTGATGCAGACGCTGTCTCGCGGTGGCCCGATTGTCTGGATAAGCGAAACCGACGCCCGTGAACTGGGCATTGAGGATAACGACTGGATCGAAGCCTTCAACGCCAACGGCGCATTAACCGCCCGAGCGGTGGTCAGCCAGCGCGTGCCGCCGGGCATGACCATGATGTACCACGCCCAGGAGCGCATCCTGAACATTCCAGGCTCTGAAGTGACCGGGCGGCGCGGCGGGATCCACAACTCGGTGACGCGCATCTGTCCTAAACCGACGCACATGATTGGCGGATACGCGCAGCTGGCCTACGGCTTTAACTATTACGGAACCGTTGGCTCCAACCGCGACGAGTTCATCATGATCCGCAAAATGAAAAACATTAACTGGCTGGACGGCGAAGGTCGGGATCAGGTTCAGGAGGCGAAAAAATGAAAATACGCTCACAGGTTGGAATGGTACTGAATCTCGATAAGTGCATCGGCTGTCACACCTGCTCGGTCACCTGCAAAAACGTCTGGACCGGGCGCGAAGGGATGGAATATGCGTGGTTTAACAACGTTGAAACCAAACCGGGTATTGGCTATCCGAAAAACTGGGAAGATCAGGACGAGTGGCAAGGCGGCTGGATCCGCGGCATTCACGGCAAGTTGACCCCGCGCCTCGGCAGCAAGCTTGGCGTCCTGTCGAAAATCTTTTCGAACCCGGTCATGCCGCAGATTGATGATTATTATGAACCGTTCACTTTTGATTATCAGGATCTGCACCGCGCGCCGGAGGGCGATCACCTCCCTACTGCGCGCCCGCGCTCGCTTATCGACGGCAAGCGAATGGATAAAATCGTCTGGGGGCCAAACTGGGAAGAACTGCTCGGCGGCGAGTTCGAGAAGCGCGCCCGCGACCGCAACTTCCAGAAGATCCAGAAAGAGATGTACGGCCAGTTTGAAAACACCTTCATGATGTACCTCCCGCGCCTGTGCGAGCACTGCCTGAACCCAAGCTGTGCGGCCACCTGCCCAAGCGGCGCGATCTACAAACGTGAGGAAGACGGGATTGTCCTGATCGACCAGGACAAATGCCGCGGCTGGCGTCTGTGCATCAGCGGCTGCCCGTACAAGAAAATCTACTTCAACTGGAAAAGCGGTAAGTCCGAGAAATGCATCTTCTGCTATCCGCGCATTGAGTCCGGCCAGCCAACGGTCTGTTCGGAAACCTGCGTGGGACGAATCCGCTATCTCGGCGTGCTACTGTACGACGCGGATCGGATTGAAGAAGCGGCCAGCACCGAGCACGAAACCGATCTGTACGAGCGTCAGTGCGACGTCTTCCTTGACCCGCACGACCCGGCAATCATTGAAGAAGCGCTGAAACAGGGTATTCCTCAAAACACAATCGACGCCGCGCAGCGTTCGCCGGTCTACAAACTGGCGATGGACTGGAAGCTGGCCCTGCCGCTGCACCCGGAATACCGTACCCTGCCGATGGTCTGGTACGTTCCGCCGCTGTCGCCTATTCAGTCTTATGCCGATGCGGGCGGTCTGCCGCAAAGCGACGGCGTTCTGCCAGCGGTGGAAAGCCTGCGCATTCCGGTGCAGTACCTGGCAAACATGCTGAGCGCCGGTGACCCGGCTCCCGTGCTGCGCGCCCTGAAGCGCATGATGGCAATGCGTCACTATAAACGCTCCCAGACCGTGGAAGGCGTGACCGATACCCGCGCCATTGAAGAGGTGGGGCTGACCGAAGCGCAGGTTGAGGAGATGTACCGCTATCTGGCTATTGCCAACTACGAAGACCGCTTCGTGATCCCGACCAGCCACCGCGAAATGGCGCGTGACGCCTTCCCGGAGAAAAACGGCTGCGGCTTTACCTTTGGCGACGGCTGCCACGGCTCCGACACCAAATTCAACCTCTTCAACAGCAGCCGCATTGATGCCATCAACATCACCGAGGTGCGCGAACACGGGGAGGGAGAATAATGCAGATCCTGAAAATCATCGCGCTACTGATTGAGTATCCCGATGAGGTGCTGTGGGAAAGCCGCGAGGAGGCGCTTTCCCTTATCGAACAGGATGCCCCCGCGCTGCTGCCGTTTGCCCGGCAGCACCTTGGGGCAGCGCTGCTGGATAAGCAGGCCGAGTGGTGCGAGGTGTTTGAGCGGGGTCGCGCCACCTCGCTGCTGCTGTTCGAACATGTGCACGCCGAGTCCCGCGATCGCGGGCAGGCGATGGTCGATCTGATGGGCCAGTATGAGAAAGCCGGGCTTGAGCTGGACTGCCGCGAGCTGCCGGACTATCTGCCGCTCTATCTGGAGTATCTCAGTATTGTCAGCGACGCGGAGGCACGCGAAGGGTTGCAAAACGTCGCGCCGATCCTGGCGCTGATTGGCGGACGCCTGAAGCAGCGCGGCGTAGCGCATTATCAGCTTTTTGATGCGCTACTGCGTTTTGCCGACAGTCGTCTCTCCAGCGACAGCGTGGCGCAGCAGGTTTCCGGTGAAAAAAGGGATGATACCCGCCAGGCGCTGGACGCCGTCTGGGAAGAGGAACAGGTGAAGTTTATCGAGGACAACGCCACATCGTGCGACAGTTCGCCGATGCAGCAATATCAACGACGCTTTAGCCAGGACGTTGCACCGCAGTATGTGGACGTCGGCGCCGGAGGCCCAAAATGACGCACTACCTCAACGTGTTTTTCTATGACATTTACCCCTACATCTGCGCCACCGTCTTTTTCATTGGCAGCTGGTTGCGCTACGACTACGGACAGTACACCTGGCGCGCCTCGTCGAGCCAGTTGCTCAGCAAGCGCGGCATGAACTGGGCGTCGAACCTGTTTCACATCGGGATCCTCGGGATTTTCTTCGGGCATCTGTTCGGGATGTTAACCCCGCACTGGATGTACGCCTGGTTTTTGCCGGTGGCCGTTAAGCAGCAGCTGGCGATGATCGCCGGAGGGATTTGCGGCGTGCTGACGCTGATCGGCGGCTCCATGCTGCTGGTCCGCCGGCTGTTTAACCAGCGCGTGCGCGCCACCTCGACCACGCCGGATATCATTATCATGAGTATCCTGTTGATTCAGTGCATTCTCGGGCTGACGACGATTCCGTTCTCGGCGCAGTATCCAGACGGCAGCGAGATGATGAAACTGGTGGGATGGGCGCAGGGAATTGTAACCTTCAAAGGCGGATCGTCGGAAATGCTGAGCGGCGTAGCACCCATTTTCCGCATCCACCTCGTGCTGGGCATGACCATCTTCCTGATCTTCCCATTCACCCGTCTGGTACACGTCTGGAGCGCGCCGTTCGAGTATTTCACCCGTCGCTACCAGGTGGTGCGCTCGCGCCGCTAATCGGTGTTTTTCCCCCTCTCCCTGTGGGAGAGGGCCGGGGTGAGGGCATTAGCCCGCACAGGAATATTTTGCCGGGTGGCGGCTACGCCTTACCCGGCCTACTTCCCCGCCGTTCCGGGCTATTTCCCGGCTTGAGGATGCGTATCAAACCCCGCCATCACCGCAGTCAATTCTGCTAGCGTAAAGCCGTGCTTCGGATCCTCAACCCCGAGACCAAACCGTGACTGCATCAGTTGATAAAGCGCCTGCGCGTCCGGCAAATGGATCTGCTCCTCCACATGGCCGTTGTGCCAGTGCGTGAAGTTAAAATTAGTCAGCGTCAGCTTGCCGCCGTCCGGGAGATGGCGACACATCAACAGATGATGACGGAAGTGCGACTGAGGCCAGTGCGCGGACCAGAAGTTACCCATCACGTAATCGTTAAAGTACTGCGTCGCCAGGTCAAAATGGTACATCGATTGCCAGTGATCATGATGGCGGAACTGCAGCACCCAGTCGTTACCTTCGCTTAGCAGGCGGTACAGGCCGTGCGGCGTACTCTGCTCCTCGTTGGCGAGTAAGCGTATGGGCGCCGTCAGCGTCTGTCCGCCAAACCCGACATCCGCTATCCAGCGTTCGCCGTTCAGTTCGACTAGCAGTAAACGGTGAGTACGCGGCGGCATCTGCGGCGGATTCGCCAGCACCACCCGCCCCAGCACGCTACGCACCGTAAACCCCACTTCGCGTAATACGCGCTCGAACAGGCCATTTTGCTCAAAGCAGTAACCGCCGCGGCGCGCGGTGACCAACTTGTCGACCAGGCTTTGATCGTCAAGATGGATCTCACGCGGCAATACCACATCGATATTCTCAAACGGGATCGCGCAGTTATGGTGTAAATGCAGCGCACGAAGGGTGTCGATATCAACCTGCGCGGGCTGTTGCCAGCCCGTGCGGGCAAAATAAGCACTCAGAAATGGTGACATGGTTGGCTTCCTTGATGTGATATTCCTTGTTTATAAACTATTTTACCCGCCCCATATGCGCAAATGTGCTTTTTAGCGCTGCTTAGCGCGCTGCATAATACCCAGCGCGCTGAGCATCAGGAGAAGCCCCGTCACCAGCGTCAGCGTCGCCATTGCCATGCCTTGCCCTACGGAGCCTTGCTCGAACTGCCGCCAGATAAACACCGAGACAGTCTGTGTGCCCGCCGGGGCCAGCAGCAGTGATGTCACCAGCTCACGCGAGGCAATCGCAAACACCATCAGCATCGCCGCCAGCAGTGCGGGAGAGACGAGCGGCATCACGATATAGCGCAGTGCCTGAAACGCCGAGGCCCCGTGTACACGCGCCGCAGGCTCCAGACTACCGCCCAATTGACGCAGCGCGCTGCCAACGTAGCGCACGGGCCACGGCAGTAACAGGCAGCAATACGACAGCAGCAAAATCACCCAGCTGTTATACGGCGAGACCGGCCAAAAGGACCGGTTCCAGAGCAGAATCAAACCGACGCCCACGACAATGCCGGGCAGCGCGGCGGGCATCAGCGAGAGCGCATCAAGCATTGCGCGCCCTTTTATCTTTTGCATTACCACCAGCCACGATGCCAACAGCCCCAGCAGCCCGGTAATGCACGCCGTCCCGAGCGCCAGCGACAGGCTGGTTCCCAGCGCCGGCAAAGCCTCTCCCTGCTGGCTGAACAGTGCCGCATAATGTGACATTGTCACGTTATCAAGCGTTACACCTCCAGATAATGTACCGAGCACGCCGGAGAGCGCCATCGATGCGCCGGGTAACAGCACCGCGACCGCGCTCACCACAGTCATCAGCACAACCATCGGCAGCGTGTAGAGACCGGCGTTTGCCCCGCTGTTTTCGGTCGGCTTGCCGGTTATGCTGGTGACGTCATGTTGTCCGGTCAGTTTTTTCTGCATCGCCCAGGCACCAAGGGCAATGACCACAAGCACCACCGAGAGCATCGCCGCCCCGGACAGATCCACCGGCCAGTCGGCCAGCTTCTTCTCGATATCGGTGGTTAACATCAGCACGCCCGCTCGCGCCCCCAGCGCCGCCGGAACGCCAAACTCCTCAATTGCGAGGGTAAACGCCAGCAGCATTCCTGCCGCCAGCGACGGGGAGAGCATTGGCAGCGTGATGTGCCAGAACGCCCTGCCCGCGCTTGCGCCGTGCACCCGGGCAACCTGCGCCAGTCGCTGACCACTCGCCAGCAGGCTACGCGAAACGGCAAAATAGACCACCGGGAAAATATTCAGCGCCATCACCAGCACGATCCCGGTTTTGCTGAACAGCAGATCGTTGAGGTTTATCCCGGTCAGCTGTTGCAGATACCCGTTGGTTTGCAGCACCAGCATCCATGAGAGCGCCGCGATATAGGGCGGCGTCAAAAACGGGATCAGGAAAAGCAGATCCCACAGACGCGGCCACGGCAGGTTGAACACCCCCCGCGCCACGCCCAGCGGAAAGCCGATCAGCGCGCTGACCAGCGCAACGCCTAACCCGACCTGCAGCGTTCCGCCCAACATGCGGGGCAACTGCGGCTCTGCCAGCAGCGCCTGTACACCGCTAAACGCGCCGCTGAAATTGCCAGCGCTGAACTGAGGAAATATCGCCTGCAAGGCGATGAACAACAGCGGAGACGCCACGAGGACAACCAGCAGCGTCAGCGTCATGGCCGATAACATTCGTTGATTCACAGGAGCTTCCTGAAGACGGGGTTGCCCCCGTCACTTGCATTACAGAGAGAACAGCGTCGTAAAACGCTTGAGGATGTCGCTGCGTGAGCCCGAGGACTCGCTTTTCGTGGGCAGCACCGTCAGCTCGTTCAAAAGCGGGCGTTTCGCCTTGACGTCTTCGCGCGCGGGCATCAGCCACGCATCGGCGACCATCGCCTGGCCTTCCGGGGAGAGGACGTAATCGACAAAAGCCTTAGCCTCGTCGGCGTGCCGGGTCGATTTAAGGATCATCATCGGACGCGGCGCAATCACCGTGCCGCTGGCCGGGAAGATCACCTTAAGCGACTCCCCCTGGCTGATGTTGCCATAGGAGACATAATCCACCGCACCAAACACCGCCGCTTTTGCCCCCTGCATCACGGGCGTTACCGCCTGCGCGTTCGGGCCGCTGACTACCATGCCATTCTTTTTCAGCGCATCGAACAGCGCCCAGGCATTGTCGCCCATGCCGTTTTGTAGCCCGATCAGCAAATCCAGCGACGCGCCGGAGAGCGCCGGATCGGGGGTGGTGACCTTGTCCCTGAAGGCGTCGGTGGTGAGATCCTGCCACTCCTTCGGCTCCGGCGTACCGCTTTTGGTATTCCAGACAATCCCTAACGCCGAGACGCCCTGCACCACGTAATCCGCCGATTTCAGATCCGCCGGAACGTGTTGCGCATTGACGCTTTGATAAGGCAGCAGCCAGCCGCGTTCGTGGAGGTCTTCCGCCGTGTCCCAGGAGGCGGAGATCAGAATATCCGCCTGCGGGTTGGCCTGCTCTGCCTCCAGGCGCGCCATGACTTTTCCGGTGGTCGCCTGGAAGATATCGACTTTCACCCCGGTTTTCTGTTCAAACCCATTTGCCAGATTTTTCGCGAGGGAACCCGGCCCTGCGGTGTAGACCGTCAGCGCATGGGCGCTGGAAACTGTAACAGTAGATAGCGCCATTGCGAGCAGAACTCCTTTTTTCACAGACATGGTGGCTTTCATGCAAACTCCCCTGAGGTTGAAATCAAACGATCGGCAGCCACGCTGCCAGCAGACAGATGCACGATGCGATCGGCGAGAATTTCAGCCTCCCGGCGATCGTGAGTGACATACACGGCGGTGGTCCCGAGCTGGCGCAGCAGCGTGGCCATCTCCTGACACAACGATCCACGCAGTTCGCTGTCGAGGTTAGAGAGCGGCTCGTCAAAGAGCAGGACGCGAGGTTCAGCGACTATCGCCCGGGCCAGCGCCACGCGCTGCTGCTGCCCGCCCGATAGCCCGGCAGGTTTGCGGTCAGCAAAGGCCGCTAACCCGACGCGGGAGAGCGCCTGCGCGACGCGATCCTCACGTTCCTGACGCGGGACATGGCGCATCTTTAACGGGAACGCGACGTTCTGCGCCACCGACATGTGCGGCCACAGGGCATAATCCTGGAAAACCATGCCGATATCCCGCGCCTCGGGGGGCAGCGACCAGCCCGCTTTCGCAACCTGACGATCGCCAAAATGGATGTCGCCGCCGGCAGGCTGGGTTAATCCCGCCAGCAGCCGGAGTAACGTGCTTTTTCCGCAGCCTGATGGCCCCAGTAGCGCAACGACGCTGCCGGCCTCGATATGCAGATCGATTTGATTCAAAACGGTGTGCGCGTCAAACGCGTACGAGACGCGGTTGAGCGTGATGGAGGTGAGCATAGTGTGATCCTCTTTGGGATTTACTGCCCGCCACTGTAGGGTGCGAGTATGACGAACGCATGACGGTAGCGTTGCGGCTTGATTTCGACCGCCTTTCAGTCGTTTAATGCCGGAAAGCCTGCGCAGAGGAAATCCCATGAGCCCGTTTCGCCCCGTCGAGTTAACACACGCCAGCCGCCTGCTGAACCACGGTCCTACCGTACTGATTACCAGCCGCGATGAAACCATTGACCGCCGCAACGTTATGGCCGCCGCCTGGTCGATGCCTGTCGAATTTGATCCGCCCCGCATCGCGATTGTTGTTGACAAAAGCGCCTGGTCACGGGAGCTGATTGAGCGCAGCGGGACATTCGGCATCGTCATTCCGGGTGTGGCGGCCGCCAACTGGACCTGGGCCGTGGGCAGCGTCAGCGGACGCGACGAAGACAAGTTCAACTGCTACGGCATCCCGGTCATCAATGGCCCGGTGCTGGGCCTGCCGGTAATAGAAGAAAAATGCCTGGCGTGGATGGAGTGCCGGTTATTGCCCACCACCGCCGCAGCCGAGAAATATGACACGCTGTTCGGCGAGGTGGTATCTGCCGCAGCGGATGCACGCGCCTTTGTCGCCGGGCGCTGGCAATTTGACGGGGATAAGCTGAATACCCTGCACCATCTGGGGGCCGGAACCTTCGTGGCGAGCGGTAAAATGGTGAAGGCACCGGAGTGAGCGCGTGGAATATATCAGCCTGAAATATAATGATTTTCTATGGCACTTTATGTTTACCGACAGAGTTTAAATCAGAGGATATTTCCGGGGCTGTTGCTATAACAGCCTCTCAATAAGGAAATATCGATGTCATGGAATAAAGATGGCGCAATCTCATATGCGAAATCACACGCCCAATCTAAGAGCACGCTCATTACGGGACAAAGTTACCGAACCATCCAGCCCCATTACGAACTCTTCAGGCATGACTAATGAAAACAGGCTTACTTTTTCTTATCCTGTTGTCCCCGTTGTCTTTCGCAGAGACTCTCTACGAACCCGACGTGACGGCGCTCAAATTTAATCAGTGGTATATCGCGCAGATGAACCTGAATAACCCACCCGTCCTTGATCCAGATAGTCTGCATGATTACGTTGCGTCCGGGACTATTGCAGCCATTAAAGAATTGTATTCAGGAGACAGTAACGAAAAAGACATGCCCGATGCGGATATGTTCCTTAAATCGCAGGACTGGGATGAGGACTGGGATCAGATAAAGGTCCTGTATTCTGATTTTGATGCTGTGTGCACAAACGTGTATGTCGCATTTGGCAAGAAACAGGATCACGTTGTCGCAGATTGTCTCGTTCAGGAAAATGGGAAATGGAAAGTCCGATCGGCAACCCTGATTAAGTAATACGATGCGTCGAACCCATCCTGGCAAGAAAAAACGCATGGTAGCCTCAAGGCTACCATGCAATGATCTAACTCTTCGCACGCCGTGCAATGATTTCTTCCGCCACATTTCGCGGCGCTTCGGCGAAATGGTCGAATTCCATCGTATAGGTCGCGCGTCCTTGGGACATCGAACGCAGCGTGGTGGCGTAGCCAAACATCTCTGCCAGCGGCACGTCAGCACGAATGATCTGGCTGCCGTACTGCTCGGCCATTCCCTGCACCATACCGCGACGAGACGAGAGATCGCCCATGATATTTCCGGCGTACTCTTCCGGCGTTTCCACCTCGACATGCATCACCGGCTCAAGAATAGCCGGGTCCGCCCTGCGTGCGCCCTCTTTGAACCCGAGGATCGCCGCCATGCGGAACGCCATCTCCGAGGAGTCCACGTCGTGATACGAACCAAACGTCAGGGTCGCCTTCACGTCGACAACCGGATAACCGGCCAGCACGCCGCTGTTCATGGCTCACGCAGCCCTTTCTCAACCGAAGGGATGTACTCACGCGGCACCACGCCGCCCTTGGTGGCATCTTCAAAGGTGAAACCACTTCCGGGTTCAGACGGCTCAAGGCTCAGCACAACATGGCCGTACTGTCCTTTCCCGCCGGACTGCCGGACAAACTTACCTTCAATATCCTTCACCGCTTTACGCAGAGTCTCACGGTAGGTGACCTGCGGACGCCCGATGTTGGCTTCTACGCCAAACTCGCGCTTCATGCGGTCAACGATGATCTCCAGATGCAGCTCGCCCATGCCGGAAATAATCGTCTGCCCGGACTCTTCGTCCGTGTGCAGGCGGAACGAGGGATCTTCCGCAGCCAGACGCTGCAGCGCCAGTCCCATTTTTTCCTGATCGGCCTTGGTCTTCGGCTCGATCGCCAGCGAAATCACCGGGTCCGGGAACTCCATCCGCTCAAGGGTGATCACCGCATCGGGATCGGTCAGAGTGTCACCCGTGGTGACATCTTTTAACCCCACGCAGGCGGCAATATCTCCGGTACGCAGTTCGTCCACTTCATGACGGTCGTTGGCATGCATCAGCACAATACGCCCGATGCGCTCTTTTTTACCTTTAACCGGGTTATACACCGCGTCGCCTTTTCTCAGCACACCGGAGTAAACGCGTATAAAGGTCAGCTGGCCCACGTACGGGTCACTCATTAGCTTGAACGCCAGCGCTGAGAACGGTTCTTCATCGCTCGGATGACGCTCGGCGTGCTGCCCTTTTTCATCAATACCATCGATGGCGGGCACGTCCAGCGGAGACGGCATCAGTTCGATCACCGCGTCCAGCATGCGCTGCACCCCTTTATTTTTAAAGGCGCTGCCGCACAGCATCGGCTGGATTTCACCGGCAATCGTCCGGATACGCAGCCCCTGGATAATGTCAGCTTCGTCCAGATCGCCCGTTTCGAGGTACTTATCCATCAGCGCGTCGTTCGCTTCCGCCGCCGCAGAGACCATGTTATCCCGCCACGTCTGCGCGGTGCTGAGCAGATCCTCAGGAACGGGCGCGTAGCTAAATGCCATCCCCTGGGTGGCATCGTCCCACACGATGGTACGCATCTTGATGAGATCGACCACGCCGCTGAAATGCTCCTCGGCACCCACCGGAATAACGATCGGCACCGGGTTGGCCTTCAGGCGCTCCTGCATCATTCGCACCACGCGGAAGAAATCGGCTCCCGGGCGATCCATCTTATTGACGAACGCCAGGCGCGGAACGTGATATTTGTTAGCCTGACGCCAGACGGTTTCCGACTGCGGCTGCACGCCGCCCACCGAGTCATACACCATCACCGCGCCGTCGAGCACGCGCATGGAACGCTCAACCTCAATGGTGAAGTCAACGTGCCCGGGGGTGTCGATGATGTTGATCCGGTGCGGTTCAAACCCACGGTCCATACCCGGCCAGAAGCAGCTCACGGCTGCGGAGGTAATAGTTATCCCGCGCTCCTGCTCCTGCGCCATCCAGTCGGTTGTTGCCGCGCCATCGTGTACTTCGCCCAGCTTGTGGCTCATCCCGGTGTAAAACAGGATGCGCTCGGTGGTGGTCGTTTTGCCGGCATCGATATGCGCGGAGATACCGATGTTGCGATAACGTTCGAGAGGGATGGGTCGGGGCATGATAAATCCTTAGTCATTAAGACATTTATGAGACGACCAGGATGGTCGTGGGTAACGTCGTTTGTTATAATAGTCCTATTGTACGAGTATTATCGAACTATTTTTTAACGGTTCACCTATTGTTCATATAGCTCAATCTGACATCAGATGCAGGAAAACGATGATCCCAAACCACCCGGAACCTGAACAAATACAGCTGGAAAATGTGCTCTTCGCCCTTGGCAATCCGCTACGCCTGGCGATCGTTCGCCGCCTCGCCGACGGCAGCGAACTGAGCTGTAACGCGCTGCGCCCGGCGGATGTGGTGAAATCCACCATGACCCACCACTGGCGCGTATTACGCGATAGCGGCGTTATCTGGCAGCGGGCACAGGGACGAGAAAATATGATTTCACTGCGACGAGAGGATCTTGACGCCCGTTTTCCAGGGCTGATGGCGATATTGCTGAAGAAAAACTGACTTATTATTTTATCAGCAATGTCGAAAGCCAAAATAGACGTTTTGCAGAACTACCGTGTGGGGAAATTACGTTGCCAAATGAGTCAGGCTTTACTGTCGTTGCTGATCATCTGGCAGGTGCGGGCGTTTAGAGTCGCTGCGTTGATTTAAATAACGTGCTGCAGTGCGGGCAAACAAGTTGGGCACCTTTTTGTACTCGGCTAAAGCTGTGTTCAGAATCTTTAGAACAGTTTGGGCATGGGCATTTAACTAAATAATTACGACGAGCTAGCGTGTTTTTACGTCCAGACATAGGCATCTCCTGATTTAAGGGACTGCCACCATACACGTTTACGCTACCCGTTGCTTGCTTTTATTTTCCAGTGACTTGCCGTTTCGGACAAACCGGACGAGAGGGTTAATGAATATTGCCGGGCGGGATCCCGCCACTGCCCGGCAGAATAATTACATCGAGTAGCCCGGTTTTTTAATCAGTTCATCCATCTTCGGGCCAATCTCGGTATCCCAGACCTGCGCCTTCCAGTCATCCTGCTGCACCTGATTAAGCGCAACCGATATGGAGCCGTCTTTGCTGTTCAGATGGCGAATAATCACGTCGGCAATATCCGCTGCCAGCGCGGTTTTTTGCTTGTCATTTAGCTCGCGGGGAAAACATTTAATATCAACGTGTGGCATGGGCTGACTTCCTGTTGTGAGTGAGATTCCACGTTATCAGATAATTTCGTTAGCCTTTAACACCTTGTGCAGTTCAGGACGCTGACACATCGCGTCGGCAATGGCCGTAATCTTTGGCGTATTGGCTGCAAACCAGTCATGACGCGGCCCCCAGGTGCGCATTACCACAATATAGGCGTCAATTAGGGTCATCTGCTCGCCAAAGGCATAGGGCGTGGCTTTCAGGTGATTATCCAGCCACGCGTACAGCGTTTTGCGGTACGCGATACAATTGTCCTTCAGCTGTTCAGGAGCGTCCGGTGCCCAGCGTTCAGGATAATCGGCAAAGGTAAAAGTGGGATAGACATTGGCGACCAGCCAGATCAGCAGACGCTGAAACTGCGAGCGATCGGCGTGCCCGACGGGTGGCGCAAGATCGGGGCATTTGTCGAGCACCATCAGCGCTATCGCCGCCGTTTCGGTCAGGATCGTGCCATTTTCCAGCTCCAGCGTCGGGACCTGGCACAGCGGGTTACGCTTTTGCAGCAGGTCGCGCTGCGGGCCGGGCCGATCGAATCCGTCCACGTTGATCAACCGGTAGGGAATGTCGGCCAGCGTCAGCATGATTTCACCGATCGCCGACCCCCAGCCGGGTACACCATAAAGCGTGATCATGTTGCCCCCTCAGGGTTCAAAACCCTAAGTGTAGAGCATGCTCAGTAGGTTATCCCTGGCGGATTGACCTGTGAATGATCCACCGCTTCGCCCTCCTCACCCCAGCGTGCCAGCACCTTCTGATATTCCCCTCGCGTAATTGCCCCATCCAGCGCGGCCTGCAGGGCATATACCAGCCCGTTGCCTTTTTTGGTGGTGGTGGCGACGTAGGCTTTTTTGGGGCCCAGGCCTACAACGCGGGTTTTACCCGTGAGCGCCGCTTTATAGGCCGAGACAGACTGCGGCCCGAAGAAAACGTCCGCCCTGCCAGACTGAATATAGAGATTGGCCGAGGCGTCATCCGTCAGATAAAGCGGCAGCGCTGGTGCGCGTCCGGCTCGCCTGTTCTCGTCGTTCCAGCCGAGCAGAATGCGTTCCTGATTGGTGCCGGAGCCAACGATCACTTTCTTGCCCGACAAATCCCCAGCGCCTGTGATTGACTGAATGCTGCTGGTGGATTTCACCGATAAGGCCAGGGAATCGACGCGGTAGGTCGCAAAATCAAACTTCTCTTTGCGCTGCTCGGTCACCGCAATGTTCACCAGCGCCACGTCATAGCGCCCGGAGACAATCCCGAGCGGCCAGTCCTCCCATGCCGTCGGCACCAGTTTGAGTTTCAACCCCAGACTTCCCGCCAGCAGCCGGGCGATGTCCGGGTCGCTGCCGATGCGCGTGCGGTTATCGCTGGCAAGCAGCGCCAGCGGTGGCGAGTTAAGTGCCGAAATGGCGACGGTAAGCGTGCCGGGTTCAACAAAAGAATACGTTGCCGGGATCTTCGCCACCGCCTGCGGGTCAACCGCCACCGGCAGCGGTTGCTGGTTGGCGTTCAAGTCAATGCTGGCATCGGCCGCCGTGGTGAAAATCAGCCCCAGCAGAAGTCCATATTTCATTCGCTCTCCTTACAACACTTTTGACAGGAACTGGCGGGTGCGCGGGTGCGACGGATGGTTTAACACTTCGTCGCTGCTGCCCTGCTCCACAATTTTACCGTCGACCATAAACACCACCTGATCCGCCACTTCACGGGCAAACCCGATCTCGTGCGTCACCACCACCAGCGTCGTACCGGAGCGCGCGAGTTTTTTGATCACGTCCAGCACCTCACCCACCAGCTCCGGATCGAGCGCTGACGTTGGTTCATCAAACAGCATCACCCGAGGGCGCAACGCCAGCGCGCGCGCGATGGCGATCCGCTGCTGTTGCCCGCCGGAGAGATGGCGTGACCAGGCATCGGCCTTGTCGCGCAGTCCCACCACGTCCAGCAGGCTGTATGCGCTGTCGATAGCCTCTTTGCGGCTGAGTTTTTTGTGCGCGATGGGCGCTTCAATCAGGTTTTCCAGCACCGTGAGGTGCGGGAAAAGATTAAAGTTCTGGAACACATACCCCACGTTGACGCGCTGTTTCAGGATCGCGTTCTCCTTCAGCTCGTAGAGTTTGTCGCCCTGACGACGATAGCCAACGTACTCCCCGTCTATCTGAATAAAGCCTTCATCGACGCGCTCCAGGTGGTTAATGGTGCGCAGCAGCGTCGATTTGCCCGAACCGGACGGCCCGAGGATCACCGTGACGGAACCGGGCGGGATCTCAAGCGAGACGTTATCCAGTGCCTTATGGCGGCCAAAGAATTTGCTGACGCCGGTGATGGAAATATGTCCTTTAGGAGAGGCTTGCATGGACGGGCTCCTGTACTGGGGTGTTGACGGAACGGGTACGGCGGGATGCGCGGTGATGATTTACGGCGGAGCGGCGTTCGCTGCGGGCAAGCCCGCGTTCCACGACATGCTGGATCGCTGACAGGACGGTGGTTATCACCAGATACCAGACGGCCCCGACCATCAGCAGCGGAATGACCTCCTGCGTGCGGTTGTAGATCATCTGAATGGTGTAGAACAACTCCGGCATTGCCAGGACGTATACCATTGCCGTGCCTTTGGCGAGACTGATGATCTCGTTAAAGCCGGACGGTAGTATGGTGCGCAGCGCCTGCGGCAGGATAATGCGCACGGTGCGCCGCCAGGCCGGGAGGCCGAGCGCGGCGGCGGCTTCATACTGACCGTGATCGACCCCGAGGAAGCCTCCGCGAACGATCTCGGCGGTATAGGCGCTCTGCACCAGCGTCAGCCCCACCACGGCGGTAGAAAACTGCCCCAGCACGTTGATGGTCTCAAAGCGCCCCCAGAGAATATCGGTAAACGGCACGCCCAGCGAAAGGGTGTCGTACAGATAGGAGAAGTTATAGAGAATAATCAGCACCACGATCAGCGGCAGCGAACGAAACAGCCAGATGTAGGCCCACGCCAGGCTACTCAACAGCCAGCTGGAAGAGAGTCTCGCCAGCGGCAGCATCCCGCCGAGGAATACGCTCAGCACGGTGCCAATGAGCGTCAACAGCAGCGTCTGGCCGACGCCCTCCAGAATAACCGGATCGAAGAACCAGCGGGCGAAGACCGCCCACTCCCAGCGCGGGTTAAAGGCCACGGACTGGATCACCACGGCCAGGATAAACAGCGCGGCCACCGCGCCAACGGTGCGCAGCGGATAGCGCGCCGGGACCACTTTAATGGTTTCAACGTTGTTCATCGTCGTTCCTCATGCGGATTTGCTGAGCGCTTCGCGGATCAGCGTTTTGGTGAAACGCAGCCGGCCATCGAACGGCGGCTGGCTGTACTCTTCCGGATCGCGGTGAAGATCGAAGTGCGGCTGATATCCCTGGCTAAGATAAAGCCGTACCGCTTCCGGCTGGCGAAAACCGGTGGTGAGGTAAATCTGACTGTAGCCCGACAGTGCCGCCCGCCGCTCCAGCTCCTGCACCACCCGGCCCGCCAGCCCCTGCTGGCGCAGCGTTTTGTCGGTCCAGATGCGCTTGATCTCCGCGGTGCGTTCATCAAAGGGTTTGTAGGCCCCGGTAGCGATAATTTTCCCGTCGCGTTCCAGCACGATAAACAGCCCTTTCGGTGCGAGATACCATTCCGTTAATTCCACTTCGGCGTCTTTCGAAAAGTAGTCCCCGTATCGGGCAGCGTATTCGCCGAATAACCCCTCGATGATGGGCTGAAGTTCGGCGTCTTCCGGCGATACATCACGAAATTGTTCGCGCATAATCCCTCCTTAATCGCCCAGACCTGCCGGGTTAACTTCAGAATTCGGGATACGTTCAACGCCTTCCCCCCAACGGTTGAGGACTTTGTCGTAATCACCGTTTTTAATCACGCCGTTTAGCGCAGTCTGCACCGGCTTAACCAGGCCGCTGCCTTTTTTCAGCGTTACCGCGATGTGTGCCGCCTTCGGCCAGCCGCCGTCGACGCTGCCGACCAGCCGGGTTTTGCCGCTCAGCGCCGCTTTCCACGCGCCAATAACGTTTGGACCAAACCAGGCGTCCGCGCGCCCGGATTGCAGCGCCAGGGTTTGCGCAGCATCGTCTTTGGTGTAGACCGGGGTGAACGGCTTAAGCCCTTTTTTCAGGTTTTCAGCATTCCACGCCAGCAGGATGGCTTCCTGATTGGTGCCGGATCCAACGATGATGCGCAGACCGGCGATATCTTCCGCCTTCTCAAGCGTTTTTATCGGGCTGGTCGATTTCACGTAGAAGCCCAGGGAATCCTTGCGGTAGGTGGCAAAATCAAACTTCTCTTTACGCGCTTTGGTGACGGTAATATTGCTAATAGCCGCGTCATATTTCCCGGACGCCACGCCGAGCGGCCAGTCCTCCCAGGAGGTCGGCACCACGTTCAGCTCAAGCCCCAGGCTATCCGCCACCAGACGAGCAATATCCACCTCGCTGCCAAGCAGCGTTTTGTTATCGTCGGCAAACACCGTCAGCGGCGGCTGGTTCAGCCCTGCCACGGCGACGGTAAATTTTCCAGGGACGGCAAAGTGATAGTCTTTCGGCAGCTGCGCCACCGCCGCGCTGTTTTTGGCGGTGTTAATCGGCGTTTTGTTGGCTTCCAGGCTTACGCCGGTGCCATTGATAGTGACATTCTCAGCCCAGACTGCAGGAGTAATGGCCAGCGCAAGCGCCAGAATAAGCAATGTTTTCTGCATAGCGGCGTTCTCTTATTGTTGTGTGAACTGATTTGTGGGTTCGTCTAAACCCAGACTGTCGCGCAGCGTGGTGCCGGGGTAGTCAGTACGAAACAGGCCGCGCGCCTGTAATACCGGCACGACATGGTCAACAAAGCGCGGGAAGGTGTCCGGCGTGCCGCCCTGAATGATAAAACCGTCGGCTGCATAGCCCTCGAACCACGCCTGAAGGCCATCCGCCACCTGCTCCGGCGTGCCGGAAAAGCGCGGGCGCGGGGATGCTGCTTCCAGCGCTACCTGACGCAACGTTAACTGGCGCTCAGCGGCATTGCGCTTGATCTCATCGGTGGTGCTGCGAAAGCTGTTTTTACCTAAATCGCCCACGTCCGGGAACGGCGCGTCCAGGGGATACTGGCTAAAATCATGGTGTTCGAAGTAGCGTCCGAGGTAATTCAGCGCGTCGGTAATGGACACCAGCGCCGCCGTGGTTTGATACTGGTTTTCCACGTCTTCGGCATCTTTGCCGACAATCACGCTCACGCCCTGGAAAATATGTAAATCCGACGCACGACGACCGTTATATTCCAGCTGTTGCTTCACGTCGCGATAAAATGCTTGCGCTTCGTCTAGCGTTTCGTGGTGGGTAAATATGGCATCAGCGTGTTTCGCTGCCAGCTTTTTACCGTCATCCGACGCGCCCGCCTGAAATATAATCGGGCGTCCTTGCGGCGTGCGGCCAATATTCAGCGGTCCGGCAACCTTAAAGAAATCACCGTGATGATCGAGAGTATGCAGTTTATCCGGGTCAAAAAAGCGTCCGCTCGCTTTATCTCGGATAAAGGCATCGCCTTCCCAGGAGTCCCATAACCCTTTTACCACGTCGAGATATTCATCAGCGATGCGATAGCGCAACGCGTGTTCCGGGTGTTTCTCACGAGAGAAGTTTTTGGCCGAGCCTTCCAGCGGAGAGGTCACTACGTTCCAGCCCGCGCGGCCATGGCTCAGATGATCGAGGCTGGCAAACTGGCGCGCCACGGTAAACGGCTCGCTGTAGGAGGTTGACAAGGTGCCCACTAATCCCAGTCGGGAAGTAAGACTTGCCAGCGCCGATAATACCGTCAGCGGTTCAAAGCGATTTAAAAAGTGCGGAATGGATTTCTCGTTAATATAAAGTCCGTCGGCGACAAAAAGAAAATCCAGTTTGCCCTCTTCCGCTTTTAGCGCCGTCTCTTTAACAAAATCAAAATTAATGCTGGCATCGGCGACGGCCGCCGGATGTCGCCATGCAGACATATTCCCGGATGCGCCGTGCAAAATAGTGCCCAGCCGCAGCTGACGAGTTGCAGACATATTCACCTCTTATAATTAAACGTGTTGCAGCGCTTTTTCCGCCAGCTGCGCAAAATAGGCGGCAGCGGGTTCAATTAACGCTTCGTCCGGGTTAAACGCCGGGTGATGTAAACCAAAGGGGCTGGCGCTGCCGATGCTGACAAACGCGCCGGGTATATTTTGCAGATACACCGCAAAATCTTCCCCGCCCATATGCAGCTCCGCATGATGGGTTTCGTAGCCCGCTTCTCTGGCGACCGAGGTGGCAAACGCCGCCCAGTGCTCGTCGTTAACCAGCGCGGCGGGTCCGGCATACCAGGTGATATCGATTTGGGCGTTAAAGGCGCTGGCAAACCCGGCGGCGATGTCGCCGACACGCGCTTTTACCTTTTGCTGCACGTCGCTGCGGTGAGTGCGCAGCGTCCCCTCCAGCTCAACCGTCTCCGGCAGAACGTTCCAGGTATTGCCCCCGGTGATGCGCGTGACGCTGAGCACCACCGAATCCAGCGTATTGACGTTCCGGCTGGCCACGCTTTGCAGCGCCGTCACCAGCTGACTTGCCAGCACGATGGCATCGTTGCCCTCGTGAGGACGCGCCGCGTGTGCGCCCTTGCCGGTAATGCGGATGGCGAAGCGATCAACGTTGGCGTAAAACGGCCCGCCGCGGGTGGCAAATTCACCAACCGGCAGCGACGGCTCGTTATGCATACCGAAGATGGCGCTCACGTCGCGTAACGCACCGGCACGGACCATGCTTTTCGCACCGCCAAAGTTCTCTTCGGCTGGCTGGAAGAGGATCCGCACTCGCCCGGCAAGCGAAGCTTCTCGGGCTTTCAGCTTTAGCGCTGCGCCAAGAATAACGCTGGTATGCACGTCATGACCGCAGGCGTGCATCACCCCCGGCCGCTGCGAGCTAAACGGCACGCCGCTGCACTCCTCAATGGGCAGAGCATCAATGTCCGCCCGTAGGGCAATTAGCTTTTTACCCGACCCAATTTCCGTCACCAGTCCGGTTTGAAGGTCATAGGGCAGCGGCGCGATCCCAGCCTGAGTCAGCCACTGGCGCAGCCGCGCGGTTGTTTCAACCTCCTGACCGGACAGCTCGGGGTGCTGGTGCAGCTCACGACGCCAGGAAATTAGCTGTTCGCTAAGATTCATACCGTCACCGCCTTATTCTGTCTGGCCTCTGCCAGCAGACGAAGGGATCGCGTGCGGCGTGTACCTTCTGCAATCGGGGTATCGATGATGAACTCATCAATGCCCCACTGTTGATGCAAGGCTTCAAGCTGCGCCACCACCGCATCAGCCGTTCCGGCCAGCAGAGACTGCGCCCGGCGGGCAATACGCAGCGGTTCGCTCCCGGCCTGACGCGCAAAGGCGTAGGCCTGCTCCTCGCTGGCTACCGTCACGCGCTGGCCGTTTGCCAGCTCAACGCCCCACACTTCCACCTTCTGCGCCAGGGCTTGTGCCTCGGCCTGCGTCGTTGCCACGATGGCCTGCACGGCCACGATAACGTCAAGGGTGCTGTGCTCGCGCCAGGTCGCCACCACCTCGCGCAGCAGATCCGGATCGCCATTGAGATGAGCAGCAAAGACAAAGTGCCAGTCGAGCGACGCCGCAAGAAGCGCGCTTTCGACGCTGGCTCCAAGCAAAAAGCCCTGTGCGGGCAGCGGCGGCAGCGGCGTGGCGCGCACGGCCTCGTCCGCAGACTGATACTCAGGGCGAAGCCAGCGATCAAGCTGCGTGAGCTGATCGGCAAAACTGCCTTTTTCCTGCGGGTTCAGGCCATGCTGTAGCGCACGGGTAGAGAGCGGCAGGCCACCAGGCGCTTTTCCGACGCCAAGATCGACCCGTCCAGGGGCTAATGCGGCCAGCAGGTTAAAATTCTCTGCCACCTTGTAAGGGCTGTAATGCTGAAGCATGACGCCGCCCGATCCCACGCGGATACGCCGTGTTTGCCCGAGGATCCAGGCAATCAGCAGCTCCGGTGAGGGGCTGGCAAGCTGAGGGGTATTGTGGTGCTCGGCAATCCAGAAGCGGTGGTAACCCAACGTTTCCGCCAGCTGCGCCAGGCTTAGGGTTCGCGCCAGCGCATCGGCGGCCGTTTCATTTTCCGCAACGGGGCTTTTATCCAGAATGCTGATTCGCCAGGACATGTTCGCTTCTCGTTTGACTTAACATGCCGTCATTATTAAAGGCGTATTTCATCGCTGAGAAACAATTAATTTACATTTGGTTTGCCGGAAATCAGATATACAAAACCATGCTAAGAATAAGGCCTTGGCGGTTTTTCCCGTCGGTGGTCAGGCCCCGGGGTACTGCTCGTCGGTGACTTTTTCCAGCCATTCCACCGGGCTGCCGTTAACCGATTCGGCAATCGCAATATGGGTCATTGCCGTTTCGGCGCAGGCACCGTGCCAGTGTTTTACCCCTGGCTCGATCCAGGCGATATCGCCCTGGTTCAGCGGCTCGGCCTCTTCTCCCCACGCCTGCAGCCAGCCGCGCCCCTGGGTGACGATCAGCGTCTGTCCGAGCGGATGCGTATGCCAGGCGGTGCGCGCACCCGGCTCGAACGTCACCGTTGCGCCGCCCACTTTTGCCGGTTCGGTTGCCTGGAACGGGGCGTCAATGCGTACGGTACCGGTAAACCAGGCTTCCGGCCCCTTCGCGGAAGGTAATGAACCACTGCGGATAATCTTCATCATTGTCTCCTTTTTAGCTGTTGAGGTAACAGTAGCGCAAAGCGCAGGCGAGCATTAGAGTGCATAATCAGAAAGGAACTATGAGACGAATTCATAAATCAGGGCGCCAGTATGCTTAAAGACAATTTTAACGATCTGCTCTCGTTCATGGTGGTTGCGCGGGAACGCAGCTTTACCCGTGCGGCCGCGCAGCTCGGGGTTTCCCAGTCAGCGCTCAGCCACGCGATGCGTAACCTGGAGGCGAGGCTCGAGGTTCGGCTTTTAACCCGCACCACGCGCAGCGTGGCCCCCACAGAAGCCGGTGAAAGGCTGTTGATGCGACTCAGCCCGCACCTGCTGGAGATTGAACAAGAACTCACTGCACTGCGTGATACCCGCGATCGACCCGCCGGGAATATTCGCCTGACCGCCGGGGAGCATGCGATGTCTGCCGTGCTGTGGCCGGTGCTTAAACCCTTTATGACGCAATACCCTGACATTCACGTCGAGGTTACGGTAGACAACGGGCTGACGGACATCGTTGACGGGCGCTTCGACGCGGGCGTGCGCCTCGGCGAACAGGTGGCAAAAGACATGATCGCCGTACGCATCGCGCCGGATATGCGCATGGCGGTGGTCGGTTCAGCAGACTATTTTGAGCGTTACGGCACGCCTGATACGCCGGAACAGCTCCAGCATCACCGTTGCATCAATATGCGCCTGCCGACGCGCGGCGGTTTATACGCATGGGAATTTGAGCGCGACGGCCGCGAGCTGCGCGTGCGGGTTGACGGCCAGCTGACGCTGAACAATCTTCCGCAGCGTATTGATGCCGCCGAGAGCGGTCTGGGCCTCGCTTACGTTCCGGAAGATACCGTCCGCGAGGCGCTCGACCAGGGGCGATTACTCCGCGTGCTGGAGGCGTGGTGCCCGCCCTTTGACGGGTACCACCTTTACTACCCGAGCCGCCGCCAGCACACCACCGCGTTCTCGCTACTGGTTGACGCGCTGCGCTATCGGTAGCTTATTTCCCAACACGCGACTGGAGGTGAGCCGGATAACGCTCGCCGACTACGTCAATGTCTGCCAGCGCGTGATGAATGTTGGCAAGGTCATTTTGTGACAGGGTCACGTTTACCGCAGCCAGATTTTCCTCCAGCCGGTGCAGCTTGGTTGTGCCAGGAATCGGGACAATCCATGGGGCTTTTGCCAGCAGCCACGCCAGGGCGATTTGGGCTGGCGTTACGCCCTGCTCCGCTGCCAGGCTCTTGACCACCTCAACCAGTTTCTGATTCGCCTGGCGCGACGCCTCGCTAAAGCGCGGAACGACGTTGCGAAAATCGCTGCTGTCGAAGGTCGTACTGGCGTCGATTGCCCCGGTCAGAAAGCCTTTGCCCAGCGGACTAAAGGGTACAAACCCGATGTTCAGCTCCTCCAGAAGCGGCAGGATCTGCTGCTCAGGTTGCCGCCACCACAGGGAATATTCGCTCTGCACTGCAGTCACCGGACATACCGCGTGGGCGCGACGAATGGAATCTACGCCCGCTTCAGAAAGCCCAAAATGCTTCACCTTGCCTTCGGCAATCAGATCGGCAACGGTTCCGGCGACATCTTCCATTGGTACGTCAGGATCGACGCGATGCTGATAATAGAGGTCGATGTAATCGGTTTTCAGCCGCGCCAGAGATCCTTCCACCGCCGCGCGGATATGTTCCGGACGACTGTTCAGCGCCTGCCCCGGCCGTTCGCAATCAAAGCCGAACTTAGTGGCAATCACTACGCGGTTGCGAAACGGTGCCAGCGCCTCGCCAACCACCTCTTCATTGATATAGGGCCCGTAAATCTCCGCCGTGTCGAAAAAGGTCACCCCGCGCTCGACCGCCTCGCGGATAAGCGCGATGGCCTGCTGTTTGTCCGTTGCCGGGCCATAACCGTAGCTTAATCCCATGCATCCCAGCCCAAGCGCTGAAACCGTCAGTCCGTCTTTACCTAACTGTCGCTGTTGCATTCTTCACCTCGTGTTTTTATTTCTGTCGGGATAACTTTAGGTGGGTTTGTTTATGAACACTACAGCGCAAAACCGCTAGTGCTTATGAATTTTACTCATTAATGACTTCGGGCGAACGGTAAGCAGTGCTGATGAATAAATCATCACTGCGCCTGCTGGTTTGTCTAAAAACTCGCCGACTTTTAGTGCGTTATGATCCGCTCTGCTCGGACCACACGATTTCCTTCGATGAGCATCACTTTCGGCACGGTTATATTTTGCGTCACCTAAAAATTGCAGGTAGGATGCCACGCCATGTTTTGCCTTATCCATACGCAGAATGACTGGAAAGGCGGCATGTGCCTGCGCAGAAGCAATCGTTTGTGTCGCTCTCTGCCAGACAGGACTATCACGTTAATGGTTCAGACAGGTAAACAGGTAACTCAATGAAAACAAGCAATAAAAGCGCGGCCGAACATCACGCTGCGAAACGTCGCTGGTTGAACTCTCACGAAGAGGGCTACCACAAGGCGATGGGCAACCGTCAGGTTCAAATGATTGCCATCGGCGGCGCTATCGGTACGGGTCTGTTTTTGGGTGCTGGCGCACGTCTTCAGATGGCTGGCCCTGCTCTCGCACTGGTTTATCTGGTGTGCGGGATCTTCTCTTTCTTCATACTCCGCGCGCTGGGCGAACTGGTACTGCATCGCCCCTCCAGCGGCAGTTTCGTCTCTTACGCCCGCGAATTCCTTGGTGAAAAAGCCGCCTACGTGGCGGGCTGGATGTATTTCGTTAACTGGGCGATGACCGGGATCGTGGATATCACCGCGGTTGCGCTGTACATGCACTACTGGGGCGCGTTTGGCGACGTACCGCAGTGGGTCTTTGCCCTCGGCGCGCTGGCGATTGTCGGTACCATGAACATGATCGGCGTGAAGTGGTTCGCCGAGATGGAGTTCTGGTTTGCACTGGTGAAAGTGCTGGCGATCGTAATCTTCCTGGTGGTCGGTACGGTGTTCCTCGGCACGGGTAAACCCCTGGATGGCAACGCCACGGGCTTCCACCTCATCACCGATAACGGCGGCTTCTTCCCGCACGGCC
Source organism: Danaus gilippus (assembly GCA_018231785.1). NCBI lineage: Eukaryota > Metazoa > Arthropoda > Insecta > Lepidoptera > Nymphalidae > Danaus > Danaus gilippus. Next base: position 169,471 of record DVQO01000001.1, read on the forward strand.
TGCTGCCCGCACTGGTGCTGGTTCAGGGCGTGGTGTTCGCCTTTGCTTCTATTGAGCTGGTCGGCACCGCCGCAGGCGAGTGTAAAGATCCGCAGACCATGGTGCCAAAAGCGATCAACAGCGTGATCTGGCGTATTGGTCTGTTCTACGTTGGCTCCGTGGTGCTGCTGGTACTGCTGCTGCCGTGGAATGCCTATCAGGCGGGACAAAGCCCGTTTGTGACCTTCTTCTCTAAGCTTGGCGTGCCGTACGTGGGCAGCATCATGAATATCGTGGTACTGACCGCCGCCCTTTCCAGCCTGAACTCCGGCCTCTACTCGACTGGCCGTATTCTGCGCTCGATGTCCATGGGCGGCTCCGCGCCGAAATTCATGTCGAAAATGAGCAAGCAGCAGGTGCCGTACGCCGGTATCCTCGCCACGCTGGTGGTGTATGTCTTTGGCGTGTTCCTGAACTATCTGGTGCCGTCTCAGGTGTTTGAGATTGTCCTGAACGTGGCCGCGCTGGGCATCATCGCCTCCTGGGCCTTTATCGTGGTTTGCCAGATGCGTCTGCGCAAAGCGATTAAAGAAGGGAAAGCCGCCGAGGTGAGCTTTAAGCTGCCGGGTGCGCCGGTGACATCCTGGCTGACCCTGCTGTTCCTGTTCAGCGTGCTGGTGCTAATGGCGTTTGACTACCCGAACGGTACATACACCATCGCGACCATTCCGGTGTTAGCCGTTGTGCTGATTATCGGCTGGTTTGGCGTGCGTAAGCGCGTTAACGAAATTCACAGCACCGCGCCGGTTCATCATGATGATGATCAGCATGACCGCCCGCTGGTTGAAGAGACGTCACGATAATAAAAAAGCCGGGTGGCGGCTTCGCCTTACCCGGCCTACGGTTCACGGTTTTGTAGGCCCGGTAAGCGCAGCGCCACCGGGCAATACCCACATTACAGCGCGATACGAATGACATCGTCAGGTTGGGTTGCTTCCTGCTGGCGAGTCGATTTCTGCTTCACCGTCACATACAGCGTTTTACCGTCGGCAGACAGCGCCAGGCTGTTCGGGTAGACCGGCGTATCATAGGTTTTCGTTACTTTGTAGGTTTTCGCGTCAATCACGCTGACCTTGCCCGCTTCGCGATGGGTCACATACGCCTCATTGCGCGCCGGGTTGAACAGCACCGCCAGCGATTCCGGCGCGGCGATTTTCTCGATAACGCTTCCGTCTTTCAGGCTCACCACCAGCACTTCAGGCTGCTTTGAATCAGTCACGAACGCGCGTTGGCCCGCAGTATCAAGACTCAGATTCAGATAGAAGTGTTCTTTGCCGTCGTCCTGCAACTTCTTACGGCTCAGGATTTTGTAGGTCGCGGTATCAATCGTCAGCAGTTCGCCGTCGCCGTTAGTGGTGTACAGACGTTTCGCCTGCGCATCCAGCGCCAGGCCAGTACCGTAAGTACCCGTATTGGCGATGGTCTCTTTCAGTTTCAGCGTGGCGCCGTCGACTACCCAGATCACGCTCTCTTTGCCGACACCGGTGATGTAAACGGTATGGGTGGTGTCATCGGCAACCAGCTGGCGCGGCTGAAGCGGTTTAACCGTTTCGCTACGCTTGCGGTCATCCAGCACCAGACGCCCTTTCACGTCGCCCGTTTTCGCGTCAATGGCCGTCACGGCGCTACTGGTGGTGTTGCCGAACCACAGGGTCTGGGTGGATTTGTCGAAGGTGGCGCCAAACGGTTTGAGATCGTTATGAATGGCCTGCGTCACTTCCAGCGTAACCGGATCCAGTCGATAGACCACGCCGCCCTTGTCGAGCTTGCGGCTTTGCGACGTCGCAACCCACAGCGCATTCTCCTGCTGGCTCACCGCCATTTCGTAAGCGCCCTTACCCACAGCCTTACGCAGCATGTCGTCGGCGGCGTGCGCCTGGAACGCTCCGGCAAGGAGTAACGAACTTAACAGCAGAGAATTTTTCAGGCGCGGTGAGCACAGATGACGTAAAGACATAACAATTCCTTTTTAAAAGAGAGTGTGTACTGCTGACATCGCTTCCGGGAGACAAAGTCGTGGCTTTGCCCATTTTTAATGAGAATAGTAATCATTAATTTGTTAAATGTGGAGTTTTTCTTTCCTCTCTGCCCTTCCATTAACGCAACGTGCGGTTATAGTTTTCAAAAGATTTACAAAAGATTTAACATGTATGCACATGTTCCATTTGGTTCGTTTTCTTTCATAACCGGTTTATTTCATGAAAATCATTTCTGCCCGTAGGGCAACGCTCCCGCTGTTGTTGGTTCCCGTCACGTTTGGCCCGCTGAGCGCCGTGGCCGCAGAGGAACAGACCATGATCGTCAGCGCGACCCCGCAGACCGTCTCCGAGCTTGATACGCCTGCGGCCGTAAGCGTGGTGAACGGCGATGATATGCGTCACGCCGCGCCGCGCATTAACCTGTCTGAATCGCTCGGCAGCGTGCCGGGGCTACAGGTTCAGAACCGTCAGAACTATGCGCAGGATCTTCAGCTTTCGATGCGCGGCTTTGGCGCACGCTCAACGTTCGGCGTGCGTGGTATTCGCATGTATGTGGACGGTATTCCGGCGACCATGCCCGACGGTCAGGGCCAGACCTCAAACATCGATCTCTCCAGCGTGGAGAGCGTTGAAGTGCTTCGCGGCCCCTTCTCGGCCCTGTACGGGAACGCCTCTGGCGGCGTCATTAATATCAACACCCAAACCGGACAGCAGCCGCCAACCATTGAAGCCAGCAGCTACTATGGCAGCTACGGTACCTGGCGCTACGGCATGAAGGCGACCGGCGCAATGGGCGACGGGACGCATGCGGGCGATGTGGATTACACCGTCTCAACCACCCGCTTCACCACCAAAGGCTATCGCGACCACAGCGGCGCGCGTAAAAACCTTGCCAACGCTAAGCTTGGCGTGCGCATTGATGACGTCAGCAAGCTGACGCTGATCTTTAACAGCGTGGACATGAAAGCCAACGATCCGGGCGGGCTGAGCTATCAGGAGTGGCAAAACGATCCGCGCCAGTCGCCGCGCGGCGATGCGTTTAACACGCGCAAAACCATCAAGCAGACCCAGGCCGGGCTACGCTATGACCGCCAGATGAGCGAGCAGGACGATCTCAGCGTGATGATGTACGCCGGTGAGCGCGAGATGACGCAGTATCAGTCGATTCCTTACCAGCCGCAGCTGAGGCCCACCCACTCCGGCGGCGTGATTGATATGCAGCGCCACTATCAGGGTATCGACACCCGCTGGACCCACCGCGGTGAACTGCTGGTGCCGGTCACCTTCACCACCGGCCTGAACTACGAAAACCTCAGCGAAGATCGTCGCGGCTACGAGAACTTCGTGATGCATAACGGCGTGCCGGATTACGGCGTAAAAGGCGACAAGCGCCGCAACGAACGCAATTTAATGTGGAACGTTGATCCTTACCTGCAAACCCGCTGGCAGCTGACGCAGAAACTCTCCGTGGATGCGGGCGTGCGCTACAGCTCGGTCTGGTTCGACTCGAATGACCACTATGTTACCCCGCAAAACGGCGATGACAGCGGTGACGCGAGCTACCATAAATGGCTCCCGGCTGGTGCGGTAAAATACGCCGTGACCGACGCGTGGAACCTGTATGCCGCAGCCGGTCGTGGCTTTGAAACGCCGACCATCAACGAGCTTTCCTATCGTCCGGATAACCAGGGTGGGCTGAACATTGGTCTGCAACCCTCAACCAACAACACCTATGAAGTGGGCAGTAAAACCCGCATTGGCAATGGCTTGCTGACGGCAGCGCTGTTCCGCACCGACACCGACAATGAGATCGTGGTGGATTCCAGCGCGGGCGGGCGCACCAGCTATAAAAATGCCGGTAAAACCCGACGTCAGGGTGTGGAGGTTTCGCTCGACCAGCAGTTCGCCGAAAACTGGAAGCTGAAAATGGCGTGGACTTATCTCGATGCCACCTACCGCACTAACGTGTGCAGCGAGGGAGACTGTAACGGCAACCGGATGCCGGGGATCGCCCGTAATATGGGTTACGCCGCGTTCGGCTGGCAGCCGGAGGATGGCTGGTACGCCGGTACCGACGTGCGGTATATGAGTGATATTATGGCGGACGACGAAAACACGGCGAAAGCGCCATCGTATACGGTCGTCGGGTTGAACACCGGATATAAGTTTAACTACGGTAACTGGGGTATGGACCTCTTTGGTCGCATCGACAACCTGTTCGACAAAGAGTATGCCGGATCGGTGATCGTCAATGAATCTAACGGTCGTTATTACGAACCTGCTCCGGGCCGTAACTATGGCGTCGGACTGTCGGTGTCTTACCGGTTTGAATAAGTAACAAGTCGGCCTCGCCAGTTACCTGCGTTATTGGCGAGCCTGATTTTCGAATGGATTTAGAAATGCGTATTCCCGGTGGCGAAATGCCCCGGGAATTATTCATCAAATAAATGCTATGAATAAAAAATAGACTCCTGCCCCGATAATTCCCTAGCTAAAATATTGCCGTTGTAAAAGTGTATCCGCTTCATCAATCAATTTATCGATCGCTTTTTGGCTGGCGACGACATCTTTTTGCTCAAGGGCGTCAAGCAGCTCCGCATAGTGGTAGGTCTCAACCGGAACGTCCTTCAGCTCGTCATGCAAATAGTTAATGCACGGCCCAATGCGCACCCACAGTTGCTCGATGAGCGCGCTCAGCGTTGGCATTTCAGCATACTGATAAAGACTGAAACGAAATACGCGGTTGGCGTGGAGCGCCCGCTGCACATTGCCCTGCCGCATGGCCTCATGAAAAGCTTCAGACAATTCACGTAACGCATTCACTTTGGCTTCAGACATGTGGCCGCAGGCAGCAGCGACAGCCATCGGCTCCAGCTGCTTTCTGATGGTATTGATCTCTTTGTAGCGTTCGAGCGTCACTTCCGGCACCAGAAAAGCCTGTGCTGGCGTGGCATGCAGTGCCCCTGCGGAGACCAGCCGCAAAAGCGCCTCACGCACCGGCGTAATGCTGGTGCCTAATTTATCTGCAATTTCTTTGGTAATCAGCCGTGCACCAGGTTTCAGGGAGCCGGTAATTAATGCCCCTTTCAAACTGATCTCAACTTGCATAGTCAGACTGATTCGTTGTGCCTTTTCTAAATGATCCAAATCAAGCATATTCACTTCCCGTAGCCAAAACAAAATGCTCTTTGCAGCGGCCGTTAAAAAACGCCGCCGGGTTGATATATCCTGTATCGTTATGCCTGGTATTGGGAGATGCGCATAAACGCAAATACTGCAAACGGTATTTTTTATCACGGTCGGGCCGTCTATGCTGATGGCGCCGATCGCTATGCTGTTTAATTAAAGACAATATATCGTATCTTCACAAATGATTATGGCGGGAAACCCCGCCATGAACGATTTATTTGTTATCAGCCGCCACGCGTATCACGACTTTGCCGAAGTTTTTCCCTTCAAGCAGGCCGATTAATGCCTGAGGTGCGTTTTCCAGTCCATCCGTGACCTGCTCACGATAATGGATTTTGCCCTCCTGCACCCAGCGGCCCATCTGCGCCTGAAACTCGTCGATGCGATCACCATAGTCCTGGGCGATGATGAACCCCTGCATGCGAATGCGTTTCTTGAGGAGTGTGCCCATCAGCAGCGGCAAACGATCGGGGCCGTCCGGCAGGTCGGTGGCGTTATAGCCGCTGACCAGGCCGCAAATCGGTACGCGGGCGGAGGTGTTCAACAGCGGCAATACGGCATCAAAGACTTTACCGCCGACGTTCTCATAGTAGACGTCGATGCCGTCCGGGCAGGCATCGGCCAGCTGCTGCGCAAAGTCATCCGCATGGTGATCGATACACTTGTCGAATCCCAGAACCTCGACCGCATGACGGCATTTTTCCTCGCCACCGGCTACGCCCACGACGCGGCAGCCTTTGATTTTACCGATTTGCCCGACCGTCGCGCCGACAGGCCCGGTTGCTGCGGCCACCACCAGGGTTTCGCCGGATTTGGGCTGCCCGATATCCAGCAGTCCCATATAGGCCGTAAAGCCCGGCATACCCAGGATCCCCAGCGACCACGAAGGATTCGAAGGGTTGTCACCCAGTTTCACCAGATCCTTTCCATCGGACAGCGCATGGGTTTGCCAGCCGCTGTAGCCGAGCACCCACTCGCCGGGTTTGAAATCGGGATGGTTTGACCGCTCAACGCGGCTGACCGTTCCCCCCACCATCACCGCCCCAATCTCAACGGGTGGCGAATAGGATGGCGCATCGCTCATGCGTCCACGCATATACGGATCGAGTGACAGCCACTCGGTGCGCAACAGCACCTGGCCCTCTCCCGGCTCGGGAATAGGCTGTTCCTCTAAACGAAAATTCTCTGGCGTCGGTGCGCCATGCGGGCGAGACGCCAGTACCCAGCGACGATTTTGCATTGCAGATTGACTCATAGATCGCTCCTCATTTGTGCAAATGTCCTGCGCGGCCCGTCTCGACGGGCCACATGATTGTTACGTTCCGGACTGATTAAGCCTGACCACCAGATACACGCACGCTGCATCGGTCTCGTTGATAAACCGACAGTCGTTTGGCGGCCCCAGCTCAAGGCAATCTCCCGCGTTCATTTCATGGCGGGTGTCCCCCTCCAGAAAGACCAGCTTCCCGGACTGCAGCCAGATCAGCTGGCGCGCCAGCGCGTAGGATGATGCGGGCATGGGCACGTCGCTGCCTGCAGGGAGTTCAACCTGGACGAGATCGATAGGCAGATCGGTTCGCGGTGAGACGTGGCGGCGAAGATAGTGCGTTTGCGGGTCGCGCCATACCGGCTGGTTCGCCAGACGCAGCAGTTTGCCTTCCTGCATTTCGGCGCGGGCAATAAGGGTCGACATGCTGATGCCAAATGCCCCGGACAAACGCGCAAGCAGCGTCGCCGTGGGGCTGCTTTCTCCGCGTTCAATTTTGTGGATCATGGCACGCGACACGCTGGCCCGGTCGGCCAACTCGCTCAATGACCATCCCCGGGATTCCCGTTCAAGGCGAATTCTGGCGCTAATCCGTTGATTCATATTGTCTGAAATAGTGTTCATGACGTCATACTATAGTGTATGAACAGCATTTCAACGCAGTTTTCATAACAAAAAAATATGGATTATGCCGTAGCGTAGTCACGTCACCCTTGTGTAATATCGTGACAAGTCCGTACTACTATAGTGAACAACACGCTCAGAGGGTTCGCCATGATCGTTCGTCATGCCTGCAAAGAAGATTGCGCCGCCATCGGTGACATCTACAACCATGCGGTACTGCACACCGCTGCTATCTGGAACGACAAAACCGTGGATGTCGATAACCGCATCGCATGGTTTGAAGCGCGGACGCTGGCCGGTTTTCCGGTACTGGTCAGCGAAGAGAACGGCACGGTGACGGGCTATGCCTCGTTCGGCGACTGGCGGGCTTTCGAAGGTTTTCGCCATACGGTTGAACACTCGGTGTACGTTCACCCGGACCATCAGGGAAAAGGGATTGGCCGGGTGCTGATGAATGCGCTGATTGATGAAGCCCGCAAAATGGGCAAACACGTGATGGTGGCGGGAATAGAGACGCAAAACCACGCCTCGATCCATCTGCACGATACGTTGGGTTTTATCACTACCGGGCAAATGCCACAGGTGGGCACCAAGTTTGGCCGCTGGCTGGATTTAACCTTTATGCAGCTGCAGCTGGATGAGCGCAGCGATCCGGACGCCCTGCCATGAATCAGTCGATTACGCTGGCCTGTCTGGTTGCGGCGGGCATCGGTCTGGTGGTGCAAAATATGCTGATGGTGCGCATCACCCAGTCTTCGTCCACCATCCTTATCGCCATGCTGCTCAATTCGCTGGTCGGTATCGTGTTGTTTGTCAGCATTTTACTGATTAAGCAGGGTTTTAGCGGATTCGGCGAACTGGCCGCGACGATACGCTGGTGGACGCTGATCCCCGGTTTGCTGGGATCGTTTTTTGTCTTTGCCAGTATCAGCGGATATCAGAACGTTGGCGCGGCAACGACCATCGCCGTGCTGGTAGCCAGCCAACTGATTGGCGGGCTGGTAATGGATATGCTGAAAAGCCACGGGATCCCGCTGCGCGCCCTGATCGGGCCGGGATGTGGCGCAGTAATGCTGGTGGTCGGCGCGTGGCTGGTGGCCCGCCGTCAGTTCTGAGTTAAAGGATTGTGCCGCCCTTCGTCAGCTGTTCGAGGCGAGCGTCCATCTCTTCTTTGTGCTGCTTGCCGTGATGGGCAATTGCGGTACGTAACCGCTGCTGCTGGGTGTAACGATCTTCCCGGCTAAGCTCAGTGTCGTCGCTCAGTTCGATCAAGAGTTCATTCATGTGGGCGATAACGCTCTCCTGTAGAGCGGCATCGACGCGGGCAATCACTTCATTTAAATGTGACACTGTCACTCCTTATAATTTGCCGGGTGGCGGCTACGCCTCACCCAGCCTACCCGAGACTTGTAGGCCCGGTAAGCGCAGCGCCACCGGGCAAAATGGTTAATTCAATCTCGCCTTCGAGAAATCGCTGCCCATCAGGCTGACGCTATACCCGGAGACGTTGCTGCGGGTGGCATAGAACGTCTTGCCGTTTGCAAGGGCAATCCACGGAGCCTGCTGGTAGAAAATCTCCTGCGCCTGACCATAGAGTTTCGCACGCTCGGTTGGGTCACTGGTTAATTTTGCTTTTTGCACCAGCCCATCATACCCCTTATCACACCAGCGCGCGGCGTTGGATCCGGTTTTGATGCTGTTGCAGCCCAGCAGAACGTCCGCGAAGTTATCCGGATCGCCGTTGTCCGACATCCAGCCAAACAGCGCCGAGTCGTGCTCGCCTTTGCGCATGCCGGAGAGATACTCGCCCCACTCGTAGGAGACAATTTTGGCCTTCACGCCAACTTTCGCCCAGTCGCTCTGGATCATCTCTGCGATGCGACGCGAATTCGGGTTATAAGGCCGTTGAACCGGCATGGACCACAGCGTCACTTCCGCGCCCTTCTCAAGCCCGGCCTGCTTCAGCAGCGCTTTGGCTTTTTCAGGATCGTAGGCGTAATCTTTCAAGTCGTGATTAAAGCCCATCATATTCGGCGGGATCGGCGATTTTGCCACCGTACCGGACCCCATAAAGACCGCATTCACGATGGCTTTTTTATCCGTCGCGTAGTTCAGGGCCTGGCGTACCAGCACGTTATCAAAAGGTTTTTTCTCGGTGTTAAACGCCAGATAGCCCACGTTCAACGCATCCACCGAGTGCAGCGTCAGATCTTTGTTTTTCTTGATGACATCAAACTGCACCGGCGCCGGCGCAGGGATCACCTGGCATTCATTGGTTTGCAGTTTCGCCAGACGGGTTTCCACGTTAGGCGTGATGGAGAAGATCAGGTGCTTCGTGGGAACCGCGCCATCCCAGTAGTTGGGGTTCGCCACGTAGCGGATCAGCGAATCCACTTTGTACTGCTGGAGAACATACGGGCCGGTACCGATTGGCCAGGTATCAACGTTCTCTGGCGTTCCTTTTTTGAGCATCACGTCCGCATACTCTGCTGACAGAATAGAAGCAAAGTCCATTCCCCAGTCCGCGAGGAACGCCGCGTTTGGCTCACTGAGCGTAAACTGTACGTGATAATCATCAATCTTTTTCACGTCCTGAATCAGCTTATCAAGACCCACGTCGTTAAAGTATTCGTAATTCCCCTGAGAGACATTGTGATACGGATGCTTAGGGTCTTTCTGACGCATGACGGAGAAAATAACGTCATCGGCGTTAAAATCGCGGGTAGGTTTGAAGTATTTGTTGCTGTTGAACTTAACCCCTTTACGCAGCGTAAAGGTATAAGTTTTGCCGTCAGGAGAAATGGTCCATGACTCCGCCAGGGATGGCACCGGCGTATTTTTCACCGGATCAAAGTTAATCAGGCGGTTGTAAAGTACCTGAGAGCTGGCGACGAACGTCGGGCCGGAGCTGGCGATCTGCGGGTTAAACGACTCTGGCGAGGCTTCAGAGCAGTAAATAAGCGTATCGTTATTTGCCGCCCATGCGGCGCTTGCCGGTAAAAGAGTGCTCAGCGCGAGGGCGAGCAGCGTTTTCCCTGTAGACATGGTTATAACCCTTTCGGTTTTATTATTGTGGATAGTAATAACAGCACAGCCGATATCACCTGGCAAATAACGAAACACTATCAGGTTATTCTAAAGCAGCGTTTTTCGCTGATTTTCCAGCCAGCGCAGAGAGTGTGATTTGCCTTAAGTTCCCTTCTTCGTCAAGCACAACCGTTACGAACAATGCCGCAAGAAATCGGCGCTTTTGGCGTCTCCTCTGCCGTTTGCTTGTTTTACCTTTTCGTTAAAGTAACGGTGTGAAGAAGTCTATGGGAACACATCGTGGCAAAAACACTTTTACGCAGCGGTAATCTGGATGATTTTCAGGCCGTTGGCGGCGGCGGACAGGCCGTATTTGAATCAGCGCTGCAAATCCGGGAAGCACTCCGCTTGCGCAAGCAACAGTCGATAGTTGATTGTCTGGCTATCCCGCAGGTCAACGACGGCGGCGATCGCGTTGACTGGTACGCCCCCATTGAGGGAGCGGTGACAAGCTGGAAAGCCGCCGGAGAAGACGACCGGTTTCGCGCCCTGCGCTACCTCGAAAGTACGCTGGCGAGCGTGGAGTCGCTGAGCAAAAAGTGTATCCAGTCGCCGAAAACCGCCCAGCAGCTGTTTGGCTCCCTGCTTTCCAAAGCGTTCCAGTTCCCTGGCGAAAACTTTCTGTATTTGGTGGATGGCAAACCGGTGATCTGCTTCTGGGGCTTCGTAAATCTTAACGAAAACGCCCGCGATGATGTACTGAGCTGCCTGCGCGACGCGCTGATCCCTGAACCGGCCCCGGTGGTCATCGAAGAACCCGAGCCAGAACCGGAACCCGAAGCCCCACCTGTCACGTTCGCCCAGGCCGACGAGCCGCTGATGACTCCCGCCCCGCCCGCTCCCGGCGTACGCATTACGGAAGAGGCGCTCTATGAGCCAGCGCCCGCCCACAAGGTGACGGAACCCGCTGGCGAACCTCCGGCCAAAATCGTGGTAAAAAAACGCCGCGTCCCGCTGTGGTCGCTGCCCGTTGCCGCCGTGATTGTTGCCGCCATCGCCACTCCGCTGCTGTGGCCTGAACAGGCACCTTCAGCCGAACCTGCTCCTGTAGCAGCGCCTGCTGCGGTCGTTATCGCGCCTGCAACGGTGAAAACGGTCGAACCGCTGGCGATGAATTTGCCGCTGCACCAGGCCGTCGTCGTGGCACCACAGGTGAAAGCGCCTGAGCCGGAGCCTGTAGTGATTGCTGCGATCCCGAAAGATGCCATGGTCATGGAGGCCGATCAGGTGAAAGCCGGTTCGACCCGCTTCCTGAACGGTACCTGGCGCGTGATTCTGGACGTAAAAGATCCGATCACCGGCAAGCCGCCCTCGCTGCGCTATCAGATCCAGAACAACAAAGGCACTGCCCGCGTCGTTCACGGGGACAATATTGTCTGTCGCGCGGAGATCTTCTCCGGCTTGCACAGCAACGGTGAACTGATGATCAAAAGCCGCGGCAACGCCCGCTGCACGGATGGTTCGCGTTATCCGATGCCGGAAGTCTCCTGTAAATCCGGCACCAGCGACGTGGCGGAATGCAGCGCCCGATATGATGCCAAAACCGTTGTTCCTTTGACGTTCAAAAAAGCAGGTGCCTGATCCTATGCTGGTAAATCTTTGCGACTACAAACAGAGCGTCACGCTTATTGCTAACAGCGGCGTGCAATTTCTGGATTTTGGTCTGACGCCCCAGGACACCGCCAGCACCGGGCGGTTTGTCCGCAAAACCGCCAACGGCCCTCTGCTGCGTCTTGATTACGATCTGGTCAATGGCCGCTACACGCTTCCGGCGACGGGCGGCGGGCAGCCAGAAGTCCTGAAGCCCGAGAGCACCATTACGCTGCACCAGTCCCTTGCTGTGCTGGACGGCGTCTGGCTTCCTCTGCCGTTTCTGCGCTTTAACCCGCCGCGCACCTTTGTAGAGGGGCCTGATAACTGGGCACGCGTGCAGATCCGCAAGCTAACTGCACCGGATTCGGCAGGCAATACGCACCGCGTCACCCTGGCGCTCGACAGCCAGATTGCGGAGCATGCCACCGCCGCACTCTCCCCCGTTGAAAACGATATTCTGAACGGCACGCGGTTTGCGCTGGCCTGGCGCGATAGCGAAGTCGAAAGCTTCCTCGACCAGACCTGGATCGACGGCTGGCTGCGCGAAGCCTTTAGCCAGTACGCGACGGAAGTTGAAAACCGCGCCGAGCGCGATCTGCATCAGGCCATGCGCAGCTTTGAATACCAGGCGCACTGGCTGAACCTGCTGACGCTGCTCGGCGAGCAGCTTACCGTGCCCGAGGTGAAATTTGTCACCCATACGCTCAGCACCCCGGCGATCCCCGTCGACCTGATCCTCGACGTGGGAAACACCCATACCTGTGGCGTTATCATCGAAGATCATGGCGATGCCAACGACGGCCTGCGTCAGACCGCCGAGCTGCAGGTGCGTTCCCTGAGCGAACCGCAGTTCCTTAACGATCCGCTGTTCACCAGCCGCCTGGAGTTTTCAGAGGCCCGCTTTGGCAAACAGCACTTCTCGGTGGAAAGTGGCCGTGAGGATGCCTTTGTCTGGCCCTCTATCGTTCGCGTGGGCGACGAGGCCCGCAAGCTGGCGATGCAGCGTCTGGGCACCGAGGGCAACAGCGGTATTTCCAGCCCGCGCCGCTACCTGTGGGATGAAACCCCGGTTGTGCAGGACTGGCGCTTTAGCCAGATGAACAGCAAAACGCAGCGGGAACCCCTGGCGACGGCGTTCCCACTGATGAACCTGATGAACGACGACGGCGAACCGCTCTTTACGCTGCCGCAGGATGAACGGCTGCCGGTTTTCTCGCCGCAGTACAGCCGCAGCACCCTGATGACGCATATGCTGTGTGAACTGCTGGCGCAGGCGCTGGGACAGATTAACAGCGTCGCCACCCGCCTGCGCCTTGGCTTCCCGGCTTCGCCGCGCCAGATGCGCACCCTGATCCTCACCCTGCCGTCGGCCATGCCGAAACAGGAGCGTGAGATCTTCCGCCGTCGCATGTTTGAAGCGATCGCCATCGTCTGGAAAGCGATGGGATGGCACCCGCAGGACGACGATTTTGCCAGCCGTAAACAGCAGGAAAAAAGCGTTGTGCCGGTTCCAGAAATCCAGATGGAGTGGGATGAGGCGAGCTGTGGTCAGCTGGTGTGGCTGTACAACGAAGCAATTTCCCATTTCGGCGGCCAGACCGAAGCCTTTTTCGCTTCGCTTGCTCGTCCCGATCGTGAACCGCAGCCTGGCGTTGAGCCTGGTCGGGCGCTGCGCGTCGCCTCTATCGACATTGGCGGCGGCACGACCGATATGGCCATTACCCACTATCAGCTCGACGACGGCTCGGGTAACAACGTCAAAATTACCCCGCAGTTGCTGTTCCGTGAAGGGTTCAAGGTCGCCGGGGATGACACCCTGCTGGACGTTATCCAGCGCTATGTCCTTCCCGCGCTGCAAACCCAGCTGCAAAAATCCGGAATGGCGGACGCGTCCCTGCTGATGGCTTCGCTGTTCGGGGATTCAGGCCGTATTGATACCCAGGCCGTGCTGCGCCAGCAAACCGCCCTTCAGCTCTTTATGCCTTTGGGGCACGCGATTCTGGCGGCGTGGGAATCGAGCGATATCGACGATCCGCTGGCCGGGCTGCACGCCACTTTTGGCGATCTGCTCCCGCAGAAGCCTACGCGCAACGTGATGAACTATCTGCAACAGGCCATCGACCACGCCCTGCCAGCAGGTTCCGATGCGTTCGACCTGTTCGCGGTTCCGCTGCACGTCAATTTCCGGGAAATGCAGGACGCGATGCTGGCGGGCCAGTTCACGCTGGCGGCACCGCTTCATGCGGTGTGTGAAGCGATCTCGCATTACAGCTGTGACATTTTGCTGATCACTGGCCGTCCGGGTTGCCTGCCCGGCGTTCAGGCGTTAATCCGCCACCTGCAGCCGGTGCCGGTAAACCGCATCGTCTGGCTGGATAAGTACCAGGTTCACGAGTGGTATCCCTTCAGCCAGCAGGGGCGCATTGGCAACCCGAAATCAACCGCTGCGGTGGGGGCGATGCTGTGCAGCCTGGCGCTTGATCTGCGCCTGCCGCGCTTTAACTTCAAAGCGGCTGACATCGGTGCGTACTCCACCGTGCGTTATCTGGGCGTACTGGACAATACGGTGAATACCCTGCGCGACGAGAACGTCTGGTATCAGGAGGTCGATCTTGATAAGCCGGGTGCCAGACTCGACGCGCGGCTTCATTTCCCGCTGCGCGGAAACGTCACCCTGGGCTTCCGCCAGTTGGCAAACGCCCGCTGGCCGGCCACGCCGCTGTACACCCTGAGCATCAACTCTGCCGAACTGGCAAAAGCCATTGCCGGCGACGGCGTGCTGAACGTGCGCCTCAAACTGCGCGGCGGCGGCAAGCATGAAGGCCCGGAATCGTTCGAGCTGAGCGACGCGTGGTTGCAGGACGGCACGCCCGTTCCGCCAGATGCCTTAACGTTTAAACTGAATACCCTGGCCGATCGCCGTCATAGCGGTAGCCATTACTGGATCGACAGCGGGAGCGTATACCTGAAATGACTGCGACGACGACCACCACTCAGGCCCTGATCGGGTGGATTAACGAGACGCGCCAGCATGCCCCGATGCTGGATAACGATGCGGATGCGCTGCTGGCGCGACTGAATGCAGCCCAGGCGCGTGAACAGGCGATTGACCGCGCGCTGGCAAGCCAGAGCAGCATTGGCCTGTACGGTCATTCGCAGGCGGCGAAAGCGCACCTGCTCACCTCGCTGTGCGGCAGCGGTAGCGGCCGAATGAACGTGTCCCTTGGGCAGCGCACGTTCGACTATTTTTCGCATATTAACCCGGGCCACGGCCTGACCAACATGGCCGTTCGCTTTACGAAAAAGCACCCTGACATTGCGGATGACGCCTTCCCGCTGCGTCTGAGCCTGGTCACGGAAGCGGAACTGGTTCAGCTGTTTATCGCACGCACTCTCCTTCATCCGCAGATCCGCCCGGTGGAGAAATCGGTTATCGAAGCCCGGCTTGAAAAATGGCGCGCGCTTCGCCAGCCGCAGGGCGTGCCGGGAATGAGCGCGCTGGAAGTGGGGGCTATCGCCCGCTTCTGGCAGAACGCGGTACCGGGTGCGAAACAACAGATTGATGACGCGCTCTGGCATCAGATTGCCACGCTTGTGCCTTCCCTCGATCTCAGCACTCGCGCCAGCGTCTGGTCGCTGCTGTGGGGCGAACAGCAGGTGTTAACCCAGCAGTGGCTGAGGTTTGCGCATGTGCTGCATCAAACCAGCCATGCGCGCGAGCTTGCTGCCCCGCTGAGCCTGCTGGTGGATAACTTCGGTCTGCCGTGCGAAGGGTTTCTCACCCACACCGCCCTGACCTCACCCGACGCGCAGGAAGCGTTGCTACACCCGCTCAGCCACGGCGACATGCTTAACGCCATCAGCATTCCCGTCGACGTGCTGGCGTTTTTGACCCGCGAACTGGTCCTGCCCGTTGAGCACGGCGTGCTGGACGATGTCGATCTGATTGATATTCCGGCGTTTACTACGGATGAGACGCCGCTGCTGACGCAGGCCAAGCGCCAGTGGTTGCTCGATCACTATCGCCAGCAGTTGCAGCCTGATGTCCTGGTTGTCTGCAACGCGACGGCCCGACACGATCAGACGGCCCATACGGCCAACGTGCTGCTGAACTGGGTGCAAGAAACCCAGTCAGCCGACGCGTCGGCCCTGCCGGGGCTGGTGTGGGCCATTACGCCGCACGACGCGCGGTTTACCACCAAACACAATCTCGACGAGGCGGTGCAACAGCTGCTGGGTCAACCGGGTTTGCGCTGGGGAACCTTGCAGGCGCTGGATAGCCACAGCATGCAGCGCGTGGTGGAGTGGCTGTCGCAAGCCACCCTGCCTGCTCAACGTCAGAAACGCCTGCGCGCATTACACTCATCGCTACAGCACGCGCTGGCGGCGCTGATGCAGCCCTGGCTTGCGCCGTTGACGCAAACACCCGAGGCCAGACGCGCGCAGGCCGAAAATATGGTCCGCACCCTGCAGGGCAGTGCCGCCCGCCATGGTGAACTGCTGGAGGGTTTACTTCCTCCGTTAAGCGCGTTTGAGACGCTGCTGGCCGTTCAGCAACCGCGTGAAGAACAGGTCAACGGCTTGTTTACCGATACGATCGATCTCTTTGCGGATAATACCCAGGAAAGCACCGGGACGTTCCAGACCAAAGACAAGGCGCGTCTGGCGCATAAAGTCTGGATCAACCACCTGCGCCAGTGGAGTCGCAATGAGGCCGCCGCTGCTCGTCTGGGCCTGGAGCCTGCGGTTCTGCAACAGGTGGCGGACGTTCTGGTCGTCGCCAGCTATCGCCTGGATCTGCCTGCGCAAGTGCAGAATATTGTCGACGGGGATAAAAGCAGCGCAGCGCAGCTTCATGCCGTAATGGGGAATTTCGTGGGCTGGTTGGGGTATGAAAAGACGCCTGTCGCCGAACGTCCGGCCAGCCGCCTGCGTAAAGGCCAGGCGATCTTCGTGACACCGGTGGTCAACAGCGACACGCCAAGGCTCACGCGTCTGGGCGAGCAACCCGTGCATGCCGCAACGGTCTATGTGTACGACTGGCTGGTTGCCCTCTACAGCCGGGCGATTGAGAACATCGAGTATCATCATCCGCACGACGTTCAACCCTGTGCAAGAAAGGCGTTGCAGAGGCTGTTAGGCTAACCTTTCACGGCCCGCAGCAGTGCGGGCTGCTTTCAGAAAAGCGAGATCAGCAGTGCGACCGGGAAGCTCATCGGCCAGGTCGAACCGACAAGAAACGCGCTCAGCAGACGAATGCGCTTGCGATCTTTGGAGAGAAACCAGGTGATTAACGCGCAGATTGACGCCATGATTGCGTAGAAAACCAACATCTTTTGATACAACGTCATTCTGTTTACCTGAGCCGAAAAAATAACCGCACGCAATATGCGTCATACGTTGACACAGATCAAGTTTTTTCGTTACATCATAACCCCTTTAAGAATAAGGGTAATAACAACTGAGTACACCTCGTAACAACCCCGGAGCACAAGGGATCCTCTTTATTAGTAACATGCATTATAAATGCACATTTTGATAAATTTGCCTTCGCGAAAAGCAGTCTAATGGAGACAGGCTTTTATGGGAGGAAACATGCTACGCATTCCGCAAAGTTGTATTCATACCCGCTCCACCCCTTTCTGGAACAAAGAGACGGCTCCCGCCGGGATTTTCATCCGTCATCTGGATAAGGGCACACGTCCGGGCGTTTACCCTCGCCTGTCCGTTTCACAGGGTGCAGTACGTTACTTAGGCTATGCTGATGAAGTCACGCCTGAGCCTGACAGTGAACTGATCATTGAAGCAGGCCATTTCGGCGTTTTTCCGCCGGAGAGATGGCACCACATTGAAGTGATGACCGACGACACGCTGTTTAACATCGACTTTTTTGTCGAGCCTGACGTACTGAAGTCGCTTTAAGCGCCTGACATCAAGAAGGAAAACTCTATGCTACGTATTCCTGAGAATTTTGTTCATACCCGCTCCACGCCGTTCTGGACGAAAGAGACAGCACCGAAAGCCCTCTTTACCCATCACAACACCAAAGCTGGCGTTTATGGCCGTTTATCCGTGATGCAGGGTGCAGTGCGCTACTTCGGTTTTGCCGACGGCGACGCCACCGAGCCTGATCTGGAGCTGGTCATTGAAGCGGGATCGTTTGGTATCTCCCCGCCGCAGAAATGGCACCGCATTGAGCTGTTGACCGACGATACCTATTTTAATATCGACTTTTTCGCCGATCCTGACGTCACGCTCAGCGGTGCAGGTATTGGAAAAGTGGTTAACACGCATAAGGAGTAAATCATGGGCAAGGCAACCTATACCGTTACGGTCACGAATAACAGCAACGGTGTATCGGTCGATTATGAAACGGAAGCTCCTATGGAGCTGCTGATACCGGATGTCGCCGCCGACGTGGTAAAAGATCTGGTGAATACCGTGCGTGCTTACGATACCGAGAATGAGCACGAGGTGTGCGGCTGGTAAATAACGTGATCATCAGTGGCGGTGTCGTATCTGACGACGAGCGACATACTGCCATCCGACAGTCGTTTAGCGACTGTCGGGGATCACTTTCCATCAACTCAATGCCCATTAGTCAATCGGCCTGCCTGTTGGATTGATGTCCACCCTTTAGTTCCCCCCTTTCAGCAAAACTCCCTTTTTATAATCACGTTCTTTGTTGACGTTCTCCCATGTATAGCGCATCCGGAAACATCAAAGTCAGCCTGATGTTGCCTTTCCACCCGCGATACAGAGCGCTACGCTTTTTGGGTTTTAGGTTATTTATTTTTGGCGACCAGGCGTGTTGTGAGGGGTCTGACTCGGCTACCGGGTTACTAAAGGGCTTCGCTCGAAAAAAATCCATTTCAAGTCGGGTGCTTTGCAGCAGTATTCAGGCACCCGACTGGCTGAACACAGGCAACCTGTTTACCTTCACCACCTTACCCGGGATTGACGGGTCCATTCCCCGACACACGGCCTGTTGGTGATCCCGATCACATTTAAACGTGTTCCCTGTAGGCATTTGCTGGCACAGATAGTTAAATAATACTCATTATCATTTAGATGTATTGTGAGGAAGTGGCTGGCATGCATTGTCACCCTGTATCTGGTGCATGCCTGAAGATTATCCCCCGCCTCCTTCAAATGTCGCTGCCTGCATTATTTTCAGTGTCCATCTTCACCCGGATCGCGATGAAGGACGGCATCCTGATGTATTCAGATAATCGTTAAGCACTGCGTAGGATCACGGGTCCTATAAACCCCACAGGTCATTTTGCGGTTGTATGCATTTTTTTGTTTGTAATGGCTTTTCTATGGTGATGTATAAAATAAGGAGATACAGAAATGAAAGAACTGACCACTAATCAAATCAATACGGTAGCGGGTGCAGGCGGTGACGTCGGTCGGGAAATTGCCCAGGGCCTTGGTGCAGGCGCAGGTACATATGTCGGCGGCACACCAGGTGCGATTGTCGGGGGGATCGCCGCAGGACAGACGTATGACTGGGCGTCAACGCATACTCCCGATCCGTCGCTGTCGCCGTCAGGACTGGGGGGAACGCTGGGAGGTACCCCGTTTAATCCGCACGATCCTGATACTGTCACGAATGCCGCTGGCGCAGCGGACTTTGCAAAATGTTTCCTTTCTGGCGGTAAAGATTGTTCCTGACAGTTAATAACCTGCCCGTACAGGAAACTGTGACGGGCAATTTCAGGCTGGGCTACGGCACATCCGCTGTCCCAATAATGATTCTTCTATCAGCTGACTTCAACGTCGTTTCCCTGTGCGCAACAATAACCCGTGTAATATTCAGTCGTTTAATTGCCTGATTAACTGCAATTTCACTGTCGGTATCCAGTGCGCTGGTGGCCTCATCCATGAATAATATTCTGGGACGGCGATAGAGCGCCCGGGCGATAAACAGCCGCTGTTTTTGCCCACCTGACAGCCCTTCCCCCAGTTCACCGATAAGCGTTTCGTACCCCATGGGCATGGCCATGATCACGTCATGAATATAACTGACTCTGGCGCATTCCATCATCCAGTCCTCATCGGTGGTTTCAGCGAAGCCACAGATGTTTTCACGCACCGAGCCTGAGAAAAGACGGTCATCCTGCATCACGCAGGCAATCATTTTATGATAATTATTAATGCCCAATTGTCGGATATCGGTTCCGTCCATTAATACCCGACCGGAGTTGGGCTCAAACAGTCCGCAAAGCACCTTCAGCAGTGTCGTTTTTCCCGATCCGGAGGGGCCCGTGATGGCCACGCTTTCTCCGGGTCTGATGCAGAGACTGAGGTCGACGAAAACAGGAGGAGACTGGCTGTCATATCGGTAGCTAAGGCCCCGGGTCTCCAGCCCCGCAGGCTCCATCGCGGCTTTCAGTCCTGAGTCCGGCTTAATCTCTTCCCGCTCATTGAGGGCAATATCCGAAATCCTTTCGTTATGAAGACTCATCATGCGCAGCTGAAGCAAATAGTTTGTCAGCGAACCCACCCGCGCTGAAAACTGGCTGCGGAAAACCCCGAACGCGACAAACATGCCGATGGTCATCTGGTTATCAATCACGAGACTGGTGCCCAGCCACAGGATCACAACCTGGTCACAGGCAGTTACAAAGGTGTTTATCCCACCAAATAACATGTCCATCCTGGTGAGCCTGATGCCGGTATTGATGGCATCAATCTTAAGATTGAGCCAGTGACGGCTTCGACGCTGTCCCATTCCTTGCATTTTAATGGTCGCGATGCCGTACAGGGTCTCCATAAAATAGGAACTGGCCCTGGCCCCCCTGACCAATGCATCTTCGGATAACTGGCGGTAATGGCTGTAGGTAAGTAAACGGATCATCACATATAATGCGGTAAAGCTCAGTACCACGGCAGTCAGCCATCCTCCATAAAGTACGAGCATGACCAGCACACAGACAACCATAATACTGTCCATGATGGCCCCCACCACGCTGGTCGTAAATGTCGTACGCAGCGTATCCAGCGAACCGAAGCGGGACTGAATATCACCCAGTTTTCGTCGTTCAAAATATGCCAGTGGCAGCTGGAGCAGATGGCGGAAAAGCCCTGACTGCCATTGCACGTTTATCAGCGTTTCCATAACGATTGTTGACCAGGCTCGTATCATACTGACCGTGGCCCGTAACAGGATGAAAAACATCAGGCCTGCGCAGATGAGCGTAAGCAACCCCTGATCGCCTGCGGGAATGGCGTGATCCATCACCAGTTGGGTGCCCACAGGCATCATCAGGGTGATTGTTTCAATGAAAAGTGAAAAGCAGAAGATTTTGGTCAGCGCGCCGCGTATGCCATGAACACCGCGTAGTAACGCCCGCATGCTGATCCGGTTCTGGACGGTCTCCTGAACAAAAGTACTGCCGGGCCATACCTCCAGCGCAACACCGGTGAAGCACTGAGACATTTCATTGGGATCTGCTATTCTCCGGCCCCGGGCCGGATCATGGAGCACGAACCCCTTCTTACTGATGCTTACCAGCACCACGAAGTGATTAAAATTCCAGTGAAGAATACAGGGTAGCCTGAGGTCGCTGAGTTCACAGAGATCAAGTGATAAAGCCCGCGTCTCCATTCCAAGATGAGTTCCCGTCTCCATGACGCCCGCAAGCGTGGCTCCCCGGGCAGACAGGTTAAACTGCCGACGCAGGGCAATCAGGTCAACATTTCGGCCATAATGGCCACAAACCATCGCCAGACAGGCCAGTCCACATTCTGACGATTCCGTCTGATGCACGACTGGCACGCGTTTGCGAAGTTTGAGATCAAGTTTATTCTCCAGGTCAGCCAGGACGCGTTTAGTTGTCATTCACTGGCCCTGTAACGCTGTGCTTCATGTCGTAGAAAGGTGACAGCATCCACTGATAAATCCGTCGTTTCTCGAGAAATAATGTGCTCTGTGCCTTCATACCGTTTTCCAGCGGCAGATCTCTACCCATGTAAGCGATTGACTGACGTTCCGGCCTGACGACCACTTTATAGTAAGGAATTGATCCTCCCGCAGTGTTCCGAGGCGCTCCCGCATAGGTCTGCATTTCCTGGGAAGACGCTGGTGTTCGGGAAACCAGCATCACTTTCGCCGCAAACTGTCCGAATTTTTCCGCCGGGAAAGCTTCGTAGCGCACATTCACGCTGTCACCCACAGAAATATAGGGCAGAGCATCATTCGGTACCCACAAAACCAGGTCATGGCTTTTTACGTTCTGCGGAACGATTTGCAGAAGGCTGTCTCCTGCACTGACCATCTGTCCCGGCGTCACACTAAGCGAATCAATTTTTCCGTCCGACAATGCACGAACTATGACATCGCCTCCGGCATCCGTAGTGACACGTTCTTTCTGTAACTCGTAACGCTGCAGTTCCATCTGGTAAATGCGGTTATCAAATTCAGCTGCCTGCGTTTGGATCTGACTGTCCAGACTGGTTATCTGCAGGATGTTCTGCGCATTCTGTGTGCTCAGATTCAACAGGCTATTCTGTTGTTGATAATACAGTGCCACCTGGCTGGTTAACTGATCTTTAGTTATAAGTCCCTGTTTCTGATACTGGCGGTAGTTCTCCATATTTTGCTTCATCATGTTTATCCCTTCTTCCGCCCGACGGACAATAGCGGCAGAACGCCTGAAAGCCTCGCTGTACTGCAACTTCTGTTTTTCAAGCGTCCGTAGCGTTGTTTCCTTACTTTTCCTGATGCCAGCGATCATATTCCCGATACGGGCCAACTGGTTATCAATATCCTGACGTTGCGTATCACTGACCACCCCGCTGCGGGTACTTTTACTGACATCAATCTGATAGACAGCTTCCCCTTTCCTTATGCTGTCCCCCTCTTTGATGAATTGTTTGACGACAAAGCCCTGCATACCAGAATAGACATTTACCGGCCTCGGCCAGGTGCTTATTTCCCCCTGAACGTTAATACGCCGGGTGTAAGAACCTGAAATGATGAAGGTCATGAGACAGGTCAGGAAAAACGCCGACATTGCCATGACCAGCCAGACGGGAACACCCGGTAGTAAAACCGCATTCCCGTACCACGTCTTTTTCCTGCTTTCCAGAGCTTCCTTTCGAAACATATCTCCTTCCCGGATCAAAATTGAGATAAAAAGTGGTGAATACGCCGGCAAACATAAAGCGTCATAGCCGAAAACGCCCATAACTGCTCACGCTATCAGACGGTCCCCAGATAAGCGGTGACAAAGGGCATACCGATCACGGTCATGTTCATCAACATATGAAGAAGAACGGGCATCAGTATTCCACCGGATTTGACTCGTCCTACGACAAATACACCAGAGACCAGAAACAGCATCACAAACGATCTCCAGTCCAGGTACTGCAGATGACACGCAGAAAATATAAGAGAGACCACAATTCCGGCAGCGTAAATATTATTTCCGAACCAGTATTTGAACACGCTTAAAAGACAACCACGGAAAATCATTTCTTCATAAACCGGCACAATCAGAATCATCATTACAGCATTCATCCAGAATACGTGACCTTCCAGTGCCAACTGGGACACAGACCAGCTTTCAGCCTGTTTTATAAAAATAAGCGAAGGTATAACATACTGAATAAACAGGACACACAAAAAGAGCGGGAAGAATATGCCGATCCGGATATTCCCCCAACCGTAACCTTCTCTTTTACGAAAGTAGAAGTAATAAAGAGGAAAGATAATCATGAATTCCAGGCTAAAGAGCAAGGGATAGAGATATCCCTTGTCTAACAGCGCCTTACTACCGTCATAAAACAGGGGTAAGAACGTGATACCCATAAAAAGAAGGAACATCGCAAAGCAACCGGTAACAGATTTGCTCCTTTCAATAGTTTCACTGTTGTATCCGTCAAGATTCATATTTTGGACCAGTAAAAGTGTAAATTATGCTCATAAACCGCACTGACTGTACACATCAGGATGACCCTGATGATTCTGCTCACATGCTTCTTAAGGAAGCAGAAAGGATTGGGGTCCTGTGAACTGTTCAGGCGGCTTAACCGGCCTTTTGGCACTGTTACAGATCATACGGACATCATAGGGATCAGTAACAAACATCATTGAGGTTATTAGGACTCCATATGCACTCTCGTCCTGCCGCGGCGTTCCATGCTTCGGAGGGCAAATTCGCAGGTTTCTGCCTGATTGTTCCACCCAGCCCAGAAGGTGACATCGCCGGATCGGGTGTATGGGCGGCAGCCCAGTCATACACCTGTCCCGCAGCTATTCCACCAGCAATGGCCCCCGGTGTGCCGCCGACATACGTACCTGCACCAGCACCGAGTCCCTGCGCAATTTCGCGGCCGATATCGCCTCCCGCTCCAGACACGGTATTGATTTGACTATTTGTAAGTATTTTCATCTTTGTAGTTCCTTATTTTATTTAACACCGAATAATATCCATTACTCAAAAAATAGATGCATACAACGGCAAATACCGAAACCAGTGATCTCGGACCTGATATTATAGGTTCGTTATTGACAAATATGTTATATAGAGAAATAAAAGAATAGAAAATGACGAAATTAATAACACCAGAAATAATTGCATCTGCAATATCACAGTTCCTTTGCTTATTTCTAAAAACCATGACCACTCCTTGTCTCTAACGGACAGCACTAGCAAAGAAATATTCAGCTTGAATAAGTAAAAGAACAATAAACCATGCTTGTTGTACTCATTAAACAGCACAGGATCACCTTATGAAAAATAGTTCATCGTCATTTTTATTTACCTGTATTGTCGCAACCTTTACAAATGCTAATGAGTCTTATTTAACAACTAATGCTGCCATAATCATACTAACAACACCCCTAAATGTGATCATGATCACATTAATTAGCGTATTCCGATAACAATTTTCGCGTAATCTCCGGACGACTATTCTGCCCCCTCAGACAGTCAATAGTAGATTTCACGCCAATACGGATTAGAGAGTGAAAATATTGATTACCTCATTCTATAACGGATGTGCCTGTGATTGATCCGGGCAATTATAATAACGATGTGCGCGCCCTACGGACAGTCGTGCGCCTGCCCGCTTTAGGTCATCCTCACATCACCGTCAGCCCGGTAACTCAATCTGGATCAATTATCACATTTAGACAGGTAACAATTTGATTTCCGTTCAGCAGAGTATTGTCAGTATGCATTGACTCAGGGCATATACGCGTACCAACTAATACTCTGCATAATAATACGGACAGTGATGTGCAACAGATCCGTCAGGCATCCACCGCCTGCAGTAAACGCGCCTTCATCGTGCTATAAGTCGTCCGTGCATAGTTTTCTGCCCACGACTGATCGGTAATCTGACTAACGTTGACCGCGCAATATTTGGTTTCCGGCGTTTTGGATATCGGGTCAAGGTTGTCCTGCGTCAGCTCATTGCACGCACCTATCCACCACTGGTAAGTCATATATACCGTCCCTGCATTAATGCGCTCACTCACATCTGCACGGCTTATCACTTTTCCCCTGCGCGAGCTGACCCACACCAGCTGCTTGTCTTTGATACCCCGCTCGTTTGCATCTTCCGGATGGATTTGTACAAAACCAGGTTCATCAGCAAGGCTTTGCAATGCCGCACAGTTACCCGTCATGGAACGACATGAGTAGTGGCCAACTTCACGGACCGTACAAAGCACCAGCGAGTATTCTTCGTCCGGGAGTTCCGCTGGCGCACGCCACGGAGCGGCAAATAGCTGGCCCTTCCCCGTTGGGGTATCGAACCTGTTGTCTTTATAAAGATAGGGTGTACCCGGATGTTCGGGTGTTGGACATGGCCACTGCACATGACCCATTTCACCCATTTTTTCGTATGTAACACCAAAGAAGAGAGGACAAAGTTCGCGCATTTCGTCCCAGATTTGCTGGTTATTGTCGTAATGCATCGGGTATCCCATCGCTGTGGCGATTAAGCTGATAATTTCCCAGTCGCGTTTGACATTGTATGGGGTATCAATTGCTTTCTCGAAACGCTGGAAACCACGGTCGGCACAGGTAAACACGCCGCCATGTTCACCCCATGAAGTGGCGGGTAAAATAACATCTGCCACTTCAGCTGTCTTGGTCATGAAAATGTCCTGAACGACAACAAAATCAAGCGCTTCAAAACCTTTACGTACCAGACCAAGATCAGCTTCGGTCTGTAACGGGTCTTCACCCATGATGTAGTAGGCTTTAATCTTACCTTCAAGAGCCTGATGCGGAACTTCGGTGATACGTACGCCGGCTTTGTCGTCCATGTCATCGACGTTTATGCCCCAGGCTTTGGCAAACTTAGTCCGGACCTGCTTATTTTCCACATCCTGATAACCCGGAAACTGGTTGGGCAGCACGCCCATATCGCACGCACCCTGTACGTTATTTTGTCCCCGAACCGGGCCAACCCCTACACCTTCACGCCCCAGACTCCCCGTCAGCAACGCAAGGCTTGCGAGCCCTTTAACCACATCAACCGCCTGACCAAACTGCGTCACGCCCATGCCCCACATGATGGTAGCCGACGGTGCGGCAGCGTAAGTACGCATAGCCTGACGAACTGACTCGGCCGGAACACCGGTGAGGTGTTCAACGTCCTCCGGCTTATAGCCTTGAACCCCTTCACGGTAAATATCCAGGCCTTCGGTGTATTTCTCAACGTATGCTTGATCGTAAAGATGTTCCTCAAGCAGCACATAACCAAAAGCATTTACCAGTGCCATATTGCAGCCATTTTTCAGTTGCAGATGCTGATCGGCTATACGGGCGGTTTCGATGCGACGCGGATCGCAAACGATGATTCGGGCACCGTTTTGTTTCGCTTTAATTACACGGCGCGCTACTATTGGATGTGAATCGGCACAGTTATAGCCAAACACCAGCAGACATTTTGAATTTTCAATATCGCCGATTGAATTACTCATTGCACCGTTACCCAGTGTCATCTGCAGACCTGCAACTGATGGTCCGTGGCAAACACGTGCGCAGCAGTCAATATTATTGGTATTCAGGACCGCTCGTGCGAACTTCTGCATTACATAATTAGTTTCATTACCTGTTCCACGTGATGATCCCGTGGTCATAATTGCGCGTGGGCCATACTGTTCTTTGATGGATTTAAGTCGATTAGCTGTATAGTTGATGGCTTCATCCCAGCTTACGGGCTTAAGTTTACCGTTCTTCTCATAACGAATCATCGGCTGCGTCAGTCGTGGTGTGAGTAGCCTGGTATCGTTGAGAAAATCCCAGCCGTAATAACCTTTCAGGCAAAGTTCATTCTGATTTGTCACGCCATCGGCCGCTTCGGCACGGATAATTTTGTTATTCTCAACAATCAGCTTAAGTTTGCAGCCTGCGCCGCAATAAGGGCAGACGGTAGTAACTTTTTTCATCAGTAACAGACCTGTTAAAAGTGAATTTTTGACATGATAAAATTATGCGGTTTCGTTACTTGAAAAGCAGCGTAACCTCGGGTTTCATCATCAACTCTGGGGACAATATTCCCCCCTTTTCACAGTCATGCATGAAATATGCCAATTATATAACATCTATAATTCAGTAATTTAAACGTTGCGCTGACACGTAATGACGATGATTTCGGCATATTTGTCGATAATCCATTCAAAGGTGTCAGAGACAATGTTCCTGCAGTGGCGAACGGTGTTTTCCAGTACGCAGTGGCCGCATCCGATGAATAGGACCAGCCTGCGTAATGATCGCCAGATAAGTGCGCGCATCCACCGCGACGCCATCCCAGGGGCAGGATGACATCGAGGTGGGCGCAAAACGCATCAACCCGTTGAGGGTGGCGCGCGAAGCTTTAGGCGCGGTAGAGACGAAGCGCATTTCGGAACAGGTGATGGCCGGGATAACAATATGCTGATTGCATCAGAATGTGTAATTCATGCTTACCGAGACGCTACGCGGTTCGCCATAGACGGCAGAGTCATCGAGGTAGGAGTAGTATTCACGGTCGAACAGGTTGCGGACGTTTGCCTGCACCGCCAGATGTTTAGTCAGCTGATACTGTGCGAACAAATCGACGAGTGGATAGCTGCCCTGGTAGAGGCGCTGCGTTTCGCCGTCCGGACCAGTGACATCTTTGTACACCTGATTCTGCCAGTTAACCCCGCCGCCTACGGTCAGTTCCGGAAGCACCGGAACGCGGTAGCGGCTGAACAGCTTCAGCTGCGTCTGCGGCGCGAAGCTGTTAAAGCGGCCATCTGAATCACGGGCAACGTAACGGGTCGCACTGAAGGTAAGCTGCAGGTTGTCGGTAACGGCACCGTTCACTTCAAATTCCGCCCCTTTGCTCACTGCGCCTTTGGTTGCACGATAAGCCTGTTCGCTGGATCCATTAACAAATTCTCCGCTTATGGCCTCTCCTGCGTTCTCTTGTTCGATGCGGAATACGGCAACGTTGGTGGTCAGTCGACCGTCCATCCAGTCGGCCTTCAGGCCCGTTTCATAGTTTTTGCCGGTGACGGGGGAAAGCCATGCGCCATCTTTCGTGCGTTTGGTTTGCGGGGCAAAAATTGAGGTATAGCTGGCGTAAGCGGAAAGGCTGTCGTTGATGTCATATACCAGCCCGCCGTAAGGCGTGGTGTTGTATTTACGCATATCGCCGCTGCTGCCGTCTGAGCTGTATTGGGTATAACGTGCGCCAACAATCAGCGACAATGGATCCGCCAGCGACAGGCGTGTCGCCGTATACACCGATTTTTGCCGCACGATATCATCCGCATTTTGATACCAGTTGCCCCACTCCGGCTCGGCCACGCTGCCGTCCCAGCTGTTGTTGAAGATGCCAATCCGATCGCTGTCAATCGGCCCGTCTTTGCTGAAGGTGGCATTGTGCTGCCGGCTATAGCTGGCTCCGGCCATCAGCTGATGTTGACGCCCGAGTAGTTCAAAAGGTCCGCTGGCGTAGGTATCAAAGGAGTCCAGGGTACGCTTGCCGCGATCCTTACTTCCCCAACCTGTTGCGCCCTCACCGGTGGTGGCGTCCGGATTGCCCATCACGTAGAGCAGAGTGTCGTTGAACGTTTGCTCGCCGTGGGTTCCACTGAAACGAATCGACCAGCCGTTATCCCAGCTGTGAGTGAGGTTAGCAAAAACTTTACGTGATTCAACGTTGTATCCCGTCCAGTCCGCCGAGGTATTCACGTTGCGATCGTAATGGGTGCGGCTGCCGTTACTGTACAGGCTGGGTAATCCGCCCCAGGTCGGGTTGGCGGTATTTGTTTGCTGATAATCCCAGCCCAGCGAGGCCGTTGTATGTTCCGTTACATCGCCTTCAATTACGCCATAGAGAAATTTCTTGCGCTTACCATATCTGTCGAGCCAGCTGTCCTGATCCTGATAACCTGCCACGACGCGCCCGCGCAGGCTGCCGTCGGAATTGAGCGGCGCGGAGATGTCGCCCACATAACGCTGTTTGTTCCAGCTTCCGTAGCTTGCGCTGACGTTGCCCCTGAAGGTTTTACTGTCGGCACGTTTACGCACCATGTTCACCGTTGCTCCCGGATCGCCAGCACCGGTCATCAGGCCGTTCGCGCCGCGCACAATCTCGATACGATCATAAATGGCGGTATCTTCCTGCGCATCGCCAAAGTTCCACGCGTCGCCCATCGATGTGGGGATCTCATCGTAGGCGAAATTGGTGATTTCAAAGCCGCGAGAAAAGTAGCTGGAACGCTCGCTATCAACCTGCTGCGACGAAACGCCGGTGGCATTGGTTAATACCTGGTCAATGGTTTGCAGATCCTGATCCTGCATACGCTGGCGCGTCACGACGCTTACTGACTGGGGAACGTCGCGCGGCGTCAGCAGCATTTTGGTGCCTGAGCGCGTGGTTTTTACCGCATAATCCTGCTGCGAATCGGCGCTCCCGCCCCCGTCGCCGTAGACAACCATTTCTTGTTCTTGTGTATTCTCATCCGCCTGTGCCGGGTGCATGACGGCGGACATCGCCAGCGCAAGCAGTGAAAGTGAGAATGGCGTATGAATTAATCCTGCGGGCGCTTTCGCGCGAATTGCCCTGCCGTTAAGCATCATCATGTTACCTGTCAGTTGTTGTCGTTTTTGCAAGTCATCTATCTAAATAAGAATGGAAATGATAATTATTTGCTTTATTATGCACAGGTTATTTTGTAAGTGAAATGTAAATAAATGTATATTTATAAAAAATCAGCGCCTTTCTCGTCTAACAGGAACAAAAAATGAACAAATTGCAATGGCTAAACGGAAAGACATGGGGCGTCAGCGTCCTTACCGCGGCGTTAACCCTGAGCGCAACCGCGTCAGCAACTTCCCCTGATTCGGCTGCATTCAAGCAGCGCGAACTCGCTGATGGTTTGTATGAGATGGTTTACTCTCCAACGGCAAACGCGTTATACGTCGCGAGCGCGCAGGGCTTTAAAAACGTCAACGGTGGAGTGCTCTATAAACTGGATCCCGCAACGCTTGCCACGCAAAGTGAAACCCACACCGACCTGAAAAACTTCGGCATGGCGGCGGACGATAATGGCAAGGTCTACTACACCACCAACACCCTTGATGGCGGTGTATCGAAAGTGGACGTGCAAAGCGGCAAGGTGCTGCAGCGCGTGATGTTTGAAGGCAAAGATAAGGATGGCGACCCGGTTGGCGCACGTGAGATCCTCTTCCACAAGGGACAACTGTTTATCGGCGGCGTTGCCGACCCTGGTTTTATCTCCGTGGTTGATGCCAGCACCATGACGCTAAAAGCCCGAATCGAGAATGCCGGAAAATGGGTGACGGGGATTATCTATTCGCCGTTGACAGATCGCCTTTATGCCGCCAATGGCGGCGGTGAAATTCTGGTGATTAACCCGGGCACGTATAAAATCGAACAGCGCTGGACGCCGGGAGATAAAAAAGGGTATTTGTTTCTCAACATGGCAGAAGATCCGGCTACCGGCCGCCTGTTCGTGACCGATGATTCAAAAGCCAAAACCACGTTGGTATTTGATGAGCGCAGCGGGAAAGTTATCAAGCGTCTTGAAGGCGATGCGCTGGGGATTAAGTTCAACGCTACGCGCAACGAAATTTACATCAGCCAGCGCGAGTCAAAGAAGGTGCTGCAGCTTGACGCTGGCAGCTATGCCGTGAAAAACAGCTGGACGTTCACCAGCCATCCTAACAGCCTCCTGGTGACACCAGACGGTAAAACGTTATACGTAACAGTGAAGCAGGACTTCAATGACGACAACACTACGAAAGGCCTAGATAGTGTGGTTCGTATTTCATTAAATTAAATAAATACAGCCATCCTGTGAGGGATGGCTAATTTATAATAGTGGTTGTTGTAGCAGTATTCAAAGTCAGGCCGACAGAAAAAGCAGCGCTAAACATCAGCTCAGTACGCTATATGTTCAAAATAAGCTGAGTTTTTGTAATAAGTTCATATTGATTTACACAATATATTACAGAGGCATAATCCACAGCCCGCACTGGCTTTAACGCTTATTCACTTCACTGCGGCAAGCGTAGGGTTCACTTCTTTAGGTTTTAGCGTATACATTCCGCCGTTAAATGGATCAACAGCCAGCCAGCCAATCAGCCAATCAGCCAATCAGCCCGCCAAAAACAATATTTCCGGCGATATACCAGCCGTTTGCATTGGCTTTCAAAGGCAGCGTCACAGGCTGCACGCCATCTTTTTCGAAGGTTATTTGATAATTCTTTTTACCAAAGTAACTTCCGTCCGATTTGGACAAGGTGACACCTTGCGGCGTTTTTCCCTGCGCAACTATTCTGCCTTCATCATCTTTAATAGCAAAATTCGCGCCCGCAGGATTACTGTTGACCTGCACCAGTTGTGTATCATCCCCAACAATGGTGGCACATCCTGACATGGCAAAAATGCCAGATACCAAAAATAATGCGAATATTTTATTCACAGAAACCTACTGTCATTAAATTATTATGCCGAAAAAGGCGTACAGACAGTAGATATCTTTAATGTATACAGCAATGCGCAAGCTCAAAAAAAGATGCGCCGCTCAAATGCTATTTCACATCAGCGCGGCACTAAATTTAGTCGTGTTTAATCATGACATGCCGGACAACCGTATAATCCTCCAGCCCGTATACCGACATATCTTTCCCGTAGCCTGAGAGCTTCATCCCGCCGTGCGGCATTTCGCTTACCAGCATAAAGTGGGTATTGACCCAGGTGCAGCCGTACTGCAGCCTCGCGCTCAGCCGATGGGCGCGGCCCACATCTTTTGTCCAGACGGACGATGCCAGACCGTATGGCGAAGCGTTGGCCCAGGCCAGGACCTGCGCCTCGTCGTCAAACTCGGTGACGCTCACCACCGGGCCAAAGACTTCGCGCTGCACAATGGCGTCCTCCTGCTTTGCCCCGGCCAGCAGGGTCGGTTCAAAGTAATAGCCTGCCCCGTCACGTTTACTGCCCCCGGTGACGACGCTGATATGGCTGAGCGCTTTCGCTTCATCAACGGCCTTGCAGACGCGGGCCAGGTGCGCGTCAGAACTGAGCGGGCCAAGCTCTGTGGATCCATCCTCGGGCGCGCCCATCTTCAGGCTGGCAACGGCTTTACCCAGTTTCTCCACCAGCGCGGGATAAATTCCCTTCTGGGCGTAGATCCGGCACGCCGCCGTACAGTCCTGCCCGGCATTGTAGAAGCCAAAGGTGCGCACGCCTTCCACCACCGCATCCAGATTCGCATCGTCAAACACAATAACCGGCGCTTTCCCACCCAGCTCCATGTGCGTGCGCTTAATGGAGGAGGCCGTACGGCTGATGATGTGCTCTCCGGTTGCAATTGATCCGGTAAGCGAGACCATACGCACTTTTTCGTGTCCGGTGAGCGGGTCGCCAACGGTTTTACCCCGACCAAACAGCACGTTGAGCACCCCGGCCGGGAAGATATCTTTCGCCAGTTCGCCCAGCTTCAATGCCGTCAGCGGCGTGATTTCCGAGGGCTTGATCACCACGCAGTTCCCTGCGGCCAGCGCCGGGGCCAGCTTCCAGGCCGCCATCATCAGCGGGTAGTTCCAGGGGGCAATCGAGGCCACGACGCCCACCGGATCGCGGCGGATCATGGAGGTGTGCCCTTCAAGGTACTCTCCGGCTGCCAGACCGTTCAGACAGCGCGCCGCACCGGCAAAGAAGCGGAACACATCCACCACCGCCGGGATCTCATCCCCGCGCGCGCAGTGCAGCGGCTTCCCGCAGTTAAGCGATTCGAGACGCGCAAACTCATCCGCATTCGCCTCGATGGCATCCGCCAGCTTAAGCAAACACTCGGCACGGGTCTTTGGCGTGGTTTGCCCCCAGGTGTCGAAAGCCTCATCGGCTGCCTGAACGGCCGCATCGACCTGAGCGGCAGATGCCTCGGCGATCTCAAGCAGCACCGCCCCCGTGGCGGGGTTATACACCGGCTGTTTTTCCCCTTCGCCGTTAACCAGTTCACCCTTAATCAGCAGTTGATTTTGCATAGCATTGTCCTGTTGAAATCGACGTTATTTTCCGCCACCGGCGACAGTCTCGCCGTCGCGGGTGAGCCACCAGGCTCCCAGAATGGGGAGAGTCGTCACCAGCATCACCAGCAGCGCAACCACGTTGGTGACCGGCACATCGCGCGGACGTCCAAGCTGGTTGAGCAACCACAGCGGCAGCGTGCGCTCATGCCCCGCGGTGAATGTTGTGACGATAATTTCATCAAACGACAGGGCAAAGGCCAGCATCCCTCCCGCCAGCAGCGCAGACCCTAAATTGGGGAGCACCACGTAGCGGAAGGTTTGCCAGCCATCGGCCCCTAAATCCATCGAGGCTTCGACCAGGCTCCAGGAGGTACGACGGAACCGGGCGATCACGTTGTTAAATACCACCACCACGCAGAAGGTGGCGTGTCCGACAACGATCGTGAAAAATCCGGGTTCAAGATTGATGGTTTTGAACGCCGTCAGCAGCGCCAGGCCGGTGATGATCCCCGGCAGGGCAATGGGTAGCAGCAGCAACAGCGAGATGGCGTTTTTGCCAAAAAATGTGCTGCGCCACAGCGCCGCGGCCGCCAGCGTGCCCAGCACCAGCGCAATAGCCGTCGACATGGCGGCGATTTGAAGTGACAACGTCACGGAATCAATGATATCTCCACGCGAGGCAGCTACGCTAAACCACTTCAGCGTCAAGCCGCGCGGCGGGAAACTGAAGGCTGCATCTTCGGTATTAAACGCATAGATGGCGATGATCAGCAGCGGGAAGTGGAGAAAGATCACCCCACCCCACGCGGCAATTTTCAGGAACAGCGGTGCGCGCTCAGAGTGCATCGAACGCTCCCAGGCGTTTCACAAACGCCAGATAGAGCGAAATCAGCACAATCGGTACCAGCGTAAATGCCGCCGCCATCGGCATATTGCAGATCGCCCCCTGCTGGGAATAGACCATATTGCCAATGAAGTATCCCGGCGGGCCGACCAGCTGTGGCACGATAAAATCACCGAGCGTCAGCGAAAAGGTAAATATCGACCCGGCAGCAATACCGGGTATGGCCAGCGGAAATACGACGTAGCGAAACGTCTGACGCGGACGCGCGCCCAAATCGGCAGAGGCCTGCAGCAATGACGCAGGTAAACGCTCCAGCGCAGCCTGCACCGGCAAAATCATAAACGGTAGCCAGATGTAGACGAACACCAGAAAACGCCCCAACCCGGAAGTCGACAGCGTATTGCCGCCAATCGCCGGGAGGGTGAGTATCGACATCAACACCGGCTCCAGCCCCATATGCCCAAGAAACCACTGTGCGACGCCATCTTTCGCCAGCAGCAGCGTCCACGCGTAGGCTTTGACGATATAGCTGGCCCACATCGGCAGCATCACCGCAATATAGAAAAACGCTTTCCATTTGCCGCGGGTATAGCGCGCCATGTACCAGGCCATCGGGAAGGCCAGGATCGCGCTGGCAAGGGTAACGGCGATAGCCATCGCCAGCGTTCGCAGGATGATGTCGTAGTTTGCCGGGTTGAACAGCGCCTGAATGTTCGCAAGCGTCAGGTCCGGCGTGACCGACATCGTGAAGTCATCGAAGGTATAGAACCCCTGCCACAGCAGCGTAAGCAGCGAGCCTAAATAGATAATGCCGAACCATATCAGCGGGGCAAGGAGCAGCAGGAACAGCCCTAATGCGGGTTTGCGCCAGAACAGCGCGGTGATACGGCGCAGGGTGCCGTGCGGCCCGGGCGCAGGTGAAACGCGCATCTCCATTTCACCGCTCCTCATTCAGCCGCACCATGGCCTCGCGCGACCAGGATGCCAGCACCTTCTGGCCGGGTTCAACGCCCGACGGTAAGATCCCACCGCTGAGGTTCGCCTGGCTGACCAGCAGCTTTGCGCCATCTGCCAGCGCAAGCTCCACGCGGGTTGCCGCCCCCTGATACTGTACCGCCTGTACCACGCCCTGTACCTGAACTTCTCCGCCCTGATTGAGACGAATATGTTCCGGGCGCAGCGAGTACATACCCTCCATACCACAGACGCGACGGGCGATGCCCGCATCGAACACATTTGAGGTGCCGACGAAACCGGCGACAAACGGCGTGCGCGGGCGCATATAGAGCGCATGCGGGGTATCTACCTGCTCGATACGCCCATTGTTAAACACCGCCACGCGGTCGGACATCGACAGGGCTTCACCCTGATCGTGCGTGACAAAAATGAAGGTGATACCGAGTTCCTGCTGCAGTTTTTTCAGCTCAAACTGCATCTGCTCACGCAGCTTCAGATCCAGCGCCCCGAGCGGCTCATCCAGCAGTAATACCCGAGGCTCGTTGACCAGCGCGCGCGCAATCGCCACGCGCTGACGCTGGCCGCCCGAGAGTTGCGACGGTCTGCGGGCAAGGGCAAAACCTAAACCGACCTTTTCCAGCGCCTCGTTTGCCCGCGCGTGTCGCGTTTTTTTGTCGATGCCCTTCACCATCAGGCCGTAGGCCACGTTATCGAGGATCGACATATGCGGGAACAGCGCGTAGTCCTGGAACACCGTGTTCACATCTCGCTCCCATGGCGGAAGTTCGCTGGCCTCTTTGCCGAAGAGAGTGATTTTGCCGCCGCTGAGCTGCTCAAACCCGGCAATCAGGCGCAGGCAGGTGGTTTTGCCGGAGCCAGACGGCCCCAGCATTGAGAAAAACTCTCCGTCATGAATGCCAATGGTGACCCCATCCACCGCCCGTACGTCACCGTACAGGCGGGAAACGTCAGTGAACTCTACCGCGTACGTCATGTTCTGCTCCCGGCAATTAACGCCCGCCCATGATGGCGATGTAATCCTGCGTCCAGCGGCTGTACGACA
The DNA here is from genome assembly GCA_018231785.1 of Danaus gilippus. NCBI lineage: Eukaryota > Metazoa > Arthropoda > Insecta > Lepidoptera > Nymphalidae > Danaus > Danaus gilippus. Next base: position 205,610 of record DVQO01000001.1, read on the forward strand.
CAAACTTGCCCCCCTGCGCCACCGGAGTTTTCCAGAACATGATTTTGTCGAAGTTGTTATAACCGTTGGTTTCGCAGCCTTTCTCGCCCAACAGCGTACTGGCCTTACAGCCTTCCGCCACGACCGGCAGCGAACCGAACCATGCCGCCAGATCGCCCTGCACTTTTGGCGTTAACGACCAGTTCATCCATTTGTACGCGCACATCGGGTGTTTCGCCTGGGCGTGGAGCATGGTGGTATCCGCCCAGCCGGTAACGCCCTCTTTCGGGAAGACGGTAGCGATTGGCTGGTTTTCCGCTTTCAGGGCATTTGCCTGATACGGCCACGCGCTGGACGCCACCACGCCTTCGTTTTTGAAATCGCTCATCTGTACGGTGGTGTCATGCCAGTAGCGGTGGATCAGCGCATGCTGGTCCCGCAATACGTTAAGCACGGCGGCATACTGGGTTTCCGTGAGCTGGTACGGATCGGTGATGCCGAGCGCAGGCTGGGTAGCTTTGACGAACAGCGCCGCGTCGGCAATATAGATTGGGCCATCATAGGCCTGGACACGGCCCTGATTGGTTTTACCGTCCGGCAGATCCTGTTTTACGAAGACCACGTTCCAGCTGTCCGGCGGCGTGGGAAAGGTTTTGGTGTTGTACATCAGCAGGTTCGGCCCCCACTGATACGGCGTGCCGTAGGCCTTACCGCCAACGTTAAACCATTCGCCTTTCACCATTCGCGGGTCGATTGTTTTCCAGTTCGGGATCAGATCGGGGTTAATCGCCTGAACGCGTTTGCCCATAATCAGGCGCAGCGAGGCATCACCCGAGGCCGTAACCAGATCGTAGCCCCCTTTCGCCATCAGGCTGACCATCTCATCTGACGTGGCCGCCGTTTTTACATTAACCGCACACCCGGTCTCTTTTTCGAACTGCGTAACCCAGTCATAGTTTTTATCCGTCTGACCGCGTTCGATATACCCCGGCCAGGCAATGATATCCAGTCGGCCTTCCCCGTCGCCAATGGCTTTAGGTGGCTCGGCGGCTTGCGCTGTCATGATCGTCATGCCAAGCGCGCACAGGCTGCTGCGGGCAAAATTCTTGCTCATTCGATTTACTCCTGTCGCAATGAAATTTAGCGGCAGCCGTGCCGTAAAAATATCTCCTTAACTAAACGTAGACCGCGCAAATGCGCCGCACCGCGCGGCTTAAGGAATTTTCATCAAGGTGTGACCGAGGGCGCATTCCCCGTTAACTGGATTATAGACAAGGGGTTAGCGTTGGGAGGTGGTATGCGGATTTCCTATGATACAGCCCGGCGAGTGCGTCACCGGGCAGACCGCAGGACAGGCGAAAATCAGGCGTCCAGCATGTCGCTAATCAGCGTTCCCAGCTGGATAACGGCCTGCTCTTCCCGCTCGCCCCACGTCCAGGAGGTATTAAAACGGAAGAACGGCGTCCAGACGTCGGAGGTGGAAAACATCTTCCCCGGGGCGATGCTGATATGGTGGGTTAACGCCTTCTCGCTTAGTAAGCCTGCGTCAAGCTGCGCGGGCAGTTCGAGCCACAAAAAATAGCCGCTGTCGCTGTGATGGATTTTGACGCCCGCGGGCATATGGCGCAACAGCGCCTGCCAGGCCTGCTGTTTGCGCTCGGCGAGCGTGCGTCGAAGGCGGCGCAGGTGAGCGTCGTAGCGCTTGGTCGCCAGGTAGTCCACCAGCGCCAGCTGCATCGGTGAGCTGGTGGATAAGGTACTCATCAGCTGCAGGTGTTGAATGCGGCGCGCATGTTTCCCCGCGGCCACCCAGCCAATGCGAAATCCCGCCACCAGACATTTCGAAAACGAGGAGCAGTGCAGCGTCATATCCTGACGATCCCACGCTTTTGCGGGGAGCGGTTTTTCGCGGCCAAAATAGAGTTCGCTGTAGACATCGTCTTCTATCAGCGTGACGTTGTGCTTCGTCAGCAGGGCCACGAGCTGCGCCTTTTTATCGGCAGTGAGGGTAAATCCCAGCGGGTTCTGGCTGTTGGTCATCAGCCAGCAGGCTTTGACCGGATACTCATTCAGCGCCTGCTCCAGCGCATTGAGATCGATGCCTTCCCGGACGTCTGTTGCGATAGACAACGCCTTGAGCTTCAGGCGTTCCAGCGCCTGCAGCGCGCCGTAGAAACAGGGGTTTTCGACGATCACCCAGTCGCCCGGCTCCGTCACCGCCTGCAAGCTGAGATTGAGCGCTTCGAGTGCGCCAGCGGTAATCACAATCTCGTCCGGCGAGATGTTCATCCCCTGCTGCGCATAGCGGCGGGCAATAGCGTGACGTAAGTCCACGTTACCGGGCGGCAGGTTTTCAATCACGCTCATCGCCGTGGCGGTTTTGCCGACGTTAGCCAGTGAGCGGTTGAGCTGCTGAAGCGGGAACAGACGGGGATCGGGAAACGCAGAGGCAAAGGGGACGACGGACGGGTCGCGGCTGGCCTGAAGCACGTCGAAGATGTAGGTGTTAATGTCGACCACTTCGTCGCGCATCACCTGAGCCGGAGGGGCTGGCTGCTGTGCGGTCGGGCGCGAGGCAACGTAGTAGCCCGACTGCGGCCTGGCGACAATGCGCCCCTGGCTTTCCAGCATCTGATACGCGTGACCCACGGTCATAAAACTCATGCCGCTGCTGGCGACCTGCTCTCGCAGAGAAGGCAGCTTATCGCCCGGCAACCATACGCCAAGCTCAATCTGCGAGATGATTTGTTGCGCCAGACGTTGGTATTTTTTCATCAGATTCTCCTTATTGCCGACAGTGTATATCAGCAGGAGAAAAAGAGAAGATTTTGCTAACTGTTATGGTCAGCGAGGTTGATTATTTACGGTACTCAGTCACATGGCTCTGTGCGGCGTGCGCAGCGGCCAGGTGGTCCAGCGTAATCATCGACGATTTGCAAAAAATGCATTTTGCGCCGTACGGGTTTTTATCAGACACATCAAAAGCTGAGGTGCGGTACTGCGAGCCATGACAGCATGGGCAGCGGAAATGGATATAAGAAATCATAAGATTCTCCTGTAAACGTAAAATACGTAAAGTGCTAATGGGCCTTTCAGGCGATAGAGTGGTCTGAAACAAAAAGCTAATCGGAGTGTAGAAAAAGACCCAAGAGAGGCTGCGGAGAGGCACAACGTGATGAGAACTGCTTTTATAAAACTACGTCAGATATTTATTCGGTTTCCAAACCAGAAGACCATTAACGCACGAGGTTGACGACAAAGCAAGCGGTTTAATGCATTAAATTTATAAAAACGACTCTTTTATACGTTAAAGCACAGTATATCAGATTCGAAAAACATCTTATTTTCATAAACTGTTATACATAAATTTCACTTTTCTGCGTCTGACAGTGTTCTTTCCCGCCCTATACCATAACAGTACACCGATTGACATTGAGGCTGTGCATGTTTGGTTTAGATGCTTTTCACCTGGCGCGGATACAGTTTGCCTTTACCGTATCCTTTCACATTATATTCCCGGCGATCACCATTGGCCTGGCGAGCTATCTCGCCGTGCTGGAAGGCCTGTGGCTGAGAACAAAAAATCCGGTCTGGCGTGCGTTGTACCATTTCTGGTCGAAGATCTTTGCCGTTAACTTCGGTATGGGCGTGGTCTCCGGGCTGGTAATGGCATACCAGTTTGGCACCAACTGGAGCGGGTTCTCGCAGTTTGCCGGCAGTATTACCGGGCCGCTGCTCACCTATGAAGTGCTGACCGCCTTCTTCCTCGAGGCCGGTTTCCTCGGCGTGATGCTGTTTGGCTGGAATAAAGTCGGGCCCGGGCTGCACTTTTTTGCCACCTGCATGGTGGCTTTAGGGACCATTATCTCTACCTTCTGGATCCTCTCCTCGAACAGCTGGATGCAGACGCCGCAGGGCTATGAGATCGTCAACGGCCAGGTGGTGCCGGTCGACTGGTTTGCCGTGGTCTTTAACCCCTCCTTCCCCTATCGTCTGCTGCATATGTCTATCGCCGCGTTCCTCAGCAGCGCGCTGTTTGTTGGCGCGTCTGCCGCCTGGCATTTGCTGCGCGGCAACGCTCCCCCCGCCATTCGCGCAATGTTCTCGATGGCGCTGTGGATGACCCTGATTGTCGCGCCCATTCAGGCGCTGGTGGGCGATATGCACGGGCTTAACACCCTTAAGCACCAGCCTGCCAAAATTGCCGCCATCGAAGGACACTGGGAAAATCCGCCGGGTGAGCCAACGCCGCTGCTGCTGTTTGGCTGGCCGGATATGGAGCAGGAGCGCACGCGTTTTGGCCTGGCGATCCCGGCGCTCGGCAGCCTGATCCTGACGCACAGTCTGGATAAACAGGTTCCGGCCCTCAAATCGTTCCCAAAAGAAGACCGACCTAATTCCACCATCGTTTTTTGGTCTTTCCGCATTATGGCCGGTCTAGGGATGTTGATGCTCTTGCTGGGCGTGGCGGCGCTGTGGCTGCGTTACAAAAAGCGGCTGTATACTTCGCGTCCGTTCCTGTGGTTTGCCCTGCTGATGGGGCCATCCGGGCTGGTTGCGATCCTGGCCGGATGGGTCACCACCGAGGTGGGCCGCCAGCCGTGGGTGGTTTACGGGCTTCAGCGCACCAGGGATGCGGTTTCTGCCCATGGCGATCTGCATATGAGCGTGAGTCTGCTGGCCTTCTTCATCGTCTATACCTCGGTGTTTGGCGTGGGTTACAGCTATATGGTGCGGCTGATAAAGAAAGGACCTCAGCCCCATGAATCGTTCGCTACGGAGTCTGACGGACGCCCTTCCCGCCCGCTGTCGGCGGTGACAACTGAATATAAGGAGCAGCCATAATGGGTATCGATCTCTCCCTTATCTGGTTTGTCATCATTGTCTTCGCCACCCTGATGTATATCGTTATGGACGGCTTTGATTTGGGGATAGGCATTCTGTTTCCGGCGATACCGGATGCAGGCGATCGCGACGTGATGGTCAATACCGTTGCGCCGGTCTGGGACGGAAATGAAACCTGGCTGGTGCTGGGCGGTGCGGCGCTGTTCGGTGCGTTCCCGCTGGCCTATGCGGTGATTATCGACGCCCTCACCATTCCTCTGACGTTAATGCTGATCGGGCTTATTTTTCGCGGCGTGGCCTTTGAGTTTCGCTTTAAAGCGACGCCGGCCCATCGTCCGTTCTGGGATAAAGCCTTTATCGGCGGGTCGATTCTGGCGACCTTTACGCAGGGCATCACGGTGGGCGCGGTCATTAACGGCTTTGCCGTGACCGGACGCGCCTACAGCGGCGGGCCGTTTGACTGGTTAACCGGTTTTACCCTCTTTTGCGGCGTGGGGCTTGTGGTAGCCTACGCGCTGCTAGGCTCGACCTGGCTGGTGATGAAAAGTGAACATGCCCTGCAGCGCCGCATGCGTCAGCTGTCGAAACGCTTGCTGATAGCGCTCCTGGCGATTATCGCTGCGCTCAGCCTCTGGACGCCGCTGTCCTATCCCGCCATTGCCGCGCGATGGTTCTCTTTGCCGAACCTCTGGTTCCTGCTGCCCGTTCCGGCGCTGGTGCTTCTGTTGAGCGTGCTTCAGTGGCGCTGCCTGAACAATGATGACAGCCATAGCCGTCCGTTCATCCTGACCCTTGGGCTGATTTTTCTGGGGTTCAGCGGGCTTGGGATCAGCATCTGGCCGCACATTATCCCGCCCTCCATCACCCTCTGGCAGGCTGCCGCCCCCGCGCAAAGTCAGGGCTTTATGCTGGTAGGTGCGCTATTGATCATACCTGTTATCCTTGTTTATACCTTCTGGAGTTATTACGTTTTTCGCGGGAAAGTTCAGCATGGGGAGGGTTATCACTGATGCAACAACCTGTCTGGAAGCGACTGCTGTGGCTGGTCATTATCTGGGGTGGAAGCGTACTGGCGCTGGCGTGCGTCAGCATGTTCTTCCGCATGCTGATGACCGCGGCGGGCTTTAAATCACATTAGTTTTCAGGCCGGGTGCAGCGCATAGCCCGGCCTCTTCTCGCACTTTCAGATAAACCCCATTAACACGTCAGGGCGTATGGTTACACTGTGAAAAGATTCATCGTATTGATAGTTCGAGAAGAAAAATGAAAAAGATCGTTGCAGTAAGTTTACTGAGCCTGGCGCTGGCAGGCTGTGTTAACCCGGGCAAAGCCTCTGTTCAGCCCGACCAGCTTAAGACTCACCGCTTTGTTCTGGAAAATATTGACGGCAAAGCGGTCACCAGCAAGGTAACGCCGCCTGAAATTCGTTTCAGCGCTCAGACTGACATCAGTCTGATCAACAACATCGCCGTCTCCGGCGTGATGTGTAACAGCTTCAACGGCCAGGGGAAATTATCCGAAGGCGAGCTTAAGGTCAAAAACCTGGCCATGACCCGCAAGCTGTGCACCGAGCCGCAGTTGAACGCGCTGGATCAGACGCTCAGCGATATGCTGCGTAAAGGCGCGCAGGTCGACCTGACGGAAGACCAGTTAACGCTGGCGACAGCGGATAAAACGCTGATGTTTAAGCGGGTTGAATAATCAGTAGTTACCGCATGAACCCACGGCAAGCGACTGCTCGCTGCACCGTTTGCCATTGGGTAGCGCACACATCCCCATCGCCGTCCCGTCCAGCTGGCGGGCAACGGACAGTGAACCGCCGATCATCGCGCAGTTGGCCTGCCCTGAACTGGACATCGCCGCTTTCATTCCTGGCGTAACGTGCGCCGCCGTCGCCTGCTGAACAGGTTCATTACTGCACGCCGATAATACTAACGCGGCACACCCTACCCAAAATGCTGAACGCATACTCTCTCCCCCCTTAGATTAAGCGAAACCTATGCATAATAGGCATCGTGCGCCGTATCGTCGAGAGCGGATGTGCGTATTTATGCGCCCTGGAAACAATTTCTCGCAATTTTTTCACCCAAATATTGATCTACTCATTGATGAAGGGAATATCGAGGACACAAAAGCGAAAATCGTAAAATCCGACCTTTGCTAAAATAAGGGAATAATTATCAGGACTCGTCGCCGTTTCACGGGTCCCTCTTTTTTGCGCAATGTAAGGGTGTTGTCCTATGCAAACTATTGACGGTAATGGTGCAGTCGCGTCCGTCGCGTTCCGCACCAGCGAAGTTATCGCCATCTACCCGATTACGCCAAGTTCAACGATGGCTGAGCAGGCGGATGCTTGGGCTGGCAATGGGTTAAAAAACGTCTGGGGCGATGTCCCTCGCGTCGTGGAAATGCAGTCAGAAGCCGGGGCGATTGCCGCGGTGCACGGCGCGCTGCAGACCGGGGCCTTGTCGACGTCCTTTACGTCGTCTCAGGGCTTGCTGCTGATGATCCCCACGCTTTACAAGCTGGCGGGCCAGTTGACCCCGTTTGTCCTCCACGTCGCCGCGCGGACGGTTGCCACCCACGCCCTCTCCATTTTTGGCGATCATTCAGACGTGATGGCCGTGCGCCAGACCGGCTGCGCCATGCTGTGCGCCAGCAGCGTGCAGGAAGCGCAGGATTTTGCGCTGATTTCGCATATCGCGACCCTCAAAAGCCGCGTGCCGTTTATTCATTTCTTTGATGGTTTCCGCACCTCGCACGAAATCAATAAAATCGTCCCGCTGGCGGACGACACTATTCGCAACCTGCTGCCGCAGGCGGAGATCGACGCGCATCGCGCCCGCGCCTTAAACCCGGAGCACCCGGTGATCCGCGGCACGTCCGCGAACCCGGACACCTATTTCCAGTCCCGCGAGGCAACCAACCCGTGGTACAACGCGGTATACGATCACGTCGAGCAGGCGATGAACGACTTCAGCGCCGCCACCGGTCGCGACTATAAACCGTTCGAATATTACGGCCATCCGCAGGCGGAGCGCGTTATTGTGCTGATGGGCTCCGCCATTGGCACCTGCGAAGAGGTGGTGGATGAACTGCTGACGCGCGGCGAAAAAGTCGGCGTGCTGAAAGTGCGCCTTTACCGCCCGTTCTCGGCGAAACATCTGCTTGCGGCCCTGCCGGAAAGCGCGCGCAGCGTGGCGGTACTTGACCGCACCAAAGAGCCGGGTGCTCATGCAGAACCGCTCTACCTGGACGTTATGACTGCCCTGGCAGAAGCCTTTAACAACGGCGAACGTGAAACGCTGCCGCGCGTCATCGGCGGCCGCTACGGTCTTTCCTCGAAAGAGTTCGGCCCGGACTGCGTGCTGGCGGTGTTCAACGAGCTGGCTGCCGCGAAGCCAAAACCCCGTTTCACGGTCGGTATCTATGATGACGTGACCAACCTTTCGCTGGCGCTGCCGGAGAACACGCTGCCTTCGGGTGCGAAGCTCGAAGCGCTGTTCTATGGTTTAGGCAGCGACGGCAGCGTCTCTGCGACCAAGAACAATATCAAGATCATCGGCAATTCGACGCCCTGGTATGCGCAGGGGTATTTTGTCTATGACTCCAAGAAAGCCGGCGGCCTGACCGTATCGCACCTGCGCGTCAGCGAGCGCCCGATCCGCTCGGCGTACCTTATCTCCCAGGCCGATTTTGTGGGTTGCCACCAGCTGCAGTTTATCGACAAATACCAGATGGCCGAGCGCCTGAAGCCCGGCGGTATTTTCCTGATCAATACCCCTTACAGCGTGGATGAAGTCTGGGCGCGTCTGCCTCAGGAAGTGCAGGCGGTGCTCAACCAGAAAAAAGCCCGACTGTTTGTGATTAACGCGGCGAAGATTGCCCGTGAATGCGGCCTGGCGGCGCGTATTAACACCGTGATGCAGATGGCCTTCTTCCACCTGACCCATATTCTTCCGGGCGATAGCGCCCTGATGGAGCTGCAGGGAGCGATCGCCAAAAGCTACAGCAGCAAGGGGCAGGAGCTGGTTGAGCGCAACTGGCAGGCGCTGGCGCTGGCACGCGAATCGCTGTTCGAGGTTCCGCTGCAGCCGGTGAACCCCGACAGCCCGAACCGTCCACCGGTGGTTTCTGACGCCGCACCGGATTTCGTCAAAACCGTCACGGCGGCGATGCTGGCCGGACTTGGCGATGCCCTCCCCGTCTCGGCGCTACCGCCGGACGGCACCTGGCCGCTGGGCACCACGCGCTGGGAAAAACGCAACATCGCCGAAGAAATTCCAATCTGGAAAGAGGAGCTGTGTACCCAGTGTAACCACTGCGTGGCGGCATGCCCGCACTCGGCAATCCGCGCCAAGGTGGTCTCTCCGCAGGACATGGAAGCGGCACCGACCAGCCTGCACTCGCTGGATGTGAAGTCCCGCGATATGCGCGGCCAGAAATATGTCCTTCAGGTCGCCCCGGAAGATTGCACCGGCTGCAATCTGTGCGTTGAGGTGTGCCCGGCGAAAGATCGTCAGAACCCGGAAATCAAAGCCATCAATATGATGTCGCGTCTGGAACACGTTGAAGAAGAGAAAGTGAATTACGACTTCTTCCTCAATCTGCCGGAGATTGATCGCAGCAAGCTGGAGCGTATTGATATCCGCACCTCGCAGCTGATTACCCCGCTGTTTGAATACTCCGGTGCCTGCTCCGGCTGCGGCGAAACGCCGTACATCAAGCTGCTGACGCAGCTCTATGGCGACCGCATGCTAATAGCGAACGCGACCGGCTGTTCTTCTATCTACGGCGGTAACCTGCCGTCCACCCCTTACACCACCGACGCTAACGGTCGTGGTCCGGCATGGGCAAACTCGCTGTTTGAAGATAACGCCGAATTTGGCCTGGGCTTCCGCTTAACCGTCGATCAGCACCGCGCGCGCGTGATGCGCCTCCTGTCGCAGTTTGCCGATAAAATACCGGCAGAGCTGAACGAGGCCCTGCACGCGGAAGCCACGCCTGAAGTGCGTCGCGAGCAGGTTGCGGCGCTGCGTAACGCCCTTCAGGGCACTGAAGGCGCCGAACAGCTGCTGACCGATGCTGACGCGCTGGTCGAGAAATCTATCTGGCTGATTGGCGGTGACGGCTGGGCTTACGATATTGGGTTTGGCGGGCTGGACCACGTTCTGAGCCTGACCGAAAACGTCAACATTCTGGTGCTTGATACCCAGTGTTACTCCAACACGGGTGGACAAGCCTCGAAAGCGACCCCGCTCGGCGCGGTGACGAAGTTTGGCGAACACGGTAAACGCAAGGCGCGTAAAGATCTCGGCGTCAGCATGATGATGTACGGCCACGTCTACGTCGCGCAGATTTCGCTCGGCGCGCAGCTGAACCAGACGGTGAAAGCGATTCAGGAAGCGGAGGCCTATCCGGGGCCATCGCTGATTATCGCCTACAGCCCGTGCGAAGAGCATGGCTATGATCTGGCCCTGAGCCACGATCAGATGCGCCAGCTCACCGCGACCGGTTTCTGGCCGCTGTACCGGTTTGATCCGCGTCGTGCAGACGAAGGCAAACTGCCGCTGGCGCTGGATTCACGTCCGCCGTCAGATGCGCTCGCCGAGACGCTGATGCAGGAGCAACGCTTCCGTCGTCTTAACGCCCAGCAGCCTGACGTTGCAGAGCAGCTGTGGAAAGATGCCGCGGCCGACCTGCAAAAACGCTATGACTTCCTGGCGCAGATGGCCGGGAAAGCGGAAAAATCGACCAGCGAGTAACTCCTCTGCCCGGCACGTCCGGGCTTTTTTTTGCCATAAAAAAAAGCCCGATGCATTCGCATCAGGCTAATCCAGATTATCGATGAATATCCGTTTAATTCAGCCAAAGATATTCATGGAAATTATGGATGAAGAATCTTAAAGGCATATAACAGCGCAAAGAGTACCTGTTTTTTATGATAATTAATAATTTTAATTTTGTATGATTTCAATTAAATCATTCACAAAACAAATCACCATTTCCTTTGCATTATTTACTTTAGATAATTCTCACCTGGTAACAATTATATTTTATTACTCGTCTGTAAGACTGATTTAGCATGAGACCTCTTTCCATGCAGGAAAGTTCACGTAGTAATTAAATAAAAAATTTGCAAAGGAAAAACCAAAATGCAAAGAAAAGTACTGGCACTGATGATTCCAGCGCTGTTAATGGCTGGCGCAGCACATGCAGCAGAAATTTATAATAAAGATGGTAACAAGCTCGATCTGTACGGAAAAGTCGATGGCCTGCACTACTTCTCTGATGACCAGGGTGCCGACGGTGACCAGACGTATATGCGCCTGGGCTTCAAAGGTGAAACCCAGATTAACGACCTGCTGACCGGCTATGCCCAGTGGGAATACAACATTCAGGCGAACAACACCGAAGGCTCTGACAACCAGTCCTGGACGCGTCTGGCGTTCGCCGGTGTCAAAGCAGGTGACTACGGCTCATTCGATTATGGGCGTAACTACGGCGTGCTGTACGACGTGGAAGGCTGGACCGACATGCTGCCAGAGTTCGGCGGCGACTCCTACAGCAAGGCCGATAACTTTATGACTAACCGCGCTAACGGCGTGGCGACCTACCGTAACACCGACTTCTATGGTCTGGTGCAGGGTCTGAACTTTGCGCTGCAGTACCAGGGCAATAACGAAGACGCCAGCAACAATCAGGAAGGCACCAACAATGGCCGCGATACCCGCCATGAAAACGGTGACGGCTTCGGTATCTCCACAACCTATGATTTCGGTATGGGCTTCAGCGCGGGTGCGGCTTACGCCTCATCTGACCGTACCAACGATCAGGTGACTAAAACCACTGCGGGTGGCGATAAAGCCGATGCGTGGACCGCTGGCCTGAAATATGACGCGAATAATATTTATCTCGCGGCCATGTATTCTGAAACGCGTAATATGACGCCTTACGGTGATAATGACGCCGCTGTGGCAAATAAAACGCAGAACTTTGAAGTGACTGCGCAGTATCAGTTTGATTTCGGTCTGCGCCCGGCAATTTCTTACCTGCAATCTAAAGGTAAAGACCTGGGCAACGGCCAGAACGATCAGGATCTGGTTAAATATGCTGACGTCGGCGCGACATATTACTTCAACAAAAATATGTCCACCTACGTTGATTATAAAATCAACCTGCTGGATGAAGACGATCAATTCTATAAAAACAACGGCATCGGTACCGACGATGTTGTGGCGTTAGGTCTGGTTTACCAGTTCTAATGACTCAGGCCCGCCTGTCTGGCGGGCCTGTTTTTTAGCTTTTTAACGGAAAACGTCATAATACTTTCAACTTGCGCAGTTGCGCCCTCCTGTAAGATGATGACCCTACTGTCACTGCGGTAAGGGGCAACTCCATGGTTCATCATCCTGTAAAATCATCACGTATTGCCTCTGTTGCCTACGACGAAAAAAGCGCCACGCTTGAAATCCGCTTTCGCGATCGCAAAACGCTGCAGTATCAGCGCGTCCCCGCCCGCATTTTTTCTGATTTTTTGAGCGTTGTCTCAAAAGGCCGCTTTTATGACGGCGTCGTTAAGGGCAAGTTTAAAGAGACCAGAGTACAGTAACGGCGTGTCTGCGACGTATAAGGATAGGTGCGTGTTCACCCGACTCTCTCTGGCTCTGCTTGCCCTGTTAGGCTGTATCTGGATAGCGCTAATTTTTGATTTTGGCGGTGTGATGGGCCATCTGAGCGAATGGCTAAACGCTCTGGATCAAAATTAGTCAGCCTCTTTTTGACGAAACGACAGATAGCCGTACACTCCACTGTCCCCATCCAGCGGGTGATTAACGCCGTCCATGACCACGACCTCCGCGAAATCAAAAGGCGAGACGTTTTCAAAGCACGCCACGTTAACGCCGTACTGGTTCGGATTGGAACGTCGCTGATGGAAAGTGTAAATCCCGCAGACCGAGCAAAAGAAATGTCGTGCCGTACCGGTATTGAAACGGTATTCGGTGAGCGTGTCTTCCCCTTTGGTCACGGTGATCCCCGATAACGGTGCGGACACCGCTATTGCGCCGCGCATTCGACAATACGAGCAGCTGCAACGGCGGGCGGTATTAAACCCGTCCGTCAGTTCAACGGTAAATGCCACCGCGCCGCAGTGGCACTGTGCATGACGAATTTCAGCCATCTTCTATACCCCTTTTCTGACCAGTTCAGCGGCCTTCACGAACACGTCGTCTTCGACGCCATCGCCCTTCTGCCTGCCGAGCCTGAGCAACTCGTTGATGATACTGTCACGATTGATGTGTTGCTGCGCTGAGACCAACCCGATGACCGCTGCGCCAATCGCCAGACCGACTAATCCTGTTTGTTCGTCTTTATTCTTCATGCTCATGATCCCTGATCCCTCTCAAAAGCGTAGCAGGCACGTTGTAAAATGCGCTGATAATCGCTGCCACAGACCGCATGGTAGCAATATAAAAACGTATGCAATGAATCACTTAACTCTCAAGACGTCTGAAATGCGCGTGGTGTATCGCGGTGAAAGCATCTCACGCTTCATTTGCCACGGCTGCTGGATGCCCTGACCGGCAAAGTAAAGTGTGCCTTTGCCCTCTTTCGCATTCAGCGTGTCCAGAAGCGCCATTAACCTCTCGCTGTCGGCGCGGGGGGCGCTCTCATCAAAGAGGTTAAGCTGAGCAATACCCCGGCTGGAAAAATCGCCGAGCATAATGCCCGCCTTCTGGTACCGGCGTCCCTCCCGCCAGATAACGTCCAGACACTTCGACGCCGCGTTTATAATATCCCGGCTGTCCTGCGTGGGTGTGAGTAGCTTCACAGAAGCGCTGTTACCGTAATACGTTTCGTTAATGGCAAATGGTGATGTCTTCAAAAAGGCGGAGATATAGCGGCAATACTGGTGCTCGCCGCGTAGCTTTTCCGCGCCGCGGGCGGCGTAGGCGCAGATAGCCTGGCGCACCTGCTCATAGTCGGATATACGTTCGCCGAATGAACGGCTGCACACAATTTCCTGCTTAACCGGCGCAAACTCTTCGAGTTCGAGGCAGGGTTCACCGCGCAGCTCGCGCACCGTACGCTCAAGCACAACATTGAAGTGTTTTCTGATAATCCAGGTGCTTTGCCCGGCGAGATCCAGAGCCGTGTTGATGCCCATCGCGTTGAGCTTCTTGCTGATACGCCGCCCCACTCCCCAGACATCTTCGACGGGCAACAGAGCCAGCAGCCGACGCTGGCGGGCGACGTTTGAGAGATCGACAACCCCGCCGGTTTGCCGCTGCCATTTCTTTGCCGCGTGGTTGGCCAGTTTTGCCAGCGTCTTGGTTTGTGCAATGCCGACCCCCACCGTCAGATGGGTTCGCTTAAGCACCGTTTCCCGGATGCGTTTTCCGAACTCGGTAAGGTCGTAGCAGTGCTGGACGCCGGTCAGATCGCAAAAGGCCTCATCAATACTGTAAATTTCCACGCGCGGAGCGAGTTCTTCCAGGGTGGTCATCACCCGGTGCGACATGTCAGCGTAAAGCTCGTAATTACTGCTGAACGCAACAATACCATGCCGCCTGAATGTCTCTTTCTGCTTGAAATAGGGCTCGCCCATAACCACCAGGGGTTTAGCTTCGGCGCTGCGCGCAATGACGCAGCCATCGTTATTTGAAAGAACGACCACCGGGCGCCCTTTCAGATCCGGCCTGAATACGGTTTCGCATGATGCGTAGAAAGAATTCACATCACAGAGTGCAAACATATTCAGCTCGCTGATTTAACGATAAAGGTCACCACACCAAAAATATCCAGCGTGTCTTCACTGCCCACGATGATTGGGCTGTAGGCGCTGTTCATGGGGTTAAGCTGAACCGTCGGGCGCAGCTGAAGGCGTTTAACGGTAAATTCACCCTCAACGGCAGCAATGACGATATCGCCATGCTCCGCGTTCAGGGAACTGTCTACCACCAGCAGGTCACCGTGACCAATTCCTGCCTCTATCATTGAATCGCCTGCGGCTTTCACGAAATAGGTCGAGCTGGGATGGGAAACCAGTAGCTCATTGAGATCGATGCGTTGCTCAACATAATCAGCGGCCGGGCTTGGGAACCCGCACTGAACAAGATCGCTGAAAAGGGGGATGCCGATAATTTCCCGTAACTCTGCCGGTCTTAAGAATTCCATATTGCTCACCTCCGATACTGTTTTTATATACAGTAGTTTTAAGCGGGGTTGTCTGCAAGGGGTGAGGCATGACGCAACTGTACAAAGCTTCATCATTTCGTTTGTAAGTTTCTATTAGCCCTGCAAAGTTAGGCATTGTAAATTTTTTCATTGGTGGTTCAGGCGAACAAAATTAAATCATTTTCCTGGCCGGAAATGATCTATATCGCATAAAAGCTAAGGCCCTGGTTGTGTTATTTCACCGTTTTAAAGAACGTTTATCTCTGAATTTCACCCACAAAAAACCGCCCCGTGAGGCGGTTGAGATGCGAACAGTATTACAGCGGTCTCTTAACATCCGGGTCTTCCGGTGCCAGAGGATCATTCACATCAGGGACATCCGGTACATCGTCACCAGGAATCGGCTCATCCTCAGGGATGGGATCAATCAAATCAGGACGTTCAGCCATACAGCCTCCGTCGAACAGGGAAAAGTGGGCTTATTTGCCTTTGCTCGGTTGTTGTTTGCCTTGATCGTCTTTCGGCGACTTGGCCGGTTGCTTAGGTTGCTCTTTGTTGACGTTTGATATCGTGGCTTTCATTTGACACTCCGAAATGTACGCAGCAGAAGGCTGCCCTGTAACTATAAGCCGGGTTAACCTATCCTTCGAGCGAGGCGGGAATGCGTTATTCTTCATGCCGTTGAATTTAAAGGCGACTTATTTCGTACAATTCGTGCTATTGCGTTATCACAGGCTAATCCTGAAATAATTACCCCTCACCTGGCGGGAGCGCGCTTTTTTGCGCATGGCTTTCCTGAGATAAGCGCCAGAAATCGTGACCGGCCGGGTACTGATATAAACGAAGCGAGAATTTCCCGACAACCGCAGTGATATATTCAAAAATAGCGGATTGCGTATTTTCATAATCCATCCACAGCGTTGAGGTGGTAAAGCAATATATTTCCAGCGGGATGCCAGATGGCGAGGGCTTGAGTGTCCTCACAACGATGTACATGTCTTTAATAATATCCGGTCTTTCAGCAAGATAAGCCATCAAATAATGGCGAAATAGCGTTAAATTCGTCAGTCCATTTTCAACAAACCAACTGTCGGCAATCCCCATGGGATCGCGGCCATCGATCAGTTTCGCCAGCGGTTCGCTCACGCCGCGGATCGTCAACATCGGGGCCAGAATGTACTGAGAAAGAAAGGTCACCGAGTGCTGATCGATGGTTGTGCTGCGCATAATTCGGCGCGCGCCGGACGAAAACATCGCCTGCCAGTTGGTGTAGGTTTCCGTCAGAAAGTTTTTCGTCGGGATACGTGAGATGGTGTTATCCCAGTTGCGGATCGTAATGGTGTGGAGCGCAATGTCAGTCACTTCCCCGCTCAGGTTTTTATCCGGCATCTCAATCCAGTCTCCCAGTTGGAGAACGTCATTTGAGGAGAGCTGGACGTTTGCCACAAGCGAAAGCAGCGTATGCTGAAACACTAACATGAGTACCGCAGCGACCGCACCGAGGCTGGAAATAATGATGGCAGGCGATTTGTTCGACATCACCGCGAGTATCATAATCGCGGCGATGATGTGAACCAAAATCTTCCCTATCTGGATGTAGCCTTTTATAGAGTGATTTTTGCGTTTGGTTTTTCGTAAATAAGAGCTGTTAACGATATCCAGCATCTCATTGAAAAACACCGACGAAAAGACAAAGAACAATATTCCGCAGATGGTGTTTATGGCCGTGACTAACGACGCGGGCATATTCGGCATAAACTGCAGAACATAATAAACGATGAGCACCGGAACGAAATTGGAAAGCTTTTCGGCAATGCGACGATCTTTCTCGAGCGGTACGTCCTGTTTATGGCTTGCAAAAAATACACGTCTGACGATCTTAATCAAAAGGAATTTGCACATCAGGTGTGCGAAAAACCCGGATATAATCAGCAGAACCAGGTTGAAACCAATAGCCAGCGCCGGATTGCTTTCAATAAACGTTAATAGATAATCCAGATACGCCACTATTCATCCCCTGAACATACAAGCCATTCGTCTCTACGTTAACCTGCATCTAATTATACAAAAATTTAACTAATGTGCATCATGACATAACCCGGACAGCCAAGTCCATGGCCTGGCCGTGGTCATGTCAACGCAAAGCCGACTCCCCTTTCTCTGTGTGGGCGTTTTGCACACGCGCAAACTCGCGTCATGTCATAGACGGATCTGCATCGCCGCACCCACGGCCATGAAAACACCCCCACAGACTTGGTTAAAGCGTCTGCCCGTGCGAGCAAGCCACGGACGAATTCTGTAGGCGGCAGTTGCACAGGCGTACTCTGCACAGAATTCGGTAAAAGCGTAGGTAAGTGCGATAGAAACGAACTGAAGTACGAGACTTCTTTCAGGGGAGATAAACGGCGGAATGACAGCTGTGAAAAAAAGTAACGCTTTTGGATTGGTGGCAGCAGATAAAAATCCCTGCCGGAACATCTGTGACAGATTTGCTACTGAGGTCTGCGTTCCTGCCTCATTGGTCATGGGTGGTGAACGCCACAGTTTATATCCCAAAAAGACCAGATAAAGGCCACCGGCAACACGCAATATAACAAGCCATTTCTCCGATGCCTGCAGCAGTGCGCCAATACCAAACATGCACAGCCCAATCAGAAGTACGAATCCCATCAATCCGCCCGTTATGGTCGCGAGAGTCTTTCTGTTTCCATGCATCACACCATGAGTCAGCACCAGAAGATTGTTTGGACCAGGAAAAAGCGATATGCCAGCAGAGGTGAATAAGAATAAAAGCCAGGTATGAAACGCCATGACGTGCTCCGAAATAAAAATGAAAACGTTGTTTGCGTTAGTGTGATTTCCGGACATTGGCCTGACAAACCATTTGTTTTCACGATATGTGTGAATTAAAATCACACGTATGATATTTGATCGCATCCCACCTCTACAGACCTTGCGCGCTTTTGAAGCTGCTGGCCGCCTCTCCAGCATGACATTAGCGGCAGCAGAGTTGCACGTCACGCATGGCGCTATAAGCCGACAAATCCGGAAGCTCGAAGAGCATCTGGGGTTGAGGCTTTTTCTTAGGCTGACCCGACAGATTATCCTGACGCAAGAAGGGGCTGAATTTCACCATGCCGTAACCCGTATTCTGGGAGAACTGACGGGCGAATCCGAGCGGCTACGAGGCAGAAATCCTGCCAGGAGTTTGCGAATCAGCACTAGCGTTTCCTTTGCCAGTAAGTGGCTGGCTCCCCGCCTCAGCAGGCTCAGGGAGCGCTATCCGGATTTTGACATTCATCTGGATGTTACTGACATCAATGTGGACCTCAATAATGGTCAGGTAGATGTAGCCATTCGGTATGGTAATGGTCATTATCGGGAAGCGTCCTGTGAACGCATCATCGAAGAAACAGTCACCCCTGTCTGTAGCCCAGGTTTTCTTGATGCGCATAACGGCCTGACAAATGTTAAGCAACTTTCAGGCTGTGTACTTCTTCATGAAGACAGAATGCTGGCAAATTGGGATGCCTGGTTTGTCGTGGCCGGAGAAAAAAATATCCGCTGCCAGCGGGGCCCTTCATGGAGCCACGGTAGCATGGCTGCTGAAGCGGCTATACGTGGGGAAGGTGTAGCATTGGGACGCAGCATTCTGATTGCAGATGATATAGCGGCGGGCAGACTTATTGTTCCATTCCCACAGTACAAACTGATAGCTGAGCGGGGATACGATTTAGTTTACCGCTCTGGGTCTCAGGATAGTTTTAAAGTGCGGGCTGTAAGAGAATGGCTTTATGAAGAAATGAGTCTGCTGCAAGAATGCATAACGACTAAATAACTGTCCACTCCTGGCGCAAAGGGGCCAGGAGCCTCCCAAAATGTTATCTGACTCTGAACTTGTCGTGTCTCGTGGTAGAAGTATTTCGCGTTTCATCTGCCACTGTTGCTGTATGCCCTGCCCGGCAAAAGTTAGGTCACAAAAAGCGTCATCGATACTGTAAATTTCCACGGGGGGACGCATACCCTCAATCGTCGTCATGACCTGACATCTTGATTGTTTATCGACAATACCCCATAAACACAGTGAATGCAGGACGTTGGTATTACCCGTGGCTGGGGTTAGAATGGTTTAACAAAAGCTAACGTCAGGATGACCCGCTCATGATCTCTATTTTTTCTGCAATCGCGCTCTCCTCGCTGGCGACCTTCGTCTTACTCTGCTTCTTTGCAATTTACCAATTTTCGGTAAAAGGAGATGTCAGCTTCTACGTCATGCTCTTTGCTTTAATATTCCTTTTTGTCTCTTTTTATGGGGCGGTAGGCTTTACCTACACAAAATTGAAAGAGGCCGGGAATATCATAAAAATCATCTGAGGCAGCCAGGACACAGCCTGGAAAAATGGGAATATCCGTTATCGAGCACACCAACAGGTGAGTTATGTAAAGACTGTCACTTCCCGGACCTGCCGAAGATGTGAGGTTCCAGCCACGTTTCACCATAAAGAAAGTCCCAATATCTGCCGCTTATGCTTGTTGTTTACTGACTGACTGCCAGGCTATTCAGGACTCTGATGTTGGAGAATGCCATCTCCAGGGAAACATCGATAAAAAAAAGAGCAAGTGAAACTGAGACTCCTCTGGCCCTCCTTGTGGGGGCGTTTTTTATCCATTAAATAAGATAATCAAATAGCGTCGCCCTTCCAGACCCTCAGTAGAAGAGCATAATGCCAGCTACGCTTTATCAAGTATCGACCCCAGATTTAACCCCGCAGTAAAACGTGCTGGTATTCGCCGCCGGAATCCGTACCATACGCGGCATACTTTGCCTGCTGGATGTTATCTGCCAGCGCCAACCCGTCTTTTTAGCCAGCCAGATGGGGCATGAAAACGCGCAAAGGGTTTATGACGTCTACGGTGCGTGGATCGAAGAATGAAATGGTGAGCAGGCGACACGCCGGCACGCTGAAAAAATGTTGCCCTGCTATGCCCCTATTGGCTCCAAAGGTAGTAATAAATGCAAGATAATCAATCGAATACAAAGAAAGATCAGTACAACCTGAATAAACTGCAGAAGCGACTGCGCCGTAACGTGGGCGAAGCCATTGCAGACTTCAACATGATTGAAGAAGGCGACCGCATCATGGTCTGCCTGTCGGGCGGTAAAGACAGCTATACCATGCTGGAGATCCTGCGCAATCTTCAGCAAAGCGCGCCGGTGAACTTTTCCCTGGTGGCGGTCAACCTTGACCAAAAACAGCCAGGCTTCCCGGAGCACATTCTGCCAGCATATCTGGAGAACCTCGGTGTCGAGTATAAAATCGTAGAAGAAAACACCTACGGTATCGTCAAAGAGAAGATCCCTGAGGGGAAAACCACCTGCTCGCTCTGCTCTCGTCTGCGTCGCGGTATTTTGTACCGCACGGCAACGGAGCTGGGTGCGACCAAAATCGCGCTGGGGCATCACCGCGACGATATTCTGCAGACGCTGTTCCTGAACATGTTCTACGGCGGCAAAATGAAGGGCATGCCTCCTAAGCTGATGAGCGATGACGGCAAGCATATCGTGATCCGTCCGCTGGCCTACTGCCGTGAAAAAGATATCGAGCGTTTTTCACAGGCCAAAGCATTCCCGATCATTCCATGTAACCTCTGCGGCTCTCAGCCAAACCTGCAGCGTCAGGTGATTGGCGACATGCTGCGCGACTGGGACAAGCGTTACCCTGGCCGTATCGAAACCATGTTCAGCGCTATGCAGAACGTGGTCCCTTCCCATCTGGCCGATACTGAACTGTTCGATTTCAAAGGCATCAACCATGATTCTGACGTGGTGGATGGCGGCGATCTGGCATTTGACCGTGAAGAGATCCCGATGCAGCCAGCAGGCTGGCAGCCGGAAGAAGACGATACGCAATTCGATGAGCTACGCCTGAATGTGGTGGAAGTGAAATAATGCATGAGCGTCTCAGAAAGGGTTTCTGAGACGCTGTTTAGTGTTACTTCAGCAAGCGAACGCGACAGGTTTTTCCTTTAATTTTACCGCCCTGCAACTGCTTCCATGCTTTATGCGCCACCGACTGACGCACGGCCACATAGACGTGTGCCGGATGAACCACGATCTTCCCGATATCCGCCCCGTCAAGACCCATCTCGCCCGTCAACGCGCCCAGGACATCGCCCGGACGCATTTTGGCTTTTTTGCCGCCATCAATGCAGAGCGTCGCCATTTCAGCGTCAAGAGGAACAATGCTGACGCTGGCAGGCGCGTTCACCCAGTTGAGCTTAAGCTGCAGCATTTCAGACAGAATATTGGCGCGCTGAGCCTCTTCCGGCGCACAGAAGCTGATGGCCAGGCCGCTATTGCCGGCGCGGGCAGTACGTCCGATACGGTGAACATGCACTTCCGGATCCCATGCCAGCTCGAAGTTGACGACCAGCTCTAGCGATTTAATGTCCAGACCGCGTGCCGCCACGTCGGTCGCTACCAGTACGCGGGCGCTGCCGTTAGCAAAACGGACCAGCGTCTGGTCACGATCGCGCTGTTCGAGATCGCCGTGCAGGGACAACGCGCTCTGTCCGGCGGCGTTAAGGGCATCACACACCGACTGGCAATCTTTTTTGGTGTTGCAGAACACCACGCAGGACGCAGGCTTATGCTGGCTCAGCACTTTCTGCAGTAAGGCAATTTTGCCCTTCTGGGAAACTTCAAAGAACTGTTGTTCAATGGCGGGTAGCGCGTCAACGGTATCAATTTCGATGGTGAGCGGCGCGTTCTGCACACGACCGCTGATGGCCGCGATGGCCTCTGGCCAGGTTGCCGAGAATAACAGGGTCTGACGATCCGCCGGGGCGAAGCGGATCACCTCATCGATGGCATCGCTAAAGCCCATATCCAGCATACGGTCCGCTTCGTCCATGACCAGCGTTTGTAGCGCATCAAGTGAAACGGTGCCTTTTTGCAAATGATCGAGAAGACGTCCCGGCGTTGCCACGATGATGTGCGGCGCATGCTGCAAGGAGTCACGCTGCGCACCAAAAGGTTGTCCGCCGCATAAGGTCAGGATTTTGGTGTTCGGCAGGAAGCGCGCCAGGCGACGCAGTTCACCGGCGACCTGATCCGCCAGCTCACGCGTGGGACACAGTACCAGAGACTGCGTCTGGAATAGCCCGGCGTCGATACGCTGTAACAGCCCCAGACCGAATGCAGCCGTTTTCCCACTGCCGGTTTTGGCCTGCACACGCACGTCACGGCCTTCAAGAATAGCAGGCAATGCCGCAGCCTGGACTGGGGTCATGGTGAGATAGCCCAACTCATTAAGGTTCTCGAGTTGGGCGGCAGGCAGAACATTCAGGGTAGAAAAAGCGGTCACAATATACTCTCGTGGTCATCATCGCAGTCAGATGGCGCGTATCCTCGCAGATCTCTGCTAACGATGCGACAATTTAATCGGTTCTTCATCGGGCGGCGGATCGGGCATCGGCTGTGGGCGTGGAACAGGATCGGGTATCGGAGTGGGATCGGTTGGCACCGGATCGGACTGACGCGGGTCCAGGCGTTGCAGGTAAGATCGCATATATCTTCTCCTCCAGGTTGGGAACAGACTCTTTTAGGGTAGACGTTAAGAGGCTGGAGGCAAAAAAAAAGCCGACTCATTAAGTCGGCGTCGTACGAATCAATTGTGCTATGCAGTAATTCAAAAAAGGAAGTAAGACAATATGGAGCGCAACGCCCATCGCTTGACGTTGCATTCACCTGCGGGAGTAATAGTGCACCTTACGGGGTAGATGTTTATTGACTTCGCTCAATTAAAATGTCGTTTTAAGGCCATCTTCGCGTCGAAAAAACGTAAATTTACAGCCATTTACTACGATGCAACCACCATGCAACACCGCCAATTAAAACCACTAACATGATGCAAAAAACGGAGAAGCCGAACCGGTACTCGCCACCGGGGATCCCGCCCAGGTTAACGCCGAATAGCCCGGTTAAAAATGTGCTGGGTAAAAACACCATAGCCATGAGCGACATGGTATAGGTTCGTCTCGCCAGAGACTCTTGCATAACCTGGGCGATTTCATCTGCCATCACCGCCGTTCTGGCGATGCAGGAGTCGATCTCATCCAGCCCGCGCCCCAGCCTGTCCGCAATATCCTGCATCCGTCGACGCTGATCGTCATTCATCCAGCTTAAACGCTCGCTGGAGAGCCGCGCATAGACATCGCGCTGAGGCGTCATGTAGCGACGCATCACGATAAGCTGTTTGCGCAGCAGCGCCAGGAAACCACGCGGCGGTATCTGCTGGTCCAGCAGATTGTCTTCAAGATCGATAATTTTATCGTGCAGCTCTTCGATAAACTCGCTGGCATGATCGGTCAGGGCATCACACACATCAACCAGCCAGCTGCCGCAATCCGTCGGGCCGGTGCCCTCTTTCAGATCGTTAACGACATCGTCAAGCGCCAGCACCTTACGCTGGCGGGTGGAGATGATAATGCGCTCGTCCATATACAGGCGCATCGCCACCAGTTGGTCAGGGCGTTCGTCAGTGCTGCCGTTTATGCAGCGCAGCGTAATCAACGTCCCCTCGCCCATCCGGCTGACCCGTGGGCGCAGGCTTTCTCCTGCCAGAGCATCACGGACGCTGTTGGGCAGAAGCGGCGTCATTGCCAGCCACTCGGCGCTCTCGGGATGGGTATAGTTGAGGTGTAACCAGCAGGGATGCTCACTGCTGATTTCATCGCTATTTTCGAGAGGCCTCGCACCACCGCGACCGTCGAACATCCACGCGAACACCGCATCAGGAACGTTAAGTTCAGACCCTTTAATGCTCTCCACTGCGCCTCCACCTTTTCATCTCGTTCGCAGTCAGTCTAGCTTTCGTATAACGTTACGCAATAATTATGTTCCCCATCGCGCTGAAATAGCTCAGGAAATGTACATGTTATACCTGGGTGGTGTAGACAGGCGTTTTATACGACGGAGCAGCAAGGATGAAATGGCTGGACGCGGGTGCGGTCGTAAAAAGCCTGGCACGCCAGGCTTTTATATTAGTTAATGAGAATGCCCCGGGCGCTGAGAGAACACTAACGGGCGAACGGATTGCGGCGCTTGCGCGCCCGGTTGGTCGCTGTTATCGAGGCGGAAGTTGCGGGTGCGGGTCTGCAACTCAATAACCTGATTACGCAGAACATCAGACGAACCGTTCAGCTCCTCCACCATGGCAACGTTGCTCTGGGTTACGCGCTCCAGCTCGGACAGCGCCAGAGTAATTTGCGAAATCCCTTTTTCCTGCTCAGCGGTTGAGGAGGAAATATCGTCCATTAATCGGCTGACGTTGCCCGAACCCGCGACAATCTCATGCATATTTCTTTCTGCTTCGGCAACGACGGTCGCTCCCTGGGTCACGTTGTTGCTGGTAACGTCAATCAGTGACTTGATGTTTTTTGCCGCCTCGGCGCTGCGGTGCGCCAGGCTCCTGACTTCCCCCGCCACCACGGAAAACCCTTTCCCATGATCACCGGCACGAGCCGCTTCAACCGCAGCGTTAAGCGCCAGAATATTCGTCTGGAAGGCAATGCCATCAATAAGGCTGATAATTTCCGTCATCTGCTGGGCGCATTCGGTAATAGATTGCATGTTATTGGCAACCTGCCCCATCAGCTCTCCCCCTTTGCGCGCCTGCATCGTCGCAACATTTGCCTGCTCGCTGGCCTGGCGGGTATTGTCGGCGTTGTTTTTGGTGCTGGCGGCCATCTGTTCCATACTGGCTGCGGTTTGCACCAGAGAGGCGGACTGCTGCTCCGTCTTCACCGACAGCTGCGCGCTGCGTGAAGAGAGTTGCTCTGATAGCGTCATGGCGGTTTGCGAGGAGGCACGGATCTCCCGAACCAGAGTGGCAATATTGCTGGATAAGCTGTTGATGCCAGGAATTAAACGTCCGGCACAGTTATTGCCAAACTCCGGGATAGAGACGGCCAGATTGCCCGACGTCACTTCTTCAATACTTTTTTTCACAGTGTTGATCGGCGTCACAAGATATTTTGTCATGTACACCCAAAGTGAAAATAACGCGATGAAATTTAAAATAATGGTGGATAACAGAAGCATTGACCTGCCTGAAAATAAAGCAACCACACCTGCGTTTACCAAAAAAACACATAAAAGGAAATAGATAATAAAAGTTCTGACACTAATATTTTTTAGCATGACAATTCCCACAACTTTATATTTTGGTCGGCATTAAGGTTTATAGCATTGGCAGCAAAGTTTGTCCTCACGATCTGCACCGCTTTTCAGTTTTGCCGCATGATTGCAGAAATTTCATTTAAGGAGAGATAAAGCATCGTATTACTTAAAATGTGGGTTCCACCATCCTGTCCTGCTGGTTTATGGCATATTCAAGCGATAACATTATCTCTGAGGACGCCAGATATTTGCAGGCATACTTAAGGAGCAATGATGTTAACCTCCTGTATTGTGTAGCGATGCTTAACAGGCTATTAAAGATAATATATATCATATTTTTTATAGGTTATTTTTAATACCACGGGTTATGTCACACAATAACTGACTCATCATCTTTAAACCCGTATGCCACTGGCACAGAAAAGGTATGCCTGGCAGGCGAACTTTGTAACTCCTTTTGGCGTGGGATGGCAGCATGCTCAATGTATCGTGGGACCCGGTATTAATCGCCATCTCGTATCTGGTGGCATTTATCGCCTCGTTTGTGGCGCTGGACAGCGCGGGAAAAATCCCTCTCTCTGGGCGTAAGGCCGCGATGTTCTGGCGCATGGCGGGCGGGATCACGCTGGGCATTGGGATCTGGTCAATGCATTTCATTGGTATGCTGTCGATGAACATGCCAATGATCATGAGTTATCACCTCTGGCTCACGCTCGCCTCACTCGGCGTGGCGGTCCTGGCGTCTACACTGGCCATCAACATTGCCGTTCGCGGAAAATCGCTCTCACCCTTACGCCTGATCTTTGCCACGCTCATTCTCAGTGCGGGCGTCGTGTCGATGCATTACGTCGGTATGGCAGCGTTGATGCTCAAAGGCGGTATCATCTGGGACAGGCGTATCGTTCTGCTCTCAATCATCATTGCCGTCGCTGCGTCCGGCGTTGCGCTCTGGCTCGCCTTCCACCTGCGCGACAAACGGAAAGGCGTCTTTATCAACCGCATTGTCGCCGCGCTGGTGATGGGCGCGGCGATCTGCGCCATGCACTATACCGGCATGAGCGCCGCCCATTTTCACGAGATGGAACACACCGTGCCGGGCGGCATCAGCGAACTGGGTTTATCGATATGGGTTTCCGTAACGACGTTATGCCTGCTGGGGATCATGTTGATTATCTCACTGGTGGACTCTCACTGGCGCACGGCAAGGCTGACCGACAATTTGCAGCAACTCAACCGTCAGCTCGAACTGCAGGCGCGTTTTGACGCCCTCACCGGCCTTGCCAACCGGCATCAGATGGATATCCGGCTACAGGATTGTCTGCACAGTGCGCTTCTCAATAAAAAATCGTTTGCCGTGGTATTTCTCGATATCGACCATTTTAAACGGGTGAACGATACCTGGGGTCACCACGTCGGTGACGAGCTGCTCATTACCGTTGCACAGCGAATTACGGCAAGGCTCACCCGGGAGGTCACGCTGGCCAGGCTGGGAGGCGATGCATTCATTCTGCTGCTCCCGGACTACGACGATGAGAAGCTGAACCTGCATCTTACTCCCCTGCTTGAGGATATCCGTCGACCGCTATCCGTGTGTGGACACACGCTGAGCGTCACCCTCAGTGCGGGAGTGAGTCTCTATCCCGAGCACGGCGAAACGCTGCATGAGCTAAAGCTCAAAGCAGATGCGGCCATGCAACACATCAAACGGGAGGGACGTAACGGATGGGCGGTGTACCGGGCACAGATGTCCACCGTCATCCCGGCAGAGCCGGGTTTCCTGCAGGAGCTGTCCCAGGCGCTTGAACGCGATCAGTTTGAACTTTGGTATCAGCCAACCTATATCGCCGATCAAAATGCGATCCATGGTTTCGAGGCGCTGCTGCGCTGGCGGCATCCGGAGCAAGGCGTTTTACTTCCAAACCTGTTTTTACCGTCACTGGAGCAAACGGGGCTTATCGTGCCGGTGGGAAACTGGGCCATTGAAGCCGCCTGTCGGCAGCTGCATTTCTGGACGGAACAGGGTTTCAGCCAGTGGACATTGTCGTTCAACCTGTCGCCAGTACAATTTGAACAGCAGGATTTATTCCAGGTGATTTCATCCATGCTGCAAAAATATACCCTCGCGCCATCCCGGCTCATTCTGGAAGTGACAGAGAGTACCGCGCTCAAAGATCTCGATCGCAGCATTGAGTTGCTTAATGCCTTCACCCAGGCCGGGATCACCGTTTCAATTGATGATTTTGGTACGGGGTATTCCAACCTGCTGATGCTGAGCGTCCTTCCGGCTAAAGAACTAAAAATCGACCGAAGCTTTGTCAACTCAATGCTGGTAAATGAAAAAAGCAGAAAACTGGTTGAAACCATTATTAATATTGCCCGCACCATGGAAATGAGCGTGGTCGCAGAAGGAATTGAAACCGAAGAACAACAGGCCGCGCTGGCGGAGATGGGCTGTGATTACCTTCAGGGTTTTCTGTTTTCCCGACCGTTACCGGCAGAACAGGTACCCTGGCTGCTTTTGCAAAAAAACTCAGATAAACAAATTATCCCCATAGGAAAAATACATTCTGATTCATCTTATATTTCACAAAAAAATCATGCTTGATGTGATTGAATAAGGTATGTTTCAAAAGAACCCACGCGAAATAATTCCGGCGTGATCGTCAGGCACCGCGTGCCGATGAACAGGATTTTTCTATGTCGCAACACAGCTTCGATGCGCTGCATCTGATTACCACGCCCGTGTGGCTGATTTCTCCTGTTTCAGAACAGATACTTTTTGCCAACGCCGCGGCGGCAAAGGTAATGCGTAATAAAACCCTCAACGAAATGCGAAGAGGAATATATTCCGCCAGTGCCCAAACCGTTCTTTCTATGTATGTCGCCGACCTGAAAACCGATCGGGAAATTATTGAGATTTGGACAGTCTGGCGTGACGCTCAGGAAACCACGTTGAGCTGCCGGCTCACGCTGAATCATATAGAGCCTTATGGCGACATTATTCTGTTTGAAGGCCTTCCACAGCAGGCAGCCACCGGACTCAAGGCCAGCCGATCGGCGACCTATCAACGCAAGAAACAGGGATTTTACGCACGATTTTTCCTCACCAACAGCGCGCCGATGTTGCTCATCGACCCTGCCAGAGACGGTCAAATTGTGGATGCGAATCTCGCCGCGCTGAATTTTTACGGCTATCTCCACGATGAGATGTGCAGCAAACACACCTGGGAGATCAACACGCTGGGCCGCAATGTTCTGCCGGTGATGACCGAGATTGCCCGTTTGCCCGGCGGCCATAAACCGCTCAATTTTGTACATCGTCTTGCCGACGGCACGACCCGCCACGTGCAAACGTATGCCGGGCCTATTGAGATCTACGGCGACAAGCTGATGCTATGCATCATTCATGATATTACCGAGCAAAAAAGGCTCGAACAGGAGCTGGAACATGCCGCGCTCCGTGATTCGATGACCGGTCTGCTTAACCGTCGTCAGTTTTATGCCATTACGGAGCAAACTAACCCTTCCCATCTTCCCGCACAGCAGCAATTCAGCCTGCTGCTGGTGGATACCGATCGTTTCAAGGACATAAATGATGTGTTCGGGCACCTCAAAGGCGACGAAGTGCTGATTTCGCTTTCGAGAACGCTGGAGGCCTGCTGCCGGAAAGATGATTATGTCTTCCGCTGGGGAGGTGAAGAGTTTGTGCTTCTGCTGCCGCGTACCCCGCTCGAAACCGCGATGCAAATTGCCGAAACCATACGCGCCACGGTGGCGCATATCACGATCCCGGGGCTGCCACGTTTCACCGTCAGCATTGGCGTGGCGCGACACAATCAGGGTGAGAATATTGATGAGCTGTTCAAGCGTGTAGACGACGCACTGTACCGCGCCAAAAACGATGGCCGCAATAAAGTCCTTGCCGCATGAAACTGGAGTAAAACAGAAACCCCCGCTACAATGCCCACCTCGAAAAATGAAATACAGGTGGGTTAGTCTGCGATGGGAAAAACAGAAATAATACTCATCTTAACTATTTTAAGCCTTATTATATTTGGGCTATGGTTTATTTTTAGCGGCGAGATCTGGTACGTCGTCGAATATTTTGAAAACAGTCTTTATCCGTCTATTGAGGCGTTGTAGGAAATGATTAAAATGAGTGTCTTCGCCCTTCAAGATCTCTTTTCTGAATAGCGGCCAGGCGCTGCAGAAGGGGTTGCCTGACATTAGCAGGCAACCCGCACGCATCAGTGCTTCTCAATATACATCGTGCGGCTATACGCTACGTCTTCCGGGTTGTTAATCGGATACCCTTTAACCCACGGCTTAATCAGACGCCCATTGGTGTACTGATAGATAGGCGCGATAGGCGCTTTTTCCGCAAGAATTTTCTCAGCCATGTTGTAATCGACGTTACGGGCTTTGGCGGTCGTTTCCAGCGTCGCCTGGTTGATAATCTTATCGTACGCCGGATCGTTAAAGCGGGAGATATTCCCGCTATGGGTCGAGGTCAGCAGCGACAGGAAGGTCGATGGCTCGTTGTAATCTCCTACCCATGACGCACGGATCACATCAAAATTGCCGGTATTGCGGCTATCAATGTAGGTTTTCCACTCCTGATTCTGCAGTTTGACGTCAACGCCCAGGTTTTTCTTCCACATAGACGCCACCGCAATGGCAATTTTCTGATGGTTTTCCGAGGTATTGTACAGCAGGGTTAACTTCAGCGGGCGCTGAGGACCGTAACCTGCGGCCTGCAGGAGGGTTTTTGCCTGGGCGTTCAGCTCCTGCTGCGTCATCTGCTCAAAAGGTGATTTCTCCGGAGTAAACCCTGCCGTCACGTCCGGCGTGAAATGCCAGGCGGGCTTCTCACCCGTGCCTAATACCTTCTCGGCCATAATGCGGCGATCGATCGTCATGCTCAGAGCAAGACGCACGCGGGCATCCGCAGTGGGGCCTTTTTGCGTGTTAAAGGCATAGTAATAGGTGCCCAGCTGCGGCGGGGTGTAAACCTGTCCAGGAATATCTTTGAGCAGCTTCTGGTACATATTTTTTGGGAAAGATTCGGTGATATCAATATCACCTGCCAGATAGCGTTTAGTTGCCGATGACTCCTGGTTAATGGGAATAAACGTCACTTTTTTCAGTACCGT
The DNA here is from genome assembly GCA_018231785.1 of Danaus gilippus. Lineage (NCBI taxonomy): Eukaryota > Metazoa > Arthropoda > Insecta > Lepidoptera > Nymphalidae > Danaus > Danaus gilippus. The sequence continues at coordinate 235,949 of DVQO01000001.1, forward strand.
TTTCGCATTGTCCCAGTAGTGGACATTCGGTTCGACCACCAGTTTTTCATTCACGACGCGGTCTTTCAGCACATACGCGCCGTTACCGACCAGTTGACCAGGGCGCGTCCACGCCTTGCCGCTTTCGACATTGGCTTTCTGGACAGGGAAAAACGCAAAGTTTGCCGTCAGGTTACTGAACCACGGCAGCGGTTTATCGAGCTGAACGCGTAGGGTTTTGGCATCGACAGCCGTCACGCCAAGCGTATCAGGTGCCGCTTTACCGTCGATGATTGCCTGAGCGTTAGTAATGCCCGCCAGTGCAGCAAACCACGCAAATGGCGAAGTGGTTTTCGGGTCGACCAGACGCTGCCAGCTATAGACAAAGTCCTGCGCCGTTACCGGCGTACCATCGGACCACTTAGCGTTGTCACGAAGCGTGAAGGTCCAGGCACGGTTATCATTGCTTTGCCAGTGCGTTGCCACGCCGGGCGTTAATTCCCCTTTCTCATTCTGATTAACCAGCCCTTCATACAGATCGCGGATCACCTGAATCTCCGGTAATCCCACCGCTTTCGCCGGATCCAGCGAAGCCGGTTCATCTTTAATATGTCGGACAAGTTCCTGTTTTTGCGCCAGCACAGTTCCCTGTGGCACATCAGCAGCATAAGAGAGTGAAGAGAGTCCGCACAGCCACAGCGCAGAGCAAAGCAGCGAAACAGGATGCTTCATAAGATCCCCTTTAAGAAGTCAGCTAACAGCAGTTGCGTAATTATTTGTTTCGAAACAGAGAAATGCAAATACCTTAACCCGGAAAGTTGATATCTGGCAATTTTAAGCCGCACAGGAAACGCATTGATTTACCCCCGATTTTGCACAACACTGCCTGTAAAGACTTCTTCATCAGGATTTCCTATGGCACTGACAAGACCCCGAACAGAACGCGGCGCTTTCCCGCCAGGAACCGAGCATTATGGCCGCTCCTTTTTAGGCGCACCGCTGATCTGGTTCCCTGCTCCTGAGGCCGATCGCGATAGCGGTTTAATTATTGCCGGTACACACGGGGATGAGAACTCCTCCATCGTTACCTTATCCTGCGCGCTGCGCACTCTTGCTCCGGAACTGCGTCGCCATCACGTCATTTTGACCGTCAACCCGGACGGCTGTCAGCTTGGACTACGGGCAAATGCGAGAGGGATCGATTTAAATCGTAATTTCCCGGCGGCTAACTGGCGTGCCGGTGAGACGGTGTATCGCTGGAACAGCTCGGCCCGGGAGCGTGACGTTGTTTTACTGACGGGAGAAAAGCCCGGCTCTGAACCGGAAACCCAGGCGCTGTGCCAGCTTATCCATAAGATCCACCCCGCGTGGGTGGTCTCTTTTCACGATCCGCTGGCCTGCATTGAAGATCCCCGCCACACGGCGCTGGGTCAGTGGCTTGCTGACGCGTTTTCCCTGCCGCTGGTGACAAGCGTTGGCTACGAAACGCCGGGGTCCTTTGGCAGCTGGTGCGTCGATCTGGGGTTACACTGCATTACCGCAGAATTCCCCCCGATATCGTCCGATGAGGCAAGCGAGAAGTACCTCAAGGCGATGGTAGATCTTCTGCAGTGGCAATCTCAAAGGTGAAGCACCCCGGTGGTAAAGCTCAGCGCGGGTGAGACATCCACAGCAAGCCACGTTGGGCCATCGAGGTCGGCAAAGCGCACCTGATTTGCTAACGGTAACGCTGCGCCGATCGCCCTGGAGGTGCACAGCATGCAGCCAAGCATTAAGCCAAATCCTTCCTCTCTGGCCGCTTGCGCAAGGGCAAGCGCTTCGGTTAACCCGCCCGTTTTATCGAGCTTGATGTTCACCATCTCATACCGGCCTTTTAGCTGCGACAGGCTGTCACGAGTATGACAGCTTTCATCTGCACAGATCGGCAATGGATGAATGAAATTCTCCAGAGCCGCATCCTCATTCGCCGGTAAAGGTTGCTCCAGCATGGCGACGCCCAGATCGGCCAGGAGCTGGCAGCGTGCGGCCAGTCCTTCACTATGCCACGACTCGTTTGCATCAACGATCAGGGTTGCCTGCGGCACGGCCGCGCGAATGGCGACCATACGCTCACTCAATGATCGATCGTCGAGTTTCACCTTGAGCAGCCGCGCGCCAGTCTCATACAACGCTTTTGCGCTTGCGGCCATCTGTTCGGGTTCGCCAATCACGACGGTTTGCGCGGTAACGATCGACTCTGGCAACGTCACGCCCAGCATGGCGGACAAAGAGGACTGCTGCTGTGCTGCGTCAAGACTCCAGAGCGCAGAGTCGATGGCGTTACGGGCTGCGCCGGCAGGTAAACGTTGCTGGAGCGCGTCGCGCGTCAGCCCGGTTTGCAGCTCGGGCACGAGGGTCATAATTTGCGCCATCACCGAGGCGAGGCTCTCCCCGTAACGCGGATAAGGCGTACATTCTCCCACGCCCTTCACGCCCTCTTCTTCTATCTCCACCACGACCACGCTGGCTTCGCTACGGCTACCGCGGGAGATCACAAACGGGGTATGCAGTGGCCAGGCTTCTTCATAGACCTTAACGCTTCTCATCATTGACTCCTTGCAGCCCGGTAAGGCGAAAAATTGGTTTGCCGTGTTATCTGCTGTTGGCATACACTAGCCACGACGTTAACTATTTGTAAACAGGAAGATATCTATGTCACAACTCGTCCATTTCCAGGGCAACCCGGTAGCTGTTGCAGGTTCCATTCCTCAGTCTGGTAGCAAAGCGCAGCCTTTTACTCTGGTAGCGAAAGACCTGTCCGACGTCACGCTGGCCCAGTTTGCCGGCAAACGTAAAGTCCTGAACATTTTCCCAAGCATTGATACCGGCGTATGCGCCGCGTCCGTGCGTAAATTCAACCAGCTGGCGACCGAAATGGACAACACCGTGGTGCTGTGCATTTCTGCTGACCTGCCGTTTGCCCAGTCTCGCTTCTGCGGAGCCGAAGGCCTGAGCAACGTTATCACCCTTTCCACCCTGCGCAGCCCGGAATTCCTTGAGCAATACGGCGTGGCTATCTCCGAAGGTGCGCTGAAAGGTCTGGCGGCGCGTGCTGTTCTGGTCATCGACGAAAACGACACCGTTGTATTCAGCGAGCTGGTTAACGAAATCACCACCGAGCCGGATTACACTGCCGCTCTCGACGTGCTGAAAGCGTAATAACAAAAAAGCCTCTTTGCAGAGGCTTTTTCATTTATTCTTCGCCCTTCTTCTGGCTCAGACCATACTCGCGCAGTTTGTTGGCAATCGCCGTGTGCGACACGCCCAGACGCTTAGCCAGCTTACGGGTACTCGGGTAGCTACGGTACAACTGCGTTAGCACCGAACGTTCGAAGCGGCTGGTAATATCATCCAGCGAACCTTCCATCGCCTCTTCGCCCACGGACACGGTTCCGGCATCGTAATCCGGTAACAGGATATCCTGCGCGCGCAATTCGTACCCTTCGAGCTGAGTCAACGCGCGATAAACGGCGTTTTTCAACTGACGGATATTGCCCGGCCAGCCGTAGCGCGTCAGCACTGTGCCTAAATCAGCGGACAGTTTCGGGCGCGGTACGCCCTGCTCGTCCGCAAAACGGGCCACGAACAGCTCGGTCAGCGGCATGATATCCTGCGGGCAATCGCGCAGCGGTGGAATGTTCAGCGTCAGCACGTTCAGGCGATAATAGAGATCCTCGCGGAATACCCCTTTTTGCACCAGTTCGACCAGGTTTTTCTGGGTAGCACAGATCACGCGTACATCCACATGTACCTCATGATCTTCCCCGACGCGGCGGAAGGTGCCATCGTTCAGGAAGCGCAGCAGCTTGGCCTGCATGCGTGGCGACATTTCGCCGATCTCATCCAGCAGCACCGAGCCACCGTTCGCCTGCTCGAAGAAGCCTTTTTTACCCTCCGGCGCGTGGCCGAACAGTTCGCTCTCAACCGCGTCTTCCGGAATCGAAGCGCAGTTCAGCGCCAGATACGGTTTAGCCGCACGCGGGCTGGACTGATGCACCGCGTGTGCCAGCAAATCTTTGCCGGTACCGGTATCCCCGGTGATCAGGAGCGGCGCAGTGAGGTTAGCGAGCTTGCGCGCCTGATCGACTACATGACGCATCTTCGGGCTGACCGCAACGATCTGGCTAAACGCACCCACATCCTGGCTGGAAAGATTTTGCAGCTGGCGGCCCATGCGAACGGTTGAACGGAGCATGATCACCGCACCGGTTAAGACGCGCGCGTCGTTTTCCCCTTTCAGGTACACCGGGGTGATCTCCATCAGGAAATTCTGCCCGTTAATCACGACATGTTCGCTGTGGGTGTTTTGCGGGTTGCTGTCCAGCCAGCGCTGGAAATTAAAGCCGGGGATCAGCTGGGTCGCGTGATGATTGCTAAGCTTCTCCTGACTCTGCGCGAAAAGCTGACAGCTGGCCTGGTTGACGCGTTCAACTTTGCTTTTCAAATCCAGCGACAGGAAAGGTTCAGGCATGGCCTCCAGCAATGCACTGAGCGCGAGGTGCTCACGCTCTGAAGGCATCCAGGGGATGGTACGCACATCCGTAACGCCAGCGATACGGCGGATTTCCGCCATCAGGCTGCTGAAGGTATTAAATTCAATTTCGGCAAAGTTGAGGTAAATTCGCCCGACAGGGTCAATCTCTATGCCACGTAAGTCAATGCTACGTAAAACAAGGAGATCGAGTAACTCGCGGGTCAGACCGAGACGGTCCTCACAAAAGACTTCCAGACGCATGGGAAATTCACCGTTTAAGCCATTAACACTAAAATGATATGTCAGATCACGGTGTTCGGGAAGGTGGCTGTCAACAAATATTGACAGCCAGCACGATTAGTGAACAAAAGCATTACGCCACGGTTTTTTTATTGAGCGTCTCTTTAAGCTGACCAATCAGTTCGCGGCGAAAATCCCCTAGCCGCGGCATATCACCGTCGATCCACGGCAGCGGACGGCACACCTCCATCGCCTTAATACCCAGGCGCGCGGTCAGCAGACCTGCGCCGATGCCCTGCGCGGCGCGGGCCGACAGGCGCGCAGCCAGATCCTGCGACATCCAGTCCATGCCAACTTCACGCACCAGCTCGCTGGCACCGGCAAAGGCGATATTCAGGAGCACCAGTTTGAACAAACGCAGACGGCTGTAATAGCCAAGTTCAATCCCGTACAGGCTGGCAATACGGTTGATCAGACGCAGGTTACGCCAGGCGATAAACGCCATATCCACCAGCGCCAGCGGGCTCACGGCAATCATCAGGGTCGACTCTGCCGCAGAGCGGCTGATCTCACGGCGCGCCTGCGCATCCAGCACCGGCTGCACCATATGGGAGTAGAGCGTCACCACTTCCCGGTCATTCTGGGTTTCATGAATAGCGGCATACCAGCGTTGCAGCGCCGGATGGGACTGATCGATCCCAGCCTGGCTTGCCAGTTTTTCGCAGAACACCCGCCCTTTTCCCGTGCCGTGGCTGTGCAGCAAGTCTCGTGCCTCGTCGCGCTCGTGAGCACGCTGCCGCAGACGCCAGAGTCTGCGCCATTCGGTGACAACCGACCCCACGCCCGCGCCGACAATCAGCGCACCCGCCGCACAGCCACCGAGCGCCACCCAGTCCTGGGTTTGCCAGGCGTTAGCCGCCCATTGCACACCCTGCCCGACCACGCTCACTCCAAACAGCGTCAGTCCGGCCATCACCATCCTGTGCCACAGGCTGCGTTTGGGCCGCAGCGCGGCGTCAATCACCGCTTCCGCCTGCCCGTCTTCGACCAGCGGCTCATCGACCCGGGCGGGAGCAAAATTCTCGGCCTGCGTGCCGCTGAAGGTGTGCGCAGTCTTAAAGACCTCTGCCTGCTCCTGTTCCAGTTTGCCGGAAAAATCAATGCGCGGTTTCAACGGTTCCGTCATCGCAATTTGTCTCCTATCAAAAACTCAAGCGCGGCATCCAGGCGGATGTGCGGTAACGGCTGGTCAACGTTCATCATCTGCGGACGGAAAGCCTCGAACTGGAAACCCTGGCTCTGCCAGAAAGCCTGTCCCGGCAGGCGTGCAGGAACTTCACCAGGATAGACGGTAAGCGGTTCACCGTCACTCAGGCGATGCCCCCGCAGGGCCGGGATTTTCTCGCCGTTGACGTCAATCAATCCGCTCTGCGTCGCCTGAACCGAGGCCAGGCCCAGGCAATCCATACTGATGCCCTCAAACGCGGCGTTTTGCCACGCATCCTGCACCAGCTGCTGGAGCAGTGACACCATATTGGCGTGCTGATCGACCGTCACATGGTCTGCTTTGGTTGCCGCAAACAGCAGCTTGTCGATAACCGGAGAAAACAGGCGGCGGAACAGCGTGCGCTGGCCGTAGTGAAAACTTTGCATCAGCTGCGTTAACGCGAGACGCATATCGTTGAACGCCTGCGGCCCACTATTAAGCGGCTGAAGGCAGTCCACCAGCACAATCTGGCGGTCGAAGCGTAAAAAGTGATTCTTATAGAACCCTTTGACTACTTTTTCACAGTAGTAGTTGTAACGCTCGCGGAGCATGCCGGCATAGGTATGTTTATCCGCTTGCGCCAGTTTTGACTCACCGATACCGTCAACGTCAGGCCACGGGAAAAACTGGAGCGCAGGTGCACCCGCCAGATCGCCCGGCAAAACAAAACGCCCGGGCTGGATAAAATGCAGCCCTTCCCGTTTACATTGATGCAGGTAGTCCGTCCACGCTTCGGCGATTAACGCCAGCCGATTCTCATCGGCGGGGGCGAGCGGATCCAGACCTTCGCACAGCTGTCGCCATTTCGCCGACCATTCCGCACGTTGGCCTTGCAGCAGGCCGGTCATCTGACGAGACCAGCTGAGATAATCCTGCGCCAGCATGGGTAAATCCAGCAGCCATTCACCGGGATAATCCACGATTTCCAGATACAACGTGGAAGTGTCCTTAAAATGCCGGATCAGGGATTCACTGGAGCGAAAGCGCAGCGCAAGGCGGATCTCACTAACCCCTCGCGTGGGCGTAGGCCAGGCCGGAGGCGTGCCGTACAGCTGGGCCAGACCTTCATCGTAGGTAAAACGCGGGATACCAAAGTCACGCTGCGGGACGCGCTTCACGCCCAGCAGACGCTCTTCTCTTACCGCGCTCAACAGCGGCAATCGCGCACCTGCGTGCAAGTTGAGCAGCTGATTAACCATGGCGGTGATAAACGCCGTCTTACCGCTGCGGCTCAGCCCCGTGACGGCGATACGCAGATGGCGATCCACGCCACGGTTGACCAGAGAGTTAAGTTCGTTTTTAAGTCGCTTCATCGCCGTCCTTCATTGCCTGGAAGCCTGTAATGACTTGCTTCAGAATACAATAAATTGGGGCAGATCGTTGATTATCAATTCATAATTATTGCTATTGCCGTTTTTTCTCCAGTAAGATGAACGTCATTGCTGTCAGTAGAAGTGAGTAAGGTGTATGTCACCCACCATCTATGATATTGCGCGGGTTGCTGGCGTTTCGAAATCAACCGTGTCACGAGTATTGAATAAACAAACCAATATCTCTCCTGAAGCGCTCGAAAAAGTGCAAAAGGCGATTGAAGCCTTAAATTATCAACCGAATAAACTTGCTCGCGCCCTGACCTCTTCTGGCTTTGATGCCATTATGGTCATTTCAACACGATCGACAAAAACCACGGCGGGCAATCCTTTTTTCTCTGACGTACTTCATGCAATAACGGCGAAAGCGGAGCAGGAAGGCTTTGACGTTATATTGCAGACATCGAAAAACAGTGAAGACGATTTACTGAAATGCGAAAGCAAAATTAAGCAAAAAATGATTAAAGGGATCATCATGCTGAGTTCGCCAGCCAATGAATCCTATTTTTCAAGGCTGGATGCATACGGTGTGCCCGTTGTCGTTATTGGTAAAGTGGAAGGCGAATATAACAATATCTGCTCGGTCGACACTGATAACTTCCGTGATAGTTTCACACTCACCGAGACGTTTATTAAACAGGGGCATCGCAAAATAGCCTGTCTACACGCCCCGCTTGATTACCACGTCTCAATAGACCGTCTGGCGGGTTATAAGGCCAGCCTTGAACATAACCACATAGACATTAATCCCGACTGGATGATCGATGGCGGTTATACCCACGAGAGCGCACTGGCGGCAGCGTGTCGGCTGCTCTCATCCACGAATCCCCCGGATGCGGTGTTCGCCACTGACAGTATGAAGCTGCTAAGCCTGTACCGCGCCGCAGACGAGCTGAACCTGATGATCCCCGAGCAACTGGCCGTGGCGGGATACAGCGATCCGATGCTGTCCCTCATACTGACCCCGGCCCCAGGCGGTTTTGATATCCCCACGCAGAAGCTGGGCGAAGAGAGTTGCGACCTGCTGTTTAAACGTATTGTCGGTACACCTGCCCCGCAAAAAATCCTGGTGGATACCCACTTTTCGTTTACCGCGTCGCTACGCTAACACCAGGGGCACTCGCCCCTGGTGACAGACCGGTCAGAACGCGTAATTCACGCCCACGCCCGCATAGTGGAAACGATCGCTGTCGCCTTCATCATGGTTTTCCCATTCGTAGGCATATTCCAGCGTCATGGAGAGACCATTATTGAAATCGTAGGCATACAACAGGCCCAGGCGGTTGAAATCGTGGCCTTCGCGCTCTGGATCGTCACGCCAGTCCCAGTTGGACCAGCGATCAAGACCAAGCCGGGTATACGGCGTCAGCGTGGTCTGGCCTAATGAAACCGGCAGATAAGCGCGGATTTCCTGCGTGGAAAATTCACCGTTATTACGTGAACTGTCCATATTGAAACCACGCTCTAAATAGTAATTCACTTTCGCGGAGAATGTTTCGTTAAGGGTCCAGGTAAAGCCCGTTTCCGTTTCAACGCGGCTGTCAGCATAGCCGGTTTTTTCCAGATCGTTAGCAAACTGGTACAGGGATAACCAACCGCCAAAGCGCCAGTCATCGGTTAATTTAATATCCCAGTCCGGCTGAATTTTATAGCGCTGCATATTCGCGCTGCCGTCCTTCGCACCGTGCTCATCCTTAAAGTGATAGCCGTAGTTTCGGAAACCGCCGGTGAGGCCAAAGGTAAAATCATCCGTACCAATAAAGCGATAACGCAACTCTATTTCAGGGCGGTCAAAATAGGTTCCCCGGGTCATACTGCTGTAATCGACAGGCCCCTCCTGATACATGGCGAGAGATATTGTCCATGCATCCCATGTGGCATTAAACCATACGGAAGGTTCATATAATCCATCTTTATCGTCGCCCTGACCCTCGACGTTTTCGATTTCATACATGGCCCCAATATTAAAATCCCACTGCTTTGCTGTTTCTGTTGCCTGTGCGCAACTAACCCCTGCGCATAAAACAAACGCAGCACTTTTTAGTAGAGTACTCATTAAAATATTCCTTTATAATTAACAACCAAAAAAACCGGAAATTTGCATTCCCAGCTGATACTTCTTTATCTAATAGCCTCTTCGGTTTCTGCATCGAAGAAATGGCACTTATTCATATCGAACTGAATGCCGATATTATCTCCGGCTGCATAATCATTGGCGGCACCTGCACGGACAACCAGTTCATGTCCGCCGACGGCGGCATAAAGCATAAACTCCGCCCCGGTGAGTTCAGCGACGCTGATCCTGGCGGTAATAGCCTCACCACTATGCTGTGGCGTAAGAATATCTTCCGGGCGGATACCAAAGACCATCGCTTTGCGCTGGTAACCTTTTGCGTTGAGGGCGGCAAGCTTGTCTGCGGGGATCTCAAGACGCAGCGTTTCCGTGACAAAATACTGGCCGTCAATGGCCCCACGGATAAAGTTCATCGCAGGCGAGCCAATAAACCCGGCCACAAACACGTTTGCCGGTTCGTTATAAACCAGTTTCGGCGCCCCCACCTGCTGGATAATCCCGTCTTTCAGGATCACGATGCGGGTGGCCATGGTCATGGCTTCCGTCTGATCGTGGGTGACGTAAATCATGGTGGTGTTGAGCTTCTGGTGCAGCTTGCTGATTTCAGCACGCATCTGCACGCGAAGTTTGGCATCCAGGTTAGACAACGGTTCATCCATCAGGAACACGCCCGCCTCGCGTACAATCGCCCGGCCTAAGGCCACGCGCTGACGCTGACCGCCGGACAGTGCGCCGGGCTTACGCTTAAGGTAATCGCGAAGGCCGAGGATTTGCGCGGCCCAGTTGACGCGTTCTTCAATGATCGAAGGCGCAATTTTCTGCATCTTCAGACCAAACGCCATGTTGTCATAGACCGTCATGTGCGGATAAAGCGCGTAGTTCTGGAAAACCATCGCGATATCGCGCGACTTGGCGGGCACGTCGTTCATGCACACGCCGTCAATCACCAGCTCGCCTGCGCTGATCTCCTCCAGACCGGCAATCATGCGAAGCGTTGTCGATTTACCACAGCCAGACGGACCGACGAAAACGATGAATTCCTTATCCTCGATCTCAAGGTTGAAATCTTTAACCACATGAACCTGGTTATCGTAGATTTTCTGGATGTGTTTTAAAGAGAGTTGAGCCATTGTTAGTTCCTTTTCGATACGGTCCGGGAAGTCCAGAAATCCTGCAGGCATTTCCAGGTCAGTTCCTGCGTGCACTGAAGTTGAAGCCCGGCATGCGTCAGGCCTGAGCCAATGCCCACCGACAACATTCCCGCCGCGTTGATTGCCTCAACGCCAGCGGCAGCATCTTCAATACCGATAGCCTCTTCCGGGCGGACATTCAGCCCCGCACAGGCCGCAAGAAAAATCTCCGGGTCAGGTTTTGAGCGGGCGATGCGCGAGGCATCGGCACAAAAATCAAACGCCTCGTGAATGCCAAGCGCCTGCAAAATACGCGGCGCATTGAGAGAAACAGAGGCCAGGCCAGTCTTGACCTTCGCTGCACGGATGTCCGCCAGCACCTCCCCCATCCCCGGTAGCAGTGAGTCCTGCGTCAGCGACCCAAGCGATTGCACATAGAGATCGTTTTTTTTACCCGCGAGCATCAAACGCTGCCCATCGTCAAACGCCTCTGCTTTCCCGCCGTGTTGCAAGATCCGTTGAAGGGAATCCATGCGGCTGATGCCCTTCAGTTGTTCGTTAAAATGCTCGTCGATGGTGATACCGACCTCCGCCGCCACGGCACGCCAGGCCAGGAAGTGCAGGTGTGCGGTGTCGGTGATGACGCCATCTAAATCAAATACAACGGCCTTAAGCATGACTGCGCCCCTCTGTGGTAGCGGTCCCAATGTCAGACACAATAAAATCCTGATAAGACCAGGACTGCACGCCTGATGCGGTCAGGGTTTTGCCCCACAGCGTAAAGGTAACGGGTGCGGAGGTTTCAAGGGTCAGGACGTCATTTGCAAAGGTGAAGAACATCCGTGCGTTGCGCCAGCGCAGCGGGAAGGCAAGTTTGCGCCAGTGTGACGGAAGTTGTGGGGCAAGATGCAGTTCCCCTTCCACAACGTTCAGTCCCGCAAAGCCCTGAATAGCGCCCAGCCAGATCGCGCCCGTCGCGGCGGCGTGAATGCCATCGTCGCTGCTGTGCGGATCATCGCCCAAATCAATGGCGATACCGTCGCGCCAGAAGGCATAGGCCCGCTCGATATCACCACAGCGTGCGGCAACAATGCCATGAATGGCTTTGCTTAACGACGAGTCGTGGATCGTGCGCGGCTCATAGAAGCTCAGGTTGGCGGCACACTGCGCAGGCGTAAACCGCTCCGGCAACAGATAGTTGAGCATCACCACGTCCGCCTGCTTGAGGATTTGCATCTCGTTGACTTCCGCGCGCGAGTAGTCAAGCAGGATGGTTTGCTTGCCCGCTTTCGCTTTATAGCGGCTCAGGTCAATAGCGGGTTTTGTCAGGAACGTATCATCCTGCGGAATGACCCCGTCCGCGCCGGCCTCAGGCAGCCATAGGCGCGCAAGGAAACGGTTCGCCTTATCGATGAACTGAGGGTCTTGTCGTCCAAACTTCGTGGCAAACTTAAGCGCACTGTCGACATTATGCCAGGCCAGATAGTTGGTATAAGCGTTGTTATTAACGTGTTCCGTATACTCGTCAGGGCCGATCACGTCGTGAATTTCCAGACGCCCGTTCACCTCCGTGGCCCGTCCGATCCAGAACAGTGCGGTTTCCATCAGCAGCGTCAGCCCTTCATTGCGCATGAAGGTTTCATCCTGCGTGGCCTGCCAGTAAGCAACAACGGCCCAGGCGATATCCGCCACAATATGGTGCTCCGCCAGCGCGGAAGCGACTTTCTGGCGTACGCCGGTTCGGATATTGATCGCGGCAAATTCGGGCGTTTCTTCCTGCCCGCTTGTGGCGCTTTCCCACGGGAACAGCGCGCCGGGCCAGCCGTTTTGGCGAGCTTTCGCCCGTGCGCCGGAGAGGTTTAACCAGCGATAACGCAGCAGGCTGCGAGCCGTCGCAGGACGGGTAAACAGATGGAAAGGCAACAGGAAGATTTCGGTATCCCAGAAAACGTGCCCTTTATAGCCCTCGCCGGTCAGCCCTTTTGCCGCAATGCTGCTGCGTTCATCATGGGCGGGGGTCATCGTCGTCAAATGCCAGACTGCATAATCCAGCGCCATTTGATCCTGCCAGAAGTCTGACTCCACCCCTACGCGACTGTCGCGCCAGACGTTTTCCCAGGCACATGTTGAGCTTTCAAGTAAAGCCTCGTAGCCTCGTGCCGCACAGACTTTTAGCTCTGCCAGGGCATGTCGGGCGAACGCGTCCTGCGAGAGCGCTTTTTCGCTTCGCCAGGTAACCCAGCAAATTTTCTCCAAGGTGACAGTGTCACCCGCCGCAACCTCAAGCGCATGCTGGCACGTTACGCGACGATTTTTGGCCGCGAAACAGCTTTCGCTCTCGGATGAGAGCTGGCAAAAGGTCGACACCACTACATCGCTGGCGCGATCCTGCGTTTCATACACGCCCTGTATGAAATTCGGGTCAAAGACCCTGACGGAAACTTCGTCCAGATGCTGCCTGCCGCTGTTGGTTTGCGTGGCATCAATGCCGGTTTTCAATACGATTTTCGACGCTGCATCGACGGGGGTGATGGAGAGTTGCATCGCCACCAGCGACAGCTGATCTAAGGAGACAAAACGGCGACTTTCCAGACGATAGGTTTTACCCGCAGGCGAACGCCAGAGTACGCTGCGTCGCAGCTCACCGTTAGCAAACGCAAGCTCACGCTGCCAGCTGAGGATCTCCCCTGACAGCAGCGTAAAATTCTCGCTATCAAGCTCAATCTCAATGCCGGTAATATCCGGAATATTAATGAGTTCGTTGGTTTCGTTACGCCCGGCCTTATGGTACAGCCCGGCAAGGAACATGCCGCGCGTTTGCTGGGTGTAATCTTCTTCGTGGGTGGCGCGGATCCCCATATAGCCATTACCACATGCCATAATGGAGGCATATTTATTCAGGCCGTGTGGGTCAAAGCCCGGATCGGTTAATACAGAGAGGTTCAGCATAACGTCACGCTTTCCCCTTTCTCAGCCGATTCGTACAGCGCCGCGACCAGCTGCTGGATCACCAGTCCCTGCTCGGCATCGGCAATCGCAACAGGCTCGCCCAAAACATGGCGAACAAAGGCATCCATGCTGCGTAAATGGCGCTGATCATCCGCCTCTTCCCGCTGCATCAGCGTCTTTAACTCGCCCGCTTCATCGTTGTAAATATGTGCCGGGAACAGCGTTGCGCCAGCTTTTTCTCCGCAGAATGAGACATTCATGATCGACTGTTCGCGGATGTTCAGCGCAAAGGACGTATCCAGGCGCAGTATGCCGCCATTGCAAAACTCAACCGTCCCGAAAAGAGCATCTTCAACGGTGTACTGCGCAGGGTCCCACTCGCCAAACTGCCCGCTGTGTTTACAGGTGCCAAGCTTTTGAAAACTGTGCGCCGTCACGCGTTTGACTACCGGGAAACCGAGTACATACATCGCGGCATCCAGCATATGAATACCGATATCAATCAGCGGTCCGCCGCCCTGGAGAGCTTTATTAGTAAAGACGCCCCAGCCCGGCACGCCGCAGCGGCGCAACGCCTGCGCAGAGGTGAAATAGATTTCCCCTAAGGTGCCGTTTTGCACAGCCTCGCGCAGCAGCTGCGTATCGCGGGCAAAACGGTGGTGAAAATCATACGCCAGCACTTTTCCCGCTTTGCGCGCGGCGATGCGCATCAGATCGGCCTGCTCCGGGGTCATCGCAGGCGGTTTCTCGCACATCACATGACAACCTGCCTCCAGCGCCGCCATGACGTGTTCAAAATGAAAGCGATTAGGCGAGCAAACGCTCACCACGTCGGGATTAACCGCCCGCAGCATCTCTTGCACATCCTGCCATGCCGAAGGGATGGCATGACGTTCCGCAAACGCCTGTGCCTGCTCAAGGCGGCTGTCCATGACAGCCACCAGTTGAACATCACTGCGCGTTGCGTAATACGAGGCATGCACTTTGTCTGCAACCTGCCCGGCGCCAATAATGGCGACGCGCAGAGACGAAGGTGTAGAAGCACTCATCACGCTTATCATCCTTAGCAATCACGCAAATAAGTGAGCGAGTCCCGGTAAGCCTGTGCAGGATCGTCGGCACGTACGCGGCATTCGTAAACGACGTAGCCCTGATAATTGTCGGCGCGCAGCTGGTCAAACAGCGTAGCGAAGTCCAGGCTGCCGCTCCCCGGCTGATAGCGATGGTTGTCGGCAATGTGTACGTGACCCAGCAGGTCGCGGTTGGCGTGCAGAGCCTCCGTCAGCGAATCCTCTTCGATATTCATGTGATAGAAATCGCCGATGATCTGTACGTGTTTCAGGTCGTTCTCTTCGATATAGCGACGCGCATCCGCCAGCGTGTTGATCATGTGGTCCTGATAGCGGTTCAGCGGCTCCAGGTACACGGTTGTGCCGGTGCGGGCGGCAACCTCATCCAGCCAGCGTAAAGAGTCACTGACCGCTTTGCGATCGCCCGCCAGGCTACGTGGCGAGGTCATCGGCGGCAGACGGAAGGTAAACATTCCCCACGCGGCAGGCACGATAATGCCCTTACCGCCGACGTCTGCCAGGGATTCAAGAATGCGTTCGATCTGCTTAAGGCCGTTCAGACGGCGCTCCTCGATGAAGTCGCCAATCCAGCCGTCGTATCCGCCGCAGGCGGTCGTGACCGGTAAGCCCGTGGCGCTGATGGCAGCTTTAACTTCGTCAAGGTTGTCGACCAGCAGTTTGCCGTCGATTTCAAAACCATCAAAACCCATCTCTTTGATGTATTTGAATTTCTCCATAATCGACGCCGGGAAAAAGGCCTGGTTCTGCGTTGCGATTTTCATTATTTGCTCTCCTTAGCTTAGAAAGTGACGCCCATTTTGATGCTCAGTTCCGGATGCTGATCGACATACTTCATATAGCTTTCAGCGCTGGTGGTGAACGTTACAACCGGGTCGATCAGATCGTCACAGTCGAGATAGCCGTTCATTAGCAGTTCCCAGCACGTCTCTTCGATACGCTTGCGGTTCCAGCGCGGGTAGTCCGGGTTGGGTTCGCTGCAGGCGCGGGAGAAGACAATCTTCGCGTTGTTGAAATGGGCTTCGCGTCCCAGGTTGAAGCCCTCGGCAAACGGTTTTGCGAAAGCAATATAGGAGATGGTGCCGCCGTATGCGAGTCCGCGCAGCGCAGACTGCAGCGCATCAGCAAAACCACTGGTTTCGATGATCACGTCCGCACCCTGTTTTCCGGTCAGTTTTTTGATCTCCAGACCGACGTCCGTGCCGATAGGGTTCAGGCAGTGATCTGCCCCATGGCGGCGGGCAATTTCGCAACGATGCGCGATAGGATCGACACCGATAACCATCGATGCCCCGGCTTTTTTCGCCAGCTGAATCGCAATCTGACCAATCGCACCCAGGCCGACAACGACGACAAAATCGCCCACCCGCACGTTGGCATCGCGCACGCCGCTCATGGCGAACTGCGCCGGGTCATAGCAGACGGCATTTTTCCAGGATGCGCCCTGCGGCATTTTGCGCAGCTTGTAGTTATTCACGGCATTCACGATCACCGTTTCCTGCAGCGGGCCGTAGCAGCAGACGCTGTCACCCGTCTGGTATTCCGTGACGTCGGCACCGCATTCAATGATGTCACCTACGATCATGTTACCGAGCTGGAACTTGCCGAACTCGATCCCGCGTGCTGCGCCCTCTTCACGCGGGGTAAACATCTGCCACTCCGCATTAAATTCTTCGTCAATAAACGGGCTCGCCGCTCTGAAATCCACTACCTCGGTACCGTGTTTCGGCGCACCAAAACGGGCGCGAATTTTGACTTCATGTGCCGCGACGGGACGATCTTCATATTCAACCAGCGCAGCCACACGAGGTGCTGTCGCAACTAACTTCTTCATGACTCACTCCTTGTTAAAATTGGCCGCCTCAGCCCTTTACGCCACCAGCGGTCAAACCACTTTTAATAAAACGTTCAGACAGCGCGTACATGATGACAACCGGCAGTGCGGTCACCAGCGATGCGGCCATCATGCGACCCCAGATGTAATCTGGCGTGCTAAACAGCGTGTTCAGCCCCACCGGCAAGGTGAAGTTGCTGGCGCTGGACAGGAAAATGGATGCAAACAGATAGTCGTTCCAGGCCACCATGAAGCAGTAGACGAAGACCGACACCAGCCCGGATATCGCCAGCGGGACGGTAATGCGGAAGATGATTTGCAGGCGGTTAAGGCCGTCCATCATTGCCGCTTCTTCTATTTCGTCCGGTATGGTGTCGAAATAGCTGCGCAGCATGAACACCGCGGTAGGGAGCGTCTGGGTCACCATGGTGATAATGAGCGCCATTTCGGTGTCATAGATCCCAAGCGCGGTGATGATTTTAAACAGCGGCACCACCAGCAATATGCCGGAGAACATGTAGACGGTGTAAAAGCTCGCGTTGATCGTGGCACGTCCCTTAAAGCGCAGCTTGGAGAGTGCATACGCCCCCAGCGTGCCAAGAAACACAGCAATGACAGACGAGGTTAACGACACCACCATGCTGTTGCGGAAGTAGTCCACAAACGGGAAGATCAGCGGGTTAAAGATGTCGACGTAGTGCTGCAGCGTCCACGCCTGAGGGAAAATCGTCGGGTGCAACGAGATCGCCTCTTTTGCGCTTTTGAACGAGGTCATCAGCATCACAAAGAACGGGAACAGCGTGATAATCAGGAACACCGCCAGCCCCAGATAAAAACCGATACGGCCCAGTACACGTTTATTTGTTGCCATTGAGGTTTACCCTTTTTCT
Organism: Danaus gilippus; assembly: GCA_018231785.1. Taxonomy (NCBI): domain Eukaryota; kingdom Metazoa; phylum Arthropoda; class Insecta; order Lepidoptera; family Nymphalidae; genus Danaus; species Danaus gilippus. The sequence goes on from DVQO01000001.1 coordinate 253,283, forward strand.
GGTCAGCAGAATGACGGCAAAGATGATCACGAAAAGCACGACAGAGATAGCGGCTGCTTTGCCCAAATCGTTGAAGGCAAACGCCGTTTTGTAGAGATAGACGCCCAAAATATCGACCTTCGTCGTCAGCAGATAAACGTCAGCAAACATGTAGAACATCCAGATCGTGCGCAGCGTAATGACCGTTGCCAGCACCGGCATAATTGCGGGCAGCGTCACGATGCGAAAACGCTGCCAGGCATTTGCCCCGTCCATTTCCGCCGCTTCGTACAGCGACTTATCAATCGTCTGTAAAATGGCGAGGAACGAGATAAAGGCGTACGGGAAGTAGCGCCAGATAGCAAACAGCACCACCAGCACGAAGCTGCTGCCCGGATTGTCGAACCACAGCGGGGCCTGGTCATACAAATGCAGCAGATCCACGCCCAGATAGTTCACAATGCCGTAGCCGTTGTTGAACATGTATTTCCAGGCAAACACCAGCGAGATGGATGGCGTGACGTAGGATAAAATCACCAGCGAGCGCGCCGTTTTTCTCAGGCGGAACTCTCGGTTAAAGAAGATGGCAACGGCCAGCCCCAGTCCCGTACTGCCGATAACAACCAGCGCGGTATACCAGAACGTCATCCACAGCGAGTGCCAGAACGCCGCATCACTCAGAATGCGGATGTAGTTATCCAGGCCGACAAACACGGCGCTAATGCGCGGGTTCAGCGGCAAGCGTAAAAAGCTGATTTCAATGTTGGAAATCATAGGCCAGGCCACCAGGCCCCCCAGCAGTATCAGGCTGGGGGCCAACAGCAGCATGGCGAAAGGCATATCTGATCGACCAGAAAACAACGTCTTCATAATTCCCTTCCGCAGAGCGCTCCTATCGTTGTGAGATCAGATCGGCCAGTCGTTTCTGGCTGTTGCTTAACGTGGCAGGGATATCCTGCTTGCCGACCGTGACGTTATGCACCATCGAGCTGATAACGCCGGAACCCGTCACATCGCCCATACGGGTGAAGTTTTTGTCCCCTACCGCCCCAAACACCTGAACGTTCGGGAACTGGGCAATCAGTTCGTAAGGAAGCTGACCGAAGGCTTTGATCACGTCGTTGGATTTCCATGACTCGGTATCGACCACCAGCTTGTTTACCGGCAGCGCAGCGCCCGGCGACATCATCACCCAGTCGGAGGCGTTTTGAGCCTGCTCCATCCAGGTGACAAACTTCTCTGCCGCCCGGGTTTCGTTTTCGGTTTGGCCCGTGGTAATAGTGAGCGAGGTGATCATGCCGTACACCGCTGAAGATTTTTCAGTCGGCACGACAAAGCCCAGATTGGCCGGATTGCCGTCTTTATAAACGGCCGGGAGGATGTAGGTGGAATAAACGGCCATCGGCGCAGAGCCGTTCATGAAGGCGTCTTTGATCTCCATGACGTCGTTAGAGCCTGGCATGGTGGTCGCCGCCAGCGCTTTATAAAACGTCAGCGCTTTAAGCATTTCTGGCGTGTCGATTTCGACATCACCCTTCGCATCAAAGACATTCGCACCGCCAGAAAGCGCGAACTGCGAAAACGCCTGCTCGGTCATCACGCTTTCAGCCGTGGGCAGCGCAATGCCGTAATGCTTTTTAGCCGGATCGTTGAGCGCCTGGCTGGCTTTCAGCAGCTGGTCCCAGTTGTGTGGCTCTTCAATGCCCGCCGCGGCAAGGGCATCTTTGTGATACCAGACGCCGGACAGCCAGGCGCTGACTGGCACGCCCGTCCATGCGGTGCCATCTTCAGTACGCACCACGCGCAGGATACCGTCGTAGAAGGTGTCTTCACCCACGGCTTTGATGGCCTCTGCGATAGCGTCACGGTCCAGCAACTGCTCTTTGTCCATGACTTTTGCGTAATCATGGCTAATCTCAATCACTTCCGGCAGTGCGCCGGTACGGGCCAGGGTAATGACCTTGGTGTTATACGCATCCTCTTCGACCGGGACCTGTTTCACCGTGATCGTTGGGTTTTCTTTCTCAAATTTTTCGATCAGTTTCGTGATCACCGCCTGACGCTCCTGCTCCACCGAGGAGTGCATAAACTCGATGGTGACGGCAGAAGTTTTATCGTCTTCACAGCCTGTTAACAGGGCGCACGAAACCAGTGCTGATAACAGCACAATTCTGGGCATTTTCATTTTAGGAGTCCTTTTTAGTGTTCTTTAATCCACATGACCTGCCATGGATTAAGCGTCAGAGCCGTCCCGCTTATCATTACACCGGCAATCAGTTCCTGACCGGATTCAATATTGGTGGTCAGGTGTTGAATACAATCACTGAAATTAAATAAACCCGTAATGCGCTCGCCATTTTCCGCAACGCGCACTATTTTTAAAACCTGCTCAGTTGGCTGAGTGAAATAAGCCTGGCTGTCAGGGTGGAACGCTTTTTCGGCGCGTCGTATAGCAATTAATGCGCTGAGGCGTTGATATATTTTATTGCGCAGGCTGTTATCGTCATTGAGTTCACTATCAACCTGCCCTTCACTATATTTCTTACGATTTATTGCGCGGTTGTAACCCAGTTTCTCGACGCCTTCATAATCATTTCGGGAACCAAGAATACTTTGAATATATACGGCAGGCACACCCGGGAAACTCAACAGTACGGCATGGGCGAGAATAAAGCGTGAAATACGTTCGCTATCGCTGCTCGCTTTTGCACTTAATGCGTCAAGATAAGTGACGTTGATTTCATAAGGGCTTCGCGTGCCGTCAGGGTTATTTTTCCAGTTTACCAGCGCCCCCTCCTGCTGAAGTTTCTCGACCAGAGAGAGGATTTCAGGTTCAGGAAGAATGCCGCGTAACGGATTCAGACCAATTCCATCGTGGGAGGCCAGGAAGTTAAACCACGTGGTACGCGTGGACGGCAGATTCAGGGACGCTGCCCACTGGCAAAGCGCCCGCACATCCTGACGATGAACGGCATGGAGCACCAGCGGCGGCAAGGAGAACTGGTAGACCATCTGCGCTTCATTTTCGCCGTTACCGAAGTAAGAAATATTATCTTTATGCGGAACGTTCGTCTCGGTGATAATCACCGTCCCCGGTGCGACATCATCGGCGATGGCGCGGAACAGCTGGATAAGGCGGTGCGTTTTTTCGAGATGAATGCAGCTGGTGCCGGGAGTCTTCCACATAAACCCGACGGCATCGAGGCGAATATAGCTGGCCCCTTCGGCAAGGTAGTGAAGCAGAACATCCACCATGGCGATTAACACTTCCGGCGAGGCGAAATTCAGGTCAATCTGATCATCGCTGAACGTCGTCCACAGGTGTCTGACGCTGCCATCGTGAAGGGTAAAGGGCGTCAGTAGCGGTAATGCGCGTGGGCGAGTTACGGCAGAGAGATCGGTTTTCGGATCAACAGAAATAAAGAAATCTTCAAACCCTGGCTTTTGTTGAAGATAATTTGCGAACCACTGGCTTTTGGCCGACATATGGTTGCACACGAAATCAAACATCAGGCTGGCCGAGCGTTTTAATTCGGCAACATTCTGCCACGTCCCGGTTTCAGGGGCGACCTGATGATAATCAATAACGGAAAAACCGTCGTCAGATGACCACGGATAAAAAGGTAAAAGATGGACGTGAGAAAAAGAGACAGAGAGCCATTTATTATAAAAACGGGTAAAAGCCGATAATGCCCCCTCACCTGGTGCCATAAACTGATCGGCATAGGTAATCAGCACAACATCATTTTCATCCCAGCTGGCTTTACGCTTTTCTGTAATGACATTTTTGGCGCTGGAGATTTTTTCCAGCAGCATCGCATAATGCGCATCGGAGAATGATTCGGCATAAACAAAATCGATTAATTGCTTAATTTTATCGTTCACATTGATTTCCATGGTAGCGGTCCCACGAAGTGCAATCTACTCCCATGGAAAATATCTGTCAACGGACCTGGCGCCAGAAAAACACGATCGCCAGGCAGCTCAAATCATTATTGTGAGCTGCCGCAAAGATCGAGGAAAAGGAAGGACGATATCAGGGGTATCGCTAACCCTTTTCCATCAGGAGAACGGGTTAGCGAAGGAAGGCGGTATCAGGAAAAGAAGCGACGTGAAACGCGCTTTGCCAGTTTTTGCAGCAATGGCTCGAGCGCCACCGCCAGCAGCATTCTGACCGGTTTACGGGCAACAGATTTGATTGCCCAGCCAGCGACGCCTGCCGGGCCAACGCGTAACGCCGTCAGCAGGACCAGTTTACCTGCGATTTTCAGGCCGGGTTTTACCTTCTGACCGGCCTGTTGCCAGTGTTGATTCATATTATCTCTCTCTTAAAGCTGACGAAAACGGCTTCTCAGCGTAAAGGTATCGGACGTAACATAACGTTCCATTTCGCGCAGTCGTTTTTCACCTGCCGCAAGCTCGGTATCCACCGCGTTGAGAAGATCGCTGCTGGTGGGCGCGCCTTCGGCATCCAGCTCGCCGTCAGGCATCGGGTCGAGCACAAATGACAATACGATGTAAGCCACCAGGGTAATGAATGCCAGACCGAAGAAAATCGACAGCACCGTAACCACGCGTACCAGTTTCACCGGGACATCAAGATAATGTGCCAGCCCGGCACATACGCCGCGTACCATGCCCTGCTGAGGGATACGCCATAATTTTTTATTCAGGTTCAGTCCAGCCATTAACGGTCCCTCCAGTTCGGATGTTCCGCATCCAGGATGGCTTCCAGCGCCTGAATGCGTTCGCGCATCTTATTCGCCTGATCGGACAACTGCGCCAGCCGCTGCTGTTCACTTTGCGACAGCTCGCCGCGCGAAGAACGGTTGCTGTAATGCAGCCATAACCAGATCGGCAAAACGAACAGCACGAAAATGGTCAGTGGAATAGCCAGAAAAAGCGCGCTCATGTGTACTCCTTGTCTTACGATGCGTGGCGGCACACTCGGGTGCCGCACAATTATTATTGGTTATCTTGCTTCATTTTGGCTTTCAGCGCGGCCAGCTGCTCGCTGATTTCATCATCCGCTTTCAGGTCAGCGAACTGCTGATCAAGCGTTTTTTGCTTGCCGATGCTGTGGCTTTCCGCTTCCGCTTCCATGTGGTCGATACGACGCTCAAAAGATTCGAAACGCGCCATGGCTTCATCCAGCTTACCGCTGTCCAGCTGACGGCGAACGTCGCGGGAAGAACTTGCCGCCTGATGGCGCAGTGCCAGCGCCTGCTGACGGGCACGGGTTTCGCTAAGTTTGTTCTCAAGCTCACCGATCTCTTTTTTCATGCGGGTGAGCGTGTCATCCACCAGCGTCACTTCATGCTCCAGCGTCGCCACCATATCGGTCAGCTTCTGTTTTTCAATCAGCGCGGCGCGGGCCAGATCGTCTTTCTCTTTGCGAAGCGCCAGCTCGGCTTTTTCCTGCCATTCATTCATCTGAGCGGTGGCCTGCTCGATACGACGCGAAAGCTGTTTCTTCTCAGCCAGCGCGCGAGCAGAGGTGGAACGCACTTCAACCAGCGTGTCTTCCATCTCCTGAATCATCAGACGCACCAGCTTTTGCGGGTCTTCCGCTTTCTCCAGCAGAGAGTTGATGTTAGCGTTCACGATGTCGGCAAAACGAGAAAAAATACCCATAATTCAATCCTCATAGTTCTGTTATCGGGCGATGCCCTGCTGTTTAGCTAATACAATCCTCGTGCCAACTTTTTATCTTATTGATTTTTATAGAAGAGGTTGATTTTTGCGCCGGTGCGTCCTACTCTCACCTGGTGAATATCGCTAATGAGTGGTTAATTTCATCATGACGGAATACAAAGATAATCTTCTTGGCGAAGCGAACAGCTTTCTTGAAGTGCTGGAGCAGGTGTCCCGGCTCGCGCCGCTCAATAAACCCGTGCTTATTATCGGCGAGCGCGGAACAGGTAAAGAGCTGATTGCCAACCGCCTGCATTTTTTGTCCGGTCGCTGGGATGGCCCATTCATTTCGCTTAACTGCGCCGCGCTGAACGAAAACCTGCTGGATACCGAACTCTTCGGTCATGAGGCGGGCGCTTTTACCGGCGCGCAAAAACGTCACCCCGGTCGCTTTGAGCGCGCCGACGGCGGCACGCTGTTCCTGGATGAGCTGGCAACCGCGCCGATGCTGGTACAGGAAAAGCTGCTACGCGTGATTGAATACGGCGAGCTTGAGCGCGTCGGGGGAAGCCAGCCCCTGCAGGTGAACGTCCGCCTGGTCTGCGCCACGAACGCCAACCTGCCAAAGATGGTAGAGGAAGATAAATTCCGCGCCGACCTGCTCGACAGGCTGGCCTTTGATGTTGTCCAGCTTCCCCCGCTGCGGGAGCGCCAGAGCGATATCATGTTGCTGGCGGATCAGTTTGCCATTCAAATGTGTCGGGAACTGGGTTTACCGCTCTTCCCCGGCTTTAGCGAACAGGCTACCGAAACGCTGCTCGGCTATCATTGGCCAGGGAACATCCGTGAACTCAAAAACGTCGTTGAACGTTCGGTTTATCGCCACGCCAGCGCCGACAGCGAACTGGATAACATCATTCTCGATCCGTTCCATCGCGAGACGAAGCCGGTTGCGTCACCTGCTCCGCGATCAGATGCGCCGACTCTGCCCCTCGATTTACGTCAGTTTCAGCACCAACAGGAACAACAGCTTCTGGAACAGAGCCTGAAGCAGGCGAAATATAATCAAAAACGGGCGGCTGAACTGCTGGGTCTGACCTACCATCAATTAAGGGCATTGCTCAAAAAGCATCAAATGCGCTGACATTATCAGCACTTACCCGGAGACATTTTTACGAAGCTGGTGTAAGTGCGGTACACTTTGCAGATCGAACCTAAAAACCTCAAAAATTATGCGTCTGGTTTTAACGTCCCTGTTTGCACTCGGTCTGTTCAGCAATCTGGCTTTTGCTGCACCCGAGCGCGCGCCACTCCCTGATATTCGCGACAGCGGCTTTGTCTACTGCGTAAGCGGGCAAGTTGATACGTTTAACCCGCAAAAAGCGGGCAGCGGGCTGATTGTCGATACGCTTGCCGCGCAGCTGTACGATCGTCTGCTCGACGTTGACCCCTATACCTACCGGCTGGTGCCTGAGCTGGCCGAAAGCTGGGAAGTGCTGGACAACGGTGCAACCTACCGCTTCCGCCTGCGCGACGATGTCGCTTTCCAGCATACGCCGTGGTTTACGCCCACACGTAAGCTGAATGCCGATGATGTCGTCTTCACTTTCCAGCGCATCTTTAACCGTCATCATCCGTGGCATAACGTCAACGGGGGCAATTTCCCCTATTTTGACAGCCTGCAGTTTGCCGATACCGTTAAAAGCGTACGTAAGCTGGATACCCGGACGGTTGAGTTTAAGCTGATGCGCCCGGACGCCTCGTTCCTGTGGCACCTCGCCACCCACTATGCCTCGGTGATGTCAGCAGAATATGCAGACCAGCTGACCAAACGCGACCGTCAGGAACTGCTTGACCGTCAGCCCGTGGGTACCGGACCGTTTCAGATGGCGGAGTACCGCTCAGGCCAGTACATCCGCCTGCAGCGCCACGAACACTTCTGGCGTGGTAAGCCGATGATGCCGCAGGTGGTGGTCGATCTGGGGTCTGGCGGCACGGGCCGACTGTCTAAACTGCTGACCGGTGAGTGTGACGTGCTCGCGTGGCCAGCGGCCAGCCAGCTGACGATTTTGCGCGACGATCCGCGTCTGCGCCTGACCCTTCGCCCCGGCATGAATATCGCCTATCTGGCATTTAATACTGACAAACCGCCGCTAAATAACCCGGCCATCCGTCACGCCCTGGCGCTGGCCATTAATAATCAGCGCCTGATGCAGTCGATCTATTACGGCACGGCAGAAACCGCCGCGTCCATTTTGCCGCGTGCCTCATGGGCCTACGATGGCGAAGCTAAAGTGACCGAATACAACCCGGCAAAAGCACGTGAACAGCTTAAAGCGCTCGGGGCGGAAAACCTGACGCTGCAGCTGTGGGTGCCCACCAGTTCTCAGGCATGGAACCCAAGCCCGCTGAAAACTGCGGAGCTGTTACAGGCCGACATGGCGCAGGTGGGTGTCAAAGTGATCATCGTTCCGGTTGAGGGCCGTTTCCAGGAGGCGCGCCTGATGGACATGAACCATGATTTAACCCTGACAGGCTGGGCGACCGACAGTAACGATCCCGACAGCTTCTTCCGGCCGCTGCTCAGCTGTGCGGCGATCAATTCACAAACCAACTACGCCCACTGGTGTAACCGTGAATTTGATGCGGTGCTGCAAAAAGCGCTCTCCTCACAGCAGCTGGCGTCGCGCATCGATGCGTATGACGAGGCACAAAATATTCTGGCTCGTGAACTGCCCGTGCTGCCGCTCGCCTCTTCCCTGCGTCTGCAGGCCTACCGGTATGATATTAAAGGGCTGGTGTTGAGTCCGTTTGGTAACGCCTCGTTCGCCGGCGTGTCGCGCGAAAAAGAGCAGGAGGTGAAAAAACCATGATTATCTTTACCTTACGTCGGCTCCTTCTGCTGCTGGTTACGCTCTTTCTTCTGACCTTTGTGGGCTTCAGCCTGAGCTATTTTACGCCGCATGCGCCGCTTCAGGGATCATCGCTGTGGGATGCCTGGCTATTCTGGTTTAACGGCCTGCTGCACTGGGATTTTGGTGTTTCCAGCATCAACGGACAGCTGATTTCCGAACAGTTGAAAGAGGTCTTCCCGGCGACGATGGAGCTGTGCATCCTCGCCTTCGGTTTCGCCCTGATGGTTGGGATCCCGGTGGGGATGCTGGCCGGGATCTACCGCAACAAATGGCAAGACAAATTTATCAGCGCCCTCGCCCTGCTCGGCTTCTCTATCCCGGTCTTTTGGCTCGCGCTGCTGCTCACCCTGTTCTTCTCCCTGACGCTCGGCTGGCTGCCGGTTTCCGGGCGTTTTGACCTGCTCTATACGGTCAAAACGGTGAGCGGTTTTGCGATCGTCGATGCCTGGCTTTCTGATTCGATCTGGCGTCATGAGATGATCATGAGTGCCCTGCGTCATATGGTGCTGCCGGTCCTGACGCTGGCCGTTGCGCCGACCACAGAGGTGATCCGCCTGATGCGCATCAGCACCATTGAGGTGTTCGATCAAAACTATGTCAAAGCCGCCGCCACGCGCGGGCTTTCTCGTCTGACGATCCTGCGCCGTCACGTGCTGCACAACGCCCTGCCGCCGGTCATCCCGCGTCTGGGGCTGCAATTCTCAACCATGCTGACGCTGGCGATGATCACCGAGATGGTCTTTAGCTGGCCGGGCCTGGGGCGCTGGATGATTAACGCCATCCGTCAGCAGGACTATGCGGCGATCTCCGCAGGCGTGATGGTGATTGGCTCGCTGGTGATTATTGTTAACGTTCTTTCCGATATTTTGGGTGCCATGGCCAACCCGCTGAAGCATAAGGAATGGTATGCCTTACGATAGCGTATACAGTGAAAAGCGCACGCCGGGTGCGCTACGTACCGTGTGGCGTAAATTCTATGGTGACACCACGGCAATGATCGGCCTGTACGGTTGTGCAGGTCTGGTATTGGTGTGCGTATTAGGCTCGTGGTTTGCGCCTTATGGTATCGATCAGCAGTTCCTCGGCTATCAGCTGCTGCCGCCATCGTGGTCACGGTACGGTGAAGTCTCGTTCTTCCTTGGCACTGACGATCTCGGGCGCGACGTATTAAGCCGCCTGTTAAGCGGCGCGGCTCCAACGGTAGGCGGCGCATTTGTGGTGACGTTTGCGGCGACGATTTGCGGTCTGGCGCTGGGCATTTTTGCCGGTTCCACACGCGGACTGCGATCCGCGGTGCTGAACCATATTCTTGACACCCTGCTCTCCATTCCGTCGTTGCTGCTGGCGATTATCGTTGTGGCTTTTGCCGGCCCGCATCTCACGCATGCCATGTTTGCCGTCTGGCTGGCTATTCTGCCGCGCATGGTACGTTCGGTTTACAGCCTGGTGCATGACGAACTGGAGAAAGAGTATGTCGTTGCCGCACGTCTGGACGGCGCGACGACGCTCAACATTTTGTGGTTCGCCGTGCTGCCTAACATCGCGTCGGGCCTGGTCACAGAGATCACGCGCGCGCTGTCGATGGCGATTCTGGACATCGCAGCGCTGGGCTTTCTCGACCTCGGCGCGCAGTTACCCTCTCCGGAATGGGGAGCGATGCTCGGCGATGCGCTGGAGTTGATTTACGTTGCGCCCTGGACGGTCATGCTGCCGGGAGCGGCCATTATGATAAGCGTTCTGCTCGTCAACCTTCTGGGCGACGGGATCCGCCGGGCGATCATTGCGGGGGTGGAATAATGCCTTTACTTGATATCCGCAACCTCACCATCGAATTCAAGACCAGCGAAGGCTGGGTTAAAGCCGTCGACCGGGTCAGCATCACCCTGAGTGAAGGCGAGATCCGCGGGCTGGTAGGCGAATCGGGGTCCGGCAAAAGCCTGATCGCAAAAGCCATTTGCGGTGTGGCGAAGGACAACTGGCGCGTCACCGCTGACCGTATGCGCTTCGACGATATCGATCTGCAACGCCTCTCCCCACGCGAGCGACGCAAGCTGGTGGGGCATAACGTTTCGATGATTTTTCAGGAGCCGCAATCCTGTCTCGATCCTTCCGAGCGCGTGGGCAAACAGCTGATGCAGAATATCCCTGGCTGGACCTACAAAGGCCGGTGGTGGCAACGGGTTGGCTGGCGCAAGCGCCGTGCCATTGAGTTGCTGCACCGCGTCGGGATAAAAGATCATAAAGATGCAATGCGCAGTTTCCCTTACGAACTGACCGACGGCGAGTGTCAGAAGGTGATGATTGCTATCGCCCTGGCAAATCAGCCGCGTCTGTTGATTGCTGATGAACCGACCAACGCGATGGAGCCGACCACGCAGGCGCAAATTTTCCGTCTGCTGACCCGGCTTAACCAGAACAACAACACCACAATTTTGCTGATCAGCCACGACCTGCAGATGCTCAGCAAGTGGGCGGATAAAATCGACGTGATGTACTGCGGGCAAACGGTGGAAACCGCGTTCAGCGAAGACTTGATCACGACCCCGCACCATCCGTATACCCAGGCGCTGATCCGCGCGATACCGGATTTTGGCAGCGCCATGCCGCACAAAAGCCGCCTTAACACGCTGCCCGGCGCCATTCCTTTACTGGAATCCCTACCGATAGGTTGTCGTCTGGGGCCGCGTTGTCCCTATGCTCAGCGCAAATGCATTGAAACGCCAAGGCTCACCGGCGCCAAAAACCACCTTTACGCCTGTCATTTCCCACTGAACATGGAGAGAGAGTGAAATGGTCGAAACCTTGCTGGAAGTTCGCAACCTGAGTAAGACCTTTCGCTACCGGACAGGGCTGTTCCACCGCCAGACGGTGGAGGCGGTTAAGCCGTTGAGTTTTACACTGCGTGAAAAACAGACGCTGGCGATCATCGGTGAGAACGGTTCGGGGAAATCGACGCTGGCGAAAATGCTCGCCGGGATGATTGAGCCGACCGGCGGTGAAGTGCTGATTGACGATCATCCCCTGGCGTTTGGCGACTACTCTTTTCGCAGTCAGCGGATCCGCATGATATTCCAGGACCCGTCAACCTCGCTCAACCCGCGCCAGCGGATCTCGCAGATCCTGGATTTCCCGCTGCGCCTGAATACCGATCTGGAACCCGAAGCGCGGCGCAAACGCATTGTTGAAACCTTGCGGCTGGTGGGGCTGCTGCCTGACCACGTAAGCTATTACCCACACATGCTGGCGCCCGGCCAGAAACAGCGTCTCGGGCTTGCGCGCGCCCTAATTCTGCGCCCGAAAGTGATCATCGCCGACGAGGCGCTGGCCTCGCTGGATATGTCGATGCGTTCGCAGTTAATTAACCTGATGCTGGAATTGCAGGAAAAACAGGGTATCTCTTATATCTACGTCACCCAGCATCTCGGGATGATGAAGCATATCAGCGATCAGGTGCTGGTGATGCACCAGGGCGAGGTTGTCGAGCGCGGCAGTACGGCAGATGTTCTGGCCTCCCCCCTGCATGACCTGACAAAACGGCTGATCGCCGGGCATTTTGGTGAAGCACTGACGGCAGATGCGTGGAGAAAAGACCGTTAAGGACGCGGATCCGTATTCCAGGTATCAGGTTAAATAGTATTGTTCTGCAAGATAAGGATTAAATAGTCGGTTTGGGCTATTTAATCCTTTTAGCCGCGTCTCCATCCCTGCTCCATATATAAACCAATTTAAATCAACAATTCTTCTCCAGAATAACAGGTCTTTGCTAAGGAGAAGAAATGAACCGCACTACTTATTTTTTAAAATACATCGAGTATTTAATCAGAAAAAGCCGTTCTTTTTTAATGACAGATCTGCATTTTCATACCGTGAAGCTCAGAAAAAGATCAGGAAAAAAACCTGATATTAAATCACCTACTACGCTGAGTGAAAAAATATGCCATCGACTGGTTTATGACCATAATAATTTCTACACACTGCTTGCCGATAAACTCGCGGTTCGGGAATACGTAGCCGCGAGAACACAACGGGTAAAGACGGTGCCATTAATCGGGGTATACAGCAAATTTTCTCATATTGATTTTTCTAAACTGCCCAATAAATTTGTTCTTAAATGCAATCATGACAGTGGTAGCACAATAATATGTGACAACAGAGAGCGATTTAACTACAGGCAAGCGGGAAAGAAACTGAACCTCGCGTTAAAGAAAAATTTGTATTACACCACGCGAGAATGGCAGTACAAAAACATCAATCCCCTTATTCTGTGCGAACCCTATATCGATCTTTTCCATGAAGCGGACAGGAACACCACACCGGAAATGTTACGTATTCACTGTTTTCACGGCGTTGCACACTATGTTGAAGCTGATTTTACGGATGATAACGGCAGAGATTTTATCAATGTCTACGACCGACACTGGAATTTACAACCTTTCCAGATGGAATATCCTAATACGCCGGTTGAGCCAGGCGAACCGGGAATGTTCCGGCAGGCATTGCTTGCCGCTCAGGAGCTGGCTGATGGCATTGACTACTGCCGCATTGACCTCATGCTAAAAAGAGATGAAATTTACTTTAGTGAAATAACATTAAGTCCGAAGCGTGGCAAACTGAAAATTACCCCCCTGGAATGGGATAAGAAACTAGGTGCTATATGGCATTTGCCACTATTGGCGGGCAGGCGAAACTAACCTCCCGCCTGCACTCAGGAATCGGGCCAGGTCAGTTTAAATATGGAGTGGTTTTGCTTTGATAAGGTATAAGTTACATCCCCACCATGGGCCAGCATGATGGCTTTTACCACCGATAAGCCTAAGCCACATCCTTCAGGATTCAGCGCTCTTGCGCCATTATCTCGCTGAAAAGGTTGAAATAAAAAATCATGGAACTCCTCCGGGATACCCGGTCCGCCATCCTGAATAAGAATATAATTGCCTTTATCAGACACGCCGTTTTTCACGATGAGTGTCCGCGTGGATGAATAGTGTATTGCGTTGTCAAACAGAACGGCCAGACACTGGTTGATCCGTATCGGATCGAACAGACAACGCTGCTCCCTCAACGCTATCTGTAAGGTAAATTGATTACTTTTAAACTCGGGCATAAACGTATCAAGCGCGTCCTGTATTGTCCTTTTGAGATCCGTTCTGGATTTAGACAACGTGTAACCCGCCCCGCCATCGGAACTGACTACCCGAAGATCTTCAATCAGGCGGGTTAACCCTTCGGTCTGCCTGAGAAGATTATTAAAAAGTACCGGTTCCGGTTTAAAAACGCCGTCTACCAGCCCCTGAAGTCGCCCGCGTAAAATCGTGACCGGCGTTCTGAGTTCATGGGCAATGGCGGCATTCCAGGATTTCCGCTGTATATCCAGCGTCTGCAGTTTCTCCGCCATTTCATTGAAATCCGAGACTAGATGATTAACCTCGCCCAGACTTGAACTGGCACAATAAGCCCGGGCGTCCAGTTGGCCCTGCGAAATTTTTTTCAGGCTGGACGCGACCGCGTTTAGCGGGGTGAGTATTCGCGCGGAGAGTTTGATCGTTAAAAAAATCGCAAATGCCAGACTGATTATTGTAGCGGTCCCAATCCACACCCAGTCCCATAGGGTCATCTGCTCGTCTTCCCCCGCAGCAGCGCCGCCGGGGAGGTGATCCAGAATAAAGGAGTAAAAAAACCAGGAGCCCAGTATGGAAATGGCAATTATCGTAAACGTCAGCAATAACATATACGTTAAGATCTGACGACTCAGGACAGACTCTCTGTTCATTTTTTCTCCCCAAGCCGGTAACCCATGCCCCTGATGCTCTCAGGAACGCCATAAAGACCTGCGAGCTCAAGTTTTTTACGCAGCTTGCTCATATGGCTATCTACTGTTCTGTCGAGGGTATCGCCTTCCGGCAGACAGGCGTTGAGCAGCTCTTCGCGGGAGCAGACCTTTCGCGGATATCTGACCAGATAAGTAAGAAGCTTAAATTCCGTCGTCGTTAACACAGGGGAGACCACCTCAGGACCCACGGTAACCTCAACGTAGAAATCATCCGGATAAACCGTCAAAAAAGACGTCCTGAGAGGCGCGGCTCCCGCCTGCTGAATAGTGGGTTTGGTTCTGCGCAGCACCGCTTCAACCCGCGCGACGACTTCAGAAGGGTTAAATGGCTTGATAACGTAATCATCCGCGCCAAGCCTCAGCCCCATGAGTTTATCTACATCCTGATCGAGGGCAGAAACCATAATAACGGGCACGGAGCTTTCCTGACGAAGCGTCGTGAGGACGCTCCAGCCGTCGCATACGGGTAGATGAATGTCCAGCAAGATAAGATCCGGTTTATGAAGGCGATTGAGCGCTATCGCCTGCTCGCCCTGTCGGGCCCTCAACGTTTTCATCCCTGAACGCTCTAAGTAACTCATCAGTATTTCAGCAATTTCGTCTTCATCTTCAACAACAAGGATTAGAGTATTTTTGTTCATTTTATCTCCGCGGGTGAAATCCCTTTGAGCACGCTATCAGATATCTTTAGCACAATAAGACACAGCCTCCGGGAAAAAGTGCCGTGGTCATGAAAATTTCCAGTACTAATTTAAATGTCCGGCTACGCCTCCACACAGCGTACATATTCCGTCAATAAAGACTCGACAATACCTGGCCAGAATAGCTATTCGGGCACCCCCATTTGTCCCCGAATGATGCATATTAACCCTGCCGTAATAAGGCTTTCTGAATCTGGCTGAGACAATGAACATAGAATTTTCGAAATGTTTCTCTACTAAGAAAATTGGGATATATACTCTGTTCCTGCTGCTGTCATGGGGATTACTTTATACCTGGCTGGTGTTGATGCATAAAATGGATGAAAAAGTCGCCGCGACGCTACCCTCTTCTCCCATTATCTATGGATGCATGGCTTTGTCAGTTGTCTCTTTGATAATACAAAATAGAGCAGGCGCATTCACTGAATTACTTGTCATCGCCTTCTGGCTAATGGTGATTTTTATTTATCTCATTTTTACGTTCAATGTGCTATTGAACGCCGCACCTGATTTCAACGATCTGGTGTTTTACTACGAGTGCTACTTAATTATCTTCTTTTGCGGTTCACCGTTGTACCTCATTATGAGGATGATTTGAACAACCACATTTGTTGCGCTCCATACTCTCTCCATAAAACTGCCATTTCCGCTAAACAGGCGAGTTGTAGACTCTCTGTCAATGCATATTGCTCAAAATACACTCACTTAAATAGCCTGATACCAGTTACCTACAATGATTAACCTTAATAACAAGTGTCGTTTCCCAGATACTGCCATTCTCGCGTGTAAGACGCTTAACGCCGCACTGTATGGACTGATGGTTTTCTGTATGTGGATGTTCGCGACAAATCTTGATGACGCACCGCAGCTTCTTGAGAAATTTTCGCAGCTCAGGGATATCGGTAAACGTGTATCAACCGATGACGAAATTCACGTAGCTGGACGTTAATTTAATGCCTCATTTTTTTATTGAACGCCCCGTATTCGCCTGGGTAGTGGCGCTTTTTATCGTCCTGACGGGTGTCCTGTCTATACCTCGGTTGCCGGTTGCGCAGTATCCGGCGGTGGCACCGCCTGGGATCATTATTTCTGTCACTTACCCGGGGGCCAGCCCCGATATCATGAATACGTCTGTGGTGTCGCTCATTGAGCGTGAAATATCGGGCGTAGATAGTCTGCTCTATTTCGAATCATCCAGCGACACAAGCGGTTCTGCATCTATTACCGTGACTTTCAAGCCCGGCACAGACATTAAGCTGGCGCAGATGGATCTTCAGAACCAGATCAAGATTGTTGAGCCACGTTTACCGCAGGCGGTCAGGCAAAATGGTATCAATGTCGAGGCGGCCAATTCCGGATTTTTAATGATGGTGGGGTTGAAATCCACAACCGAGAAATTTGAGGAAGCGGATTTAAGTGATTATTTCTCCCGCAATGTCAGTGACGAGCTGCGCCGTGTTCCGGGTGTAGGAAAAGTTCAGCTGTTTGGTGGCGAAAAAGCGCTGCGCATCTGGCTGGACCCAATGCAACTGCACAGCTACGGGCTTTCGGTGAGCGATGTCCTTACCGCTGTAGGCCAGCAAAATGCCCTTGTTTCGCCGGGTAAAACGGGAGACGAACCGGCATCTGCAGGACAAGGCGTAACCTATCCCATCACTGTGAAAGGGCAACTCACTTCTGTAGAGGCTTTCAGAAACATTACCCTAAAATCAGATGCGTCTGGCGCAAGGCTGAAACTGTCCGACGTTGCGCGGATTGAGTCTGGCCTGCAAAGTTACGCTTTCGGGATCCGCGAAAATGGGGTGCCTGCAACGGCTGCGGCAATCCAGTTGTCGCCAGGCGCCAATGCGATGAGCACGGCGTCAGGCGTTCGTGCACGTATCGACGAACTTTCTCAGGTGTTGCCGGAAGGAATGGCGTTTACGGTTCCCTTCGATACCGCACCTTTTGTAAAGCTGTCCATCATGAAGGTAGTGCAAACATTTGTGGAAGCGATGGTCCTTGTCTTCCTCGTTATGCTGCTGTTTTTGCACAAAATACGTTGTACGCTTATCCCCGCGATTGTTGCCCCCGTCGCGCTGCTGGGCACCTTCACGGTGATGCTATTCAGTGGATACTCGATCAATATTCTGACCATGTTCGGCATGGTGCTGGCGATAGGGATTATCGTGGATGACGCCATTGTGGTCGTGGAGAACGTTGAACGACTGATGGAAGAAAAGAATCTTTCCCCGCGCGACGCTACCCGGGAGGCCATGCATGAAATTACCCCGGCAATTATAGGGATCACGCTGGTACTAACCGCCGTCTTTATACCTATGGGTTTTGCTGAAGGATCCGTCGGAATTATTTATCGGCAATTTTGTATTTCCATGGCGGTGTCCATATTGTTGTCGGCATTTCTTGCCCTCACGCTTACCCCCGCGCTTTGTGCGACGTTACTTCAGCCCCACAGCGCGCAAAAGCAAGGCGGTGGCAGGTTCGCGGTAAGATTTAACGCCCGTTTTCATTCCCTTACAACGTGGTACGAATCTGGGCTGGGTGCGGTTCTGAGACGAACTGGCCGAATGCTGCTCCTGTATATTGCACTTTGTGCTGCGTTGTTTTTTGGATTGTCTTCATTGCCCTCATCCTTTCTGCCTGACGAAGATCAGGGCTATTTTATGTCTTCTATCCAACTTCCCTCTGATGCCACGATGCAGCGCACCCTGAAAGTGGTAAAAACGTTTGAACAGGAAATTGCGACCCGACCAGATATTGAAAGCAACATTATGATCCTGGGGTTTGGGTTCTCTGGATCAGGGCCGAATTCGGCCATGGCGTTCACCACGCTGAAGGACTGGAAAGAAAGGCTGGGTTCTTCAGCACAGGATGAAGCCGACCATATGCAGGCCAGCATGGAAGACGTCTCAGATGCCGTTACGATGAGCCTGCTCCCGCCTGCCATATCGGATATGGGCACCTCTTCGGGCTTCACCTGGTATCTGCAGGACAGAGCGGGTCTGGGCTACGAGGCTTTGAAGAAAGCGGCCGATGCACTGGTGCTGAAAGCGAATCAGCGCCCTGAACTGAGTGACGTGTATATCGACGGCCTTCCGGAAGGAACTAACCTTGCGCTTAACATTGACCGGGAAAAAGCGGAAGCACTCGGCGTCTCATTTGATGAAATCAACCAGACGCTCTCCGTCACCATGGGTTCAAACTACGTTAATGACTATACGAACAACGGACGTGTTCAGCAGGTGATTATTCAGGCCGATGCGCCTTATCGAATGCAACCTGAGCAGATCCTGACATTATCGCTTAAAAACCGCCAGGGTCAGATGGTGCCAGTGTCAACATTTGCGACGATTTCCTGGAACGTCGCACCACAGCAATTAGCGCGTTATCAAGGATATTCTGCTATCCGCATTACCGGCAGTGCAGCTACAGGTGAATCCAGCGGTACCGCAATGAAAGTCATGGAGAATTTGTCCCGGGATTTACCTCAGGGCATGGCTGGAGAATGGGCCGGGAGTTCATTGCAGGAGATAAAATCTCAGTCGCAGCTCCCGGGTCTGATCGTCCTGTCGATACTGGTCGTGTTTATGGTGCTCGCCGCCTTGTATGAGAGCTGGTCAATACCCTTCGCAGTCATGCTGGTGGTTCCATTGGGACTTATCGGAGCAGTCGTGGCTGTGTCCGTTGCCGGCATGACAAATGATGTTTTCTTTAAAGTCGGTCTTATTACCCTGATAGGCCTGTCCGCCAAGAACGCCATATTGATTGTGGAGTTTGCACGGCAGTTGCACCGTCAAGGGCTCCCCCTCATGGCGGCAACGATACAGGCCGCAAGCCAGCGCCTGCGCCCTATTCTGATGACATCGTTAGCCTTTACGTTGGGGGTGGTTCCCTTAATGCTGGCCAGTGGCGCAAGTAACAGCACACAACACGCCATCGGCACCGGCGTATTTGGCGGCATGATTAGCGGTACGCTTCTCGCGATCTTCTTCGTCCCGGTGTTCTTTATTGTTATCGCGCGTTTCATTGAAAGCGCGAGGAAAGGGTAAAAAGGGTAACTATCGTGAGGGATCGCGCATCCGCGCTGGTTGGATGAGGTGAAGCTGCTGCCGGGTGATATACTGGACGAATGCTGAAATTTTGAACCCGCGCCTCACCTTCTGGGGCATTTGTCTCTGGAGATCGGCGAGAAATATCGTGACACATGGGGCTGTGAGTGGGCTATAATTTCGAGCTAATTTCGAATGATTTTGAAATACTGCCTGTAACGCTATGAATTACAAGGCAAAATAAGCAATGAATATAAGGATTAAAGCTATGGGTTTTCTTTCCGGTAAGCGCATCTTGGTTACTGGCGTAGCCAGCAAACTGTCCATCGCATACGGCATCGCACAGGCTATGCATCGCGAAGGCGCTGAGCTGGCGTTCACCTACCAGAACGACAAGCTGAAAGGCCGCGTTGAAGAGTTTGCCGCGCAACTGGGTTCCAGCATTGTTCTGGAATGCGACGTTGCACAAGACGAAAGCATTGATGGCATGTTTGCTGAACTGGCAAAAACGTGGGAGAAGTTTGACGGCTTCGTTCACTCCATCGGCTTCGCGCCTGGCGATCAGCTGGACGGCGACTACGTTAACGCGGTAACCCGTGAAGGTTTCAAAATCGCGCACGACATCAGCTCCTACAGCTTCGTGGCGATGGCGAAAGCCTGTCGTACCATGCTGAACCCAGGCTCTGCCCTGCTGACTCTGTCCTACCTGGGCGCAGAGCGCGCTATCCCTAACTACAACGTGATGGGTCTGGCTAAAGCCTCTCTGGAAGCCAACGTGCGCTATATGGCGAACGCGATGGGTCCTGAAGGCGTGCGCGTCAACGGTATCTCCGCTGGCCCAATCCGCACCCTGGCCGCTTCCGGCATCAAAGATTTCCGTAAAATGCTGGCACATTGCGAAGCGGTTACGCCAATTCGTCGTACCGTTACCATTGAAGATGTGGGTAACTCTGCAGCATTCCTGTGCTCTGACCTCTCTGCGGGTATCTCCGGCGAAGTGGTTCACGTTGACGGCGGTTTCAACATCGCGGCAATGAACGAGCTGGAAATTAAATAAGCTGTCACTCTCTTCCCGTCAGGGAAGAGAGTTCTCCCTCCCGCCCTGCCCGTCGTTATTCCGTTCTGCTATTTGTTATCACCTAACAATATTTTTCCCCTCATCCACCTTACGCCAGGATATTGATCGCCCTTTTGAGATCAAGGAACGCCCATGGAACAGCGCCGTTTTTCCGGCAAAGGCCACTGGTATCACGAAACCCAGTCCAATCATTCGCAGTCGGATGTGCTGCCTCTGGTGCCCGAAGCCGCTAACGTCGACGACCGTTTTTTGCTTGATTTAGCGCTCCCTGACGCGATTGCGCTCGCCGCTCAGGGCTGGTTAGCCCCGGCCAGAGCCTTATGTCACCAGCTGTTCCCGCTGGATACGCCGGTCAACCGGTTGCGCACCCTTAGCGCCTATGACCGGTTGAGCACGGCGCTGACGGTCGCGCAAGCCTGTGGCGTGCAGCGCCTCTGTAACCACTACGCCGCCCTGCTCGCACCGCTTCCCGGCCCGGACTCTTCCCGCGAAAGTAACCGACGCCTCGCCCAAATCACCCAGTACGCCCGCCAGCTTGCCAGTTCTCCCGACGTTATCGACGATAAGGCCCTGCTGCAGCTCGATGAAGTGGGCCTGACGGTGCATGACATCGTGTTAATTAATCAGATAATCGGCTTTATCGGTTTTCAGGCGCGCACCGTGGCGGTGTTTCAGGCGGCGCTTGGCCATCCCGTGCGGTGGCTGCCCGGGCATCATATATCGCCCCATACGGTACCCGCGCGCATCCAGGTATGGGTCTCCCTGTTACCCGCTGTCGAGTTGCGTTATGCCAGTCCCGAACAACGCCGCTCACTTGCGCGCTGGCAGGCGGAAACGGCACTTGGACCGCTGGTTCCGGTGCTTTGCCACGAGCCTGCACTGCTCGACAGGTTGGGCGACATCCTGATCATGCTTCCTGACCAGGCCGAGCCGGACTTCCCGGCGCTCACCACGGCGGTGGCGCTGCTAAACAGCTCGCCGGATCGCTTTAGCGCCGCGCATTTAACCGCGCTGGGAGCGAGCGGGTTGCCTCATAGCGTAACGCTGAACCTGCTGATACGCAGCGCGTTTTATGGCTGGCTCGACCGCCTTCGCATCGCGCTCGGTCAGGAGGAATAACCTTACTCATTACCCAAAGACCGCTTGCTGTAGCAGTGAGATTCGCGTAAAACTGTCAGCCGCTCAATGGCTACGAAAATAGAACATTATGTTTCAGGACAACCCGCTGCTAGCGCAGCTTAAACAGCAACTGCATTCCCAGACGCCGCGTGCAGAAGGGGTCGTAAAAGCCACGGAAAAGGGCTTTGGCTTCCTTGAAGTTGACGGTCAGAAAAGCTACTTCATTCCGCCTCCGCAGATGAAGAAAGTGATGCATGGCGACCGCATTTCAGCCGTCATTCATACTGAAAAGGAACGGGAATCCGCCGAGCCGGAAGCACTCATCGAACCGTTCCTGACGCGTTTCGTTGGCAAGGTACACAAGAAAGACGATCGTCTTTCCATCGTGCCGGATCACCCTCTGCTCAAAGATGCCATCCCGTGCCGTGCCGAGCGTGGCGTTGAGCATGATTTTAAAGAAGGTGACTGGGCCGTGGCTGAAATGCGCCGTCATCCTCTGAAAGGCGATCGCGGTTTTTACGCGGAGCTGACCCAGTTCATCACCTACGGCGACGATCATTTCGTGCCGTGGTGGGTGACGCTGGCGCGCCATAATCTCGAAAAAGAAGCACCAGACGGCGTGGCGACAGACATGCAGGATGAAGGTCTGACGCGTCGCGATCTGACGGCCCTGGATTTTGTCACCATCGACAGCGCCAGCACCGAAGATATGGACGATGCCCTGTTTGCGGAAGAAGCGGCAGACGGCAAACTGCATCTGACCGTCGCCATTGCCGACCCGACCGCGTGGATTGTCGAAGGCAGCAAGCTGGACGAAATGGCGAAAGTGCGCTCATTCACCAACTACCTGCCGGGCTTTAATATCCCTATGCTGCCGCGCGAGCTCTCAGACGACCTCTGTTCGCTGCGTCCGCATGAAGTCCGCCCAGTGCTTGCCTGCCGCATGACGATTGCTGCGGACGGTACCATTGAAGACGATATTGAATTCTTCTCCGCGACCATCGAATCGAAAGCCAAACTTGCCTACGACAAAGTCTCCGACTGGCTGGACAACACCGGCAGCTGGACGCCAGACAGCGAGGCCATCGCCACGCAAATCCGCCTGCTGCACCGCGTCTGCCTGAACCGCAGCGAATGGCGTAAAACCCATGCGCTGGTGTTCAAAGACCGTCCGGATTATCGCTTTGTACTTGGCGAGAAAGGCGAAGTGCTGGATATCGTGGCAGAGCCGCGCCGCATTGCGAACCGCATCGTTGAAGAGGCGATGATTTCGGCCAACATCTGTGCCGCCCGCATCCTGCGCGATAAGTTAGGCTTTGGTATCTATAACGTGCATACCGGTTTTGATCCGGCGAACACCGACGCGCTGGCGGCGCTGCTGAAGACGCATGACGTGCATGTCGATCCTGAAGAAGTCCTGACCCTGCCGGGCTTCTGCAAACTGCGCCGCGAACTCGATGCACAACCGTCTGGCTTCCTTGACAGCCGCATTCGCCGCTTCCAGTCGTTTGCTGAAATCAGCACCGAACCGGGTCCGCACTTCGGGCTGGGCCTTGAGGCCTACGCGACCTGGACCTCCCCAATTCGTAAGTACGGCGATATGGTGAACCACCGTCTGCTGAAGGCCATCATCAAAGGGGAATCCATCGCGCGTCCTCAGGATGAAACCACGCTGCAGATGGCCGAGCGCCGCCGCCTGAACCGCATGGCAGAACGCGACGTTGGTGACTGGCTGTATGCCCGTTTCCTGAATGACAAGGCTGGCACCGATACCCGCTTCCCGGCGGAGATCATTGATATCAGCCGCGGCGGTATGCGCGTGCGTCTGGTGGACAACGGAGCCGTCGCCTTCATTCCTGCGCCATTCCTGCATGCAGTGCGTGATGAACTGGTGTGTAGCCAGGAAAATGGCACCGTGCAGATCAAAGGGGAAACGGTTTACAAAGTCACGGATGTGATCGATGTAAACATCGCGGAAGTCCGTATGGAAACCCGCAGCGTTATCGCGCGCCCTGTCGCCTGATAAGCCGTTAAAATGTCGGCCGTTTCCTTTTCGGGAAGGCCGGCATTTTTTTCGCCCGCCGCACGTCGCAAAATCATCTTTTTTTCTGACTATTTCCCTGCCCATCCGCCAAAACCCGCAAGAATTATCTACAGTAAAAGAGCACCGACATATTCGGTTACGTGAATTTTTATACGTTATGCACTCTTTTTGCTCAAACCCGTTTTAATATCAGAAAAGTGGAAAAAACAACCACTTCACCTCGGTTGTAACGCTGTTCAACGACGGATTAGTCGACTGCATATGAATAGTTTTTGCGCTAACGTGCAGCTGCGGGAGAAAACATGATGGACGATCTGGAGCAAAACTTGCTGTTTCGTTACATGGGCACGCACAGCCCCTGGTGGAGACTGACGGCTGACAGCAATGCGCTGCATCTGGCGGCCAGCGAAAGCGCCGATATCACGCAGGTGGTTGCGCTCAGTGATGAGCAGGCGGAACGCATCCGCGAGCTGACCGTTATTACCTCCAGCATCTCAATGACGCTCTCGCTGTACGGCGTGGACGTTCCGGTTCACCTTGTGGGCCGTAAAATCAATAAACATGAGTGGGCCGGCACGGCGTCTGCCTGGAACGACACCCCTTCGGTCGCGCGCGATCTCGCGCAGGGTCTCTCTTTTGCTGAGCAGGTTGTCTCGGAGGCCAACTCCGTCATTGTTATTCTCGATCAGCACGGCAATATTCAGCGCTTCAACCGGTTGAGCGAAGAGTACACCGGCCTGAAAGAACAAGAAGTGATTGGCCAGAACGTCTTCAAGCTGTTTATGAGCCGTAGCGAAGCGGCGGCGTCAAAGCGCAATATTTCAGGGTTCTTTCGTAACGGCAGCTCCTATGAAGTGGAGCGGTGGATTAAAACCCGCAAGGGGCAACGGCTGTTTCTCTTCAGGAACAAATTCGTTCACAGCGGTAGCGGGAAAAATGAAATTTTCCTTATCTGTTCCGGCACGGATATTACCGAGGAGCGCCGCGCCCAGGAGCGTCTGCGCGTGCTGGCGAATACCGACACCATCACCGGTTTACCGAACCGCAATGCCATTCATGAACTTATCTCCGATGCCATCAACGCGCGCGGCGATATGCAGGTTGGCATCGTGTACCTCGATCTTGATAACTTCAAAAAGGTAAACGATGCCTATGGCCACATGTTTGGCGATCAGCTGTTACAGGCCGTCGCTCTGGCGATTTTAAGCTGTCTGGATGAAGGCCAAACCCTGGCCCGACTCGGCGGTGATGAATTTATCGTTATGGCCTCTGACACCTCGCAAAGTTCGCTGGAGGCGATGGCATCGCGCATTTTAACGCGCTTACGCCAACCGTTCCGCATCGGCTTAATCGAAGTCTATACCGGCTGTTCTTTAGGGATCGCCCTCGCCCCGCAGCACGGTACCGACCGGGAAAGCGTCATTCGCAACGCCGATACCGCAATGTACACCGCTAAAGAGAGCGGCCGCGGCAAGTTCTGCGTCTTCTCGCCGGAGATGAACCAACGCGTGTTTGAATATCTGTGGCTGGATACCAACCTGCGTAAAGCGCTTGATAATGACCAGTTGCTGATCCATTACCAGCCGAAAATGACCTGGCGCGGCGAAGTCAGAAGCCTGGAAGCGCTGGTACGCTGGCAGTCTCCCGAGCGCGGGCTGATCCCCCCGATGGAGTTTATCTCTTACGCCGAAGAGTCTGGTTTGATCGTGCCGCTTGGCCGCTGGGTGATGCTGGATGTAGTCCGTCAGGTCGCGAAATGGCGCGATAAAGGCATCAACCTGCGCGTGGCGGTCAACGTCTCTGCTCGCCAGCTGGCCGACCAGACGATCTTTAGCGATTTAAAGCAGGCGCTGAGCGACCTTAACTTTGAATACTGTCCCATCGACGTTGAGTTGACCGAAAGCTGTTTGATTGAAAATGAAGAGCTGGCGCTCTCCGTCATCCAGCAGTTTAGTCAGCTCGGCGCACAGATCCATCTGGATGACTTTGGCACCGGGTACTCCTCCCTCTCGCAGCTGGCGCGCTTCCCAATCGATGCCATCAAGCTGGACCAGTCTTTTGTGCGGGATATTCATAAGCAGTCGATCTCTCAGTCGCTGGTCAGAGCGATTGTAGCC
The DNA here is from genome assembly GCA_018231785.1 of Danaus gilippus. Taxonomy (NCBI): domain Eukaryota; kingdom Metazoa; phylum Arthropoda; class Insecta; order Lepidoptera; family Nymphalidae; genus Danaus; species Danaus gilippus. Next base: position 278,749 of record DVQO01000001.1, read on the forward strand.
GTCGCGCAGGCGTTAAATTTGCAGGTCATCGCGGAAGGGGTGGAAAGTGCGAAAGAAGACGCCTTTCTCACGAAGAATGGCGTCAACGAGCGGCAGGGTTTTCTCTTTGCGAAGCCTATGCCCGCAGCCGCATTCGAGCGATGGCTAAAACGTTATCAGGCGCGACACATGCGTTAGCTGGCTTTACGCAGCCCTGCCGCCTGGTGGCGGTTTTGCAGCATCACCAGACGCTCCATGTAGGCGATATCTTTCGGCTCAAGGCAAAATGCCGCGTCGACCCAGTCCTCGGTGATATCCATCAGCTCACTTCGTGGAAGCTGTAAAACGCGGGTGCGGGCACGAAGCATAGCCCGTACGCCGTTCAGCTTCGGCTGGAGCGTGTCGATGAAGGTGCGAACGGAGACGTAGCTCTGGCCAGGTTCGAAGAGCAGATCGACTAACCCCTGCTGCTCATACCATTCCGCCGTGTGAGACTCGCCCTTATAAATCAGCTCCTCCGCCAGCTTCATGCCTGCGCGACGCGCCACGAGGGAGTACCCCCCCATGCCCGGGAACAGGTTGAACGCAATCTCGGGGAAGCCTAAGCGCGCATCGCGTTGGGCCAGGACGAAATGGTGCGCGAGCGCGGCTTCAAATCCACCGCCCAGGGCGCTCCCTTCTACCATCGCCAGCGATATTGCGCCCGTATCAAACCCCCGTGAGGCGGCGTGAACGCAATCCACGCAGGCGCGGGCGTAGGCACGCAACGCTTCCCGACGCCCGTTCTGCAGGCATTCCACGAAGAACTGCAGATCGCCCCCTGCGTTGTACATATCAGGCACAAGGGAACCGGTCACCCAAAAGTCGACCACAAACCCCGACTGGCGAACCAGCCAGGAGAGATTCATGATCTCTTCAATCAGTGCATGGTTAAAACAGGGGCGTGGCTGCGCCCGCAACATCATCCATACGGTGCGACGCCCCTCCTCATAATAGCCTGCCAGTTGCGTGAAACGTTCAGTATCGGTAAACAGTGTACAGGTAGCCTGGTTGATAACTGTCATAGTCTGAATCCTCATAGAATAAAGCGCCTTGCGCGCAGTTTTAGACTAATCCACGCATTCAACCCCCTGTATGTGGGCACAGAAATTTATCACTTTCATTTATGTAATTTGGTTAGTGCATTTTTTCCCTTCTCTTTTGAGCCTATTTTCTGCATCATTGAAAATATTTACTTTTCGCTTCCGGGGTGGGATTATGGCTAACATTGATGTGCTGACCGTGGCACAACGTATTGATACTGTGCTGGATATTCTGGTTGCTGGCGATTACCACTCCGCGATCCGTAATCTTGAGATCTTAAAAGCGGAGTTATTAGCACAGAAAGGCACGGAGACCGCATCACAAAACCCTCAACCTAAAGCCCCGTGGGAAGTGTAGCCACGGCGTTTCTGATCCCGTTTCATTTTTGTATTGGATGCTATGAATTCTCGACAACAAATCATTTTGCAGATGGTCATCGATCAGGGACGCGTGAGCGTGGTCGATCTCGCGAAAACCACCGGTGTTTCCGAAGTCACAATCCGTCAGGATCTTAACCTTCTCGAAAAGCAGAGCTACCTGCGTCGTGCTCACGGCTATGCTGTCCCGCTGGACAGTGAGGACGTCGAAACCCGCATGATGAACAATTACGCCCTTAAGCGCGAGCTGGCGGAGTTTGCGGCATCCCTGGTGAACAACGGCGAAACGGTGTTCATTGAAAACGGCAGCAGTAATGCCCTGCTGGCGCGCACGCTCGCTGAGCAAAAAGACGTAACGATTATTACCGTCAGCAGCTACATCGCGCATCTGCTGAAAGAAACGCGCTGTGAAGTGATTCTGTTAGGCGGTATCTACCAGAAAAAAAGCGAGAGCATGGTAGGCCCATTGACCCGCCAGTACGTTCAGCAGGTGCATTTCACCAAGGCCTTTATTGGTATCGATGGCTGGCAGCCTGAAACAGGCTTCACCGGTAGAGACATGATGCGTTCTGACGTGGTGAACGCCGTGCTGGAAAAAGAGTGCGAAGCCATCGTGTTGTCTGACAGCTCAAAATTTGGCGCTGTCCATCCCTACACCATGGGCCCGCTGTCGCGCTTTAGCCGGGTGATCACCGACAAACGTCTTAGCGATGAACATCGCCTTCAGCTGGAACACGCTGGCTTAACGGTCGATATCGTCGACAACGCGCTGTAACGCCCCCTTGCGTCCGGTTTCCGGGCGCACGCCTTCGCCTCTGAGATTAATCCTGGTATTTCTTTAAGAGTTTTTACCTGTATAAGCTAAAATAAAGACGTAAAATTAATGTTAGCGATATAACAGGAAGTGACTATCACCTGCGTGATCATGTTAACCCCTGCGCGACCAGCTTTCATGGAAAATGGAATTTAAGTATTCAAATTGACTATACTTAAAAAGCACTTCTTTCCGTGAATCGATAATTCAGGAGAAAGTATTATGACCTTAACCAGCAAGAAATTAGCTGCCGCTGTTCTGGCAATCACTGTAGCAATGTCCCTGAGCGCATGCTCTAACTGGTCTAAACGTGACCGTAACACCGCCATTGGCGCCGGTGCTGGTGCTCTGGGTGGTGCGGTATTAACGGATGGTAGCACGCTGGGTACTTTAGGTGGCGCTGCTGTCGGCGGTGTCATTGGTCACCAGGTAGGCAAATAATCACCATAACGGCTTCTACCCGTATAATTATATATTCTGTATATTTCAGGTCTGACTTACGCACCTAAAAAAAGAGCCACGGTTTTCGCCGTGGCTCAATTATTTTAGCCCCCCGCCAGTTTGACTTTCATGCCTTTGGCTTCGAGCAATGTTTTAATTAAATCGCGTTTATCGCCCTGGATTTCGATAACCCCGTCTTTCACCGCGCCACCACAACCGCATTTCTTTTTTAATTCTGCAGCGAGTTTTGCCAGTTCGGCATCGTCGAGATCAATACCTGTCACCAGACATACGCCCTTTCCCTTGCGTCCGCTGGTCTGGCGCTGGATACGCACAATGCCATCCCCCTTCGGGCGCTCGGCTTTCTCGCGTGGCTCATCAATGCGACCCGTGTCGGTGGAATAGACCAGGCGGCTGTTGGAATCGCTCATTACGCCCCCTATTTTAACGATGCGTTGATGGCTTTCAGCGTCTGCGCCGGATCCGCTGACTGCGTAACCGGGCGACCAATAACCATATAGTCTACGCCTGCGGCCTGCGCCTGTTCAGGCGTCATGATGCGGCGCTGATCCCCTGCCTCACTTCCCGCAGGACGGATACCCGGTGTAACCAGCTTAAATTCACGTCCCAGCTCGGATTTAAAGCGCACGGCTTCCTGCGCCGAGCACACGACGCCATCAAGCCCACAGCGTTGCGTCAGGCGCGCAAGGCGTTCCGCGTGCTCAGCAGGTGACAACGTCACACCCAGGTCACCCAGGTCTGATGCGTCCATACTGGTCAGTACGGTTACGGCAATCAGCAGCGGCGCGTCTTTGCCAAACGGGAGCAGCGCTTCGCGTGCAGCCGTCATCATCCGCGCCCCGCCTGATGCATGGACATTCACCATCCATACGCCCAGTTCAGCGGCAGCGGCTACAGCGTGGGCAGTTGTGTTCGGGATATCGTGGAATTTCAGGTCGAGGAAGATATCGAAGCCGCGCTGTTGCAGGTCTCGCACAATTTGCGGGCCAAACAGCGTAAACATTTCTTTGCCGACTTTAAGGCGACAGTCGCGGGGATCGATACCGTCGACAAAGGCCAGCGCGGCATCACGGTTGTTGTAATCCAGGGCAACTACAACAGGAGAATCAGTAACTACGCGGGAAGTAGAGGAACTAACAGACGTCATGACCAGCCCTTTTCGTCTATGGGCGCCCAGCGGCGCGGGACAGATAAACGGCGAGCATTCTACCTGCCAGCGGCCAAAAATGACAGGAGCGATTTTTACCCTGCCCGAACACAGACCGCACTGCTGCCTGTATGGGTGTAAAAGTTATTAGTATGTTGTAACTAAAATACAGGCTTTTTAAAAATTACTGCCCGTCAAGACCGCGAATCGGTTTGATGGTTGACCAGGCCCGGCAGGAAGGACAATGCCAGTAGAGCGTGTAGGCGGTAAACCCGCATTTCTGACAGCGATAGCGCGGTTTACTGCGCACCTGCTCGCCGACCATGTCACGCAGCACCATCAGGCTCTCTTTCGCGCGCCCTTCTTCTGCGTCATTGAGGTGGTAGTCCATCAGCTTGTGGAAGACGCGCATGGTTGGATGGCGCTGTAACTGACGCGTGATGTACACCTGCGCGGTATCGCTGCCTTCATGCTGCTCGACGATGTCGGAAAGCATCAGCTCCGCCGTCGCCCCGGTATTCTCCTCCACGCAGCGACGCAGGAAAGTCACCCATTCATCCTGCTTGCCCAACTGCTGGTAGCATGTCTGGAGCATTTCAAGCGTTTCGCTGACCAGCTCTTTATCCTGATCGATCACCCGCAGCAGGCTCTCCACGGCTTTGGCGTAATCGCCGCTCGCCATAAACACGCGGCCCATCATGATGGAGATACGCGCGCTGTTGCGATCCGCTGCCGCGCCTTTCTTCAGCAACGCCATGGCTTTATCCATGTCGTCGTTACCCATCTGCTGGAGCGCAAGCTCGCAATAGAAATGGGCGATTTCCACGCGCTGCTTGTCTTTACCCAGCTTAACCAGACGCTCGGCGGTGTCGATGGCTTTCTGCCAGTCGCTGGTGGCCTGATAAATCTGCAGCAGCTGTTGAAGCGCGCTGATGCGAAAATCGGTTTCGTCCACCAGCTGCATAAACATGTCTTCGGCACGATCGTACAACCCTGCCGCCATGTAGTCCCGGCCTAACTGCTGAACCGCCAGCAAACGCTGGTCATAGGTCAGCGAGGCGCTTTCCATTAAGGTCTGGTGAATACGAATAGCACGGTCTACTTCCCCGCGAGAGCGGAAAAGGTTACCCAGGGTGAGATGCGCTTCTACGGTGCCGGTATCCTCTTTGAGCATATCGAGGAACAGATCTACCGCTTTGTCCTGTTGATTGCTCAGCAGGAAGTTCACCCCCGCAACGTAGTCGCGGGAGAGTCGGTTTGCTTCATCCTGTTTTGTTTGTTGCGCACTTCTGCGGCCCATATACCAGCCATAGGCTGCGGCTACAGGCAAAAGCAGAAACAACAACTCCAGCATATTCGATTATTCCTTGACGACCGGCACACCCGCGCTTTCCGGAATGTCGGTCATGGGCGCGATTTGATGTTCAAGTCGTTTAATTTTACGTTCAGCGCGCGCCAGAGAAACACGAACTTTGAGCCAGAACAGGCCACACACCAGCCAGCCGATGAAGAAACCTGCGGCGAATAACACGGCCAGCAGGCTTGATACGCGGTACTCGCCCTGCGCCAGCAGATAGTTGAAGGTAACCTGCTGATCGTTTTGTGCACCCAATGTGACTGAAATGACAAAAATCGCCAACACCAGTAAGAAAATGAGTAAATATTTCACATGACTTCCCGTTATGTGGTTCAAGCGAATAAAGTATGTTCAACTCACCGCAATCAGCCTTATAAACTACCATTTTAGTGACGGGCGCGAAACGGAAAAAGTGACGCGCCCTTCATGGATTTATGGGCAAAAGGGGTAATATCAAGCTTCAGACCCCGCTTTGCTCCCTTTCGGCGATTTCTTGCTTCTCTTGCGGCGGTGGCGTAAGCGGCCCACAGAAGCGTTGGGCAAGCCAGGTGGCCAACGTCACCAGCAACCACGAGATAAGCGTCGCAACCACCAGATCCCGCGGCCAGTGCATGCCAAGCAGTAATCGACTGCCCATCACACCGGTGGCCCAGACCAGTAAAATCGCAATGGTTACCGTCCGCCGGCGCGGCCACAGCAGCCCAACGCCAAGCAGTGCCCAACTGGCGGCAAACATGGTATGCCCGGAAGGAAACGCAAATCCCGTCTCTTTCTGCCAGTGCTTACGCAAAAATGCGGGGATATCCTGTTGTTCCACCAGCTGCTCTTTCACCAGCGCGGCGCGATCTTTACGCTTTAAAGTGTAGAACTCATCCACCGGAACATGGTGCGTTTTTTCCAGCCACACCACGAAAGGCCGCGGCTCCTGCACACGATCTTTTACCCAGGACTTTACACCCTGCCCAACCAGAATGGCCGCGCCAAGGATCGCAAACAGCATGATTGCCGGACGCAAACGAAAGCGCAGGCACCAGAGAAACCAGCCAAAAATCAGGATGTGGGTGATGATCCCCCACGGCTGCGTAACCGTCTCCGTGACCCAGTACAGGCTTTTCAGCCAGGCGGTGTTATGTCCTGGCTCCCACATCCAGCCGGAGATCCACACAGCCACGGGCATGATCAACAGAATGGCCGCACCTGCTGCCGTACGTCTGGCGATTGAAAGCATTTCGTCTCCTTTTTTCGCTAAGCGTCACAATCATAACTGAATTCCATCCGAAAGGTGGATATGTCGGATCGTGCGTTTAACGTTCGTATAGCATGGCGGCCATTAGGCGAACGCGCTGAGCTTGTGGCAAAATAACCTCATACAGAAAGCCAAACAGGCGTAAGGCACGAAACGTGTCAGCCTACTCTGGAGAATCACATGCAGCTTAAACGTGTGGCAGAAGCCAAACTGCCAACCCCATGGGGCGATTTCCTGATGGTGGGATTTGAAGAACTGGCAACCGGGCAGGATCACGTCGCCCTGGTGTTTGGAGACATTTCAGGACAGACACCGGTGCTCTCTCGCGTGCATTCCGAGTGTCTGACCGGCGATGCCCTGTTCAGCCTGCGCTGCGACTGCGGCTTCCAGCTGGAAGCGGCCCTGAGCCACATTGCCGAAGAAGGCCGCGGCGTGCTGCTTTATCACCGTCAGGAGGGTCGTAACATCGGCCTGCTGAATAAAATCCGCGCCTACGCGCTGCAGGATCAGGGGTACGATACCGTTGAGGCCAACCATCAGCTCGGCTTTGCCGCTGACGAGCGCGATTTCACCCTCTGCGCGGATATGTTCAAGCTGCTGGGCGTGGACGAAGTGCGTCTGCTGACCAACAACCCGAAAAAAGTCGAAATTCTGACCGAAGCCGGGATCAATATCGTCGAGCGCGTGCCGCTGATCGTCGGCCGCAACCCGAAAAATGCGCACTACCTCGATACCAAAGCCGCCAAAATGGGCCATCTGCTGAGCGAGTAATCCGCGTATGCCCGGCATTTAGCCGGGCATAACCCGTCAGTTCAACATCTTACGGATCACATAATGCAGGATGCCGTCGTTCTGGTAATAGGTCAGTTCCGTGGCGGTATCAATGCGACACCGGCAGTCAAGGATTTCCGTTTTACCGTCGCTGCGCGTTAATTTTACCGGCACGGTTTTCCCGGGTTCCAGGTTTTGCAGGCCGCTGATGTCGATTTTCTCTTCTCCGGTCAGGCCCATCGTTTTGCGGGTCACACCCTGCGGGAACTCAAGCGGCAGGATCCCCATCCCGATCAGATTCGAACGGTGAATACGTTCAAAGGATTCGGCAATCACCACGCGAACGCCCAGCAGTCGCGGTCCCTTCGCAGCCCAGTCACGACTTGAGCCAGAACCGTACTCTTTCCCGGCAATGACCGCCAGCGGCGTACCTTCCTGCTGATATTTAACGGCAGCATCGTAAATCGACACCACTTCGGTACCCGGCAGATGGCGCGTCATGCCCCCTTCCACGCCGGGCACCATTTCGTTACGAATGCGGATGTTGGCAAATGTACCGCGCATCATCACTTCATGGTTACCACGGCGTGAACCGTAGGAGTTAAAGTCGCGACGCTCGACGCCACGCCCCTGCAGATAACGTCCGGCCGGGCTGTCGGCCTTAATGCTGCCCGCCGGGGAGATATGGTCCGTGGTGACCGAATCGCCCAGCATCGCCAGAATGCGGGCGCCGTGGATGTCCTTAAGCGGATCGGGCTGAGCCTGCATCTCATCAAAGAACGGTGAAAGACGAATATAGGTAGAGTCATTCTGCCACGCGTAGGTATCCGAGCCGACGACGTTGATCTCCTTCCATTCCGGCGTCCCTTCGAAGACCTCGGCGTACTCTTTCCGGAACATCTCGGTGGAGACCTTTTCCACCGCCCGGGCGATTTCACGCGACGATGGCCAGATGTCTTTGAGATAAACAGGTTCATTCTTGCGATCGTGACCAATCGGGTCGGTCACGAGGTTGATATTCATGTTTCCGGCCAGCGCATAGGCCACGACCAGCGGCGGTGACGCCAGCCAGTTCGTTTTCACCAGCGGATGAATACGCCCCTCAAAGTTTCGGTTACCGGAAAGCACGGCACCAACGGTCAGATCGCCCTGCTTAATCGCCACTTCTATCGGCTCAGGAAGCGGACCGGAGTTGCCGATACAGGTCGTACAGCCGTAGCCGACCAGGTTAAATCCAAGTTCATCGAGGTACGGCGTCAGCCTTGCCTGAGCGAGATAATCGGAGACCACCTTCGAGCCGGGCGCCAGAGAGGCTTTTACCCACGGCTGAGGCTTGAGGCCCAGCTCCACCGCTTTTTTCGCCAACAGGCCGGCTGCCATCAGAACGCTGGGGTTCGAGGTATTGGTACAGGAGGTGATCGCGGCGATGACCACGGCACCGTCCGGCAGCGAGTACGGGTGGCCATTCATAACGTAATCCACCGCGTGACGATCTTTTTGCGAAGCATTCACTTCCAGCTCGTTGCTGGCGGCAAAGGCTTTTGGCACGTTGTTCAGCGCGACGCGATCCTGAGGACGTTTTGGCCCGGCGAGGCTGGCCTCAACGGTGCCCATATCCAGCTCTAGCGTGCTGGTAAACACGGGTTCATCACCGGGATTGCGCCACATGCCCTGCGCTTTGGTGTAGGCCTCTACCAGCGCGACCTGTTCTTCGCTGCGTCCGCTGAGACGCATATACTCCAGCGTCACGCCATCAATCGGGAAAAAGCCGCAGGTTGCGCCATATTCGGGCGCCATGTTGGCAATGGTTGCACGATCCGCCAGCGGCAATGAATCCAGCCCGTCACCGTAGAACTCGACGAACTTACCCACCACGCCATGCTTACGCAGCATTTGGGTCACGGTCAGCACCAGGTCAGTAGCCGTAATGCCTTCAGAGAGTTTTCCGGTAAGCTTAAAGCCGACAACATCAGGGATCAGCATAGAGACCGGCTGGCCGAGCATTGCGGCTTCTGCTTCTATGCCGCCCACGCCCCAGCCCAGCACGCCCAGACCGTTAATCATGGTGGTATGGGAATCGGTTCCCACCAGCGTATCCGGGTAGGCCAGCCACTCTTTATCCTGAAGCTCGCTCCAGACGGCTTTACCGAGATATTCCAGGTTTACCTGGTGGCAAATACCGGTGCCTGGCGGCACAACGCTAAACCGGCTGAACGCCTGTTGGCCCCATTTCAGAAACACGTAGCGTTCGTGGTTGCGCTCCATCTCAAGGCGCACGTTTTCGCCGAAGGCATCATCGTCACCGAAGTGGTCAACGGTCACGGAGTGGTCAATAACAAGGTCTACAGGTGACAGCGGGTTAACTTTTGCCGTATCGCCGCCGAGCCGCTTGACGGCTTCGCGCATGGCGGCCAGATCGACCACGGCAGGCACGCCGGTAAAATCCTGCATCAGCACCCTCGCCGGGCGGTAGGCGATTTCTCTGTCAGCATGAGCATGCTTAAGCCACCCCGCCAGCGCCTGTATATCCTCCTCGGTAACAGAATCACCATCCTGCCAGCGTAAGAGGTTTTCCATCAACACTTTCAAAGACTTGGGTAACCGCGAAATGTCCCCAAGGGTCCTGGCTGCCAGCGGTAAGCTATAGTAATTCCAGGTTTTATTTTCTGCCTGTAACGTGTCCTTACTGGCTTCGCGTAGGGTTAACGACATAAGCTCCTCCTTAATTCCAGAGATGTCCTGACAATCATCAGGGCTGTAATTAAAGATAACACAAAGATGTCGTAACGTTTTGATAACAACCCAAATTGATAAATTTAGGAATGGACCATCAGGTGCGGAAAATGAAAAACCCCGCCGAAGCGAGGTTTTGGATCAGTTGACGGCCAGCCAGAGGAGCTGGCACCAGAACAGAATCGACACGGAGAAAACGCCGATCCATGACCAGTATTTGAGCGTTGTCATGTTATTCATCATAGGGACACCAGGCTTTATTAATTAAGGTTCCGAGGTTTGCCCTCAGTTCTATATTGCCGATGTGTATTTATTAAAGAGTACAAAAGCGCAGAGACTTTATTCAGTCTATTTGCATTGCTACGCAAAAAGTAAATTATTGTTTTCTGGGTTCGTCTTCTGCGAACACATCAATAAAAGCCTGCTGCTGCGGCGTCAGCCGCCAGGATGCTGGCACACTGGTAGCCGGCGCTTTACGGCCCTTGTGGCTACTGTCACGATGTTGACACATCTGTTTAACCGTTTCTGTACGTACCGTCACTGCCATATTCAACCCCAATATTTCCAGGCAAGGAGAGCAACGACCAGCCAGAACAGGGCTGAGACCAGAAAGACCGCCAGCCAGGCTTTACGCTTAAGCGCGGGATCCCTTTGCGGTTCTTCACTTCCTGCAGGCATTGCTAACCTCATACAATCGATATCGCTTATCATTTTGAGACCAAACAATTGGTACAATTAATCATCGGTTGAGATAAATCCTAAAGAAACTTTAGCTGAAAAGCCAGTGAATTTACGTATCCAGGCATGGGAAATATTCATTCTTTTGACCAGAAATAAATATTTGAAAGGAATTATTTGCGTAGCGGTAAATTACTTTCTACTTTTGTCGCAATTTCGCGACAGTAAAACCCCACAAGTAAAATGGATTAGGGCTTTATAGGGTCGCTAAGTGCAGATGATGATAATTCTGATTTAGTTTTAAGAAGTTTAATCGGTATCTTTCCGCCGGGGAAAGATACCGGAAGTGATTATTTGGCAGGGAGCTTAATGTCTTTAAACATCTCTTCAATATCTTCATTGGAGCGTAATGCCACGGCGGTATCTACTACGTCACGCGTGAGATGCGGGGCAAAGCGCTGAATGAAATCATACATATAGCTGCGCAGGAAGGTGCTACGACGGAAGCCAATTTTAGTCGTGCTGTGGCTGAAGATGTCATTGGCATCAAGACGAACCAGATCCGGGTCAGAAACCGGGTCAACCGCCATGCTGGCAATCACCCCAACGCCCAGCCCTAAACGCACGTAGGTCTTAATGACGTCCGCATCCGTTGCGGTGAAGACAATGCGTGGTGTAAGTCCCGCACGGTTAAACGCCGTATCCAGCTCAGAACGGCCCGTAAAGCCGAAGGTATAGGTCACCAGGGGATACTGGGCCAATTCTTCTATGGTTACCGAGCCTTTCCCCGCAAGCGGGTGATCTGGCGTAACGACGATTGAGCGGTTCCAGTGGTAGCAAGGCAGCATCACCAGATCGTCATACAGGTGAAGCGCTTCTGTCGCAATGGCAAAGTCCGCGTTGCCCTTGGAAACGGCTTCAGCAATCTGCGTCGGGGAACCCTGGTGCATATGCAGGGAAACGCGCGGATAACGCTCGATAAACCCTTTAATGACGCCTGGCAGGGCGTAACGCGCCTGGGTGTGCGTCGTGGCTATATAGAGCGAGCCTTTATCCGGCCAGGTATGTTCTCCGGCGACCGATTTAATGGCGTCGACTTTCGAAAGCACTTCCCGGGCAATGCGAATGATCTCCTGCCCCGCAGGCGTGACCTGCGTCAGGTGTTTACCGCTGCGGGCAAAAATCTGAATACCTAATTCGTCCTCCAGCATACGGACCTGCTTACTGATGCCGGGTTGCGAAGTGTAGAGTCCTTCTGCGGTCGAGGAGACGTTGAGGTTATGATTGACGACCTCAACAATATAGCGAAGCTGCTGTAATTTCATGCCAGACCATCCGATTTAGCGCACGGGTCAATCGCTTAAGACGATTTAATAATAAGAAACGGGTTAACTATAACCACTATATCATTTATAGCCTGACTGTATAGTGCGGAACAAAAAATAATAACGACGTAATAAAAAGGGCCGGAGAACCGGCCCTTAAACAGGAAAGCTACGCGTTGCGAAGGTTATTTCTTGCCTTCAACCCATTTCCCGTCAACAAAGAAGGCGGACCAGCCGGTCGCTTTGCCCTCTTTCTCCGCAGCAACGTACTGCTGCTTCGTTTTACGACTGAAACGCACAACGGTTTTGTTGCCTTCGGGATCCTGCTGAGGCGCATCGGCCAGATAACGCAGTTTCTCCGGGAGGCGATCGCGGAAGCGATACAGCTCTTCCACCAGCGGCGCACGGGTTTCGCGAGATTTCGGGAAGGTGTTGGCCGCGAGGAACACGCCAGCTGCACCGTCACGCAGCACGAAGTAAGCATCAGACTTCTCACACGGCAGTTCTGGCAGCGGGACCGGATCTTCCTTCGGCGGCGCCACTTCGCCATTGCGCAGAATTTTACGCGTGTTCTTACACTCGTCGTTGGTGCAGGCCATGTACTTGCCGAAGCGCCCCATTTTCAGGTGCATTTCAGAACCACATTTCTCGCATTCAACGATCGGGCCGTCATAGCCTTTAATACGGAACTCACCCTCTTCGATCTCGTAGCCATCGCAGGTCGGGTTATTACCACAGACGTGCAGCTTACGTTTCGGATCGATCAGGTAGCTGTCCATGGCCGTGCCGCATTTCTGGCAGCGGCGTTTCGCACGCAGGGCGTTGGTCTCTGCATCATCACCTTCCAGCACATTGAGAACTTCGTTCTCCGGCACCAGGTTGATGGTGGTTTTGCAGCGCTCTTTTGGCGACAGCGCATAGCCGGAACAGCCGAGGAAGACGCCCGTTGTGGCGGTACGGATCCCCATTTTGCGCCCACAGGTTGGGCAGTCGATGCTGGTCAATACCATCTGGTTTGGCAGCATGCCGCCCTCTTCAGGATCTTTCTCCGCTTTTTCAAGCTGGTTGGTAAAGTCACTGAAGAAGCTATCAAGCACTTTTTTCCATTCTGCCTGATGGCTGGCAACCTGATCGAGGCTGTCTTCCATCTGCGCGGTGAAATCGTAATTCATCAACTCGCGGAAGTTAGCTTCCAGACGGTCGGTAACAATTTCACCCATTTTCTCGGCATAGAAACGACGGTTTTCAGCACGCACGTAACCACGATCCTGAATTGTCGAGATGATCGACGCATAGGTCGACGGGCGACCGATACCGCGTTTTTCAAGCTCTTTCACCAGCGAAGCTTCGCTGAAACGTGCCGGTGGTTTGGTGAAGTGCTGAGCCGGAACCAGATCCACCAGTGACAGTTCATCACCCTTATTCACCGCAGGCAGCGTTTTGTCTTCGTCGCCTTTACGCAACGCAGGCATCACCTTAGTCCAGCCGTCGAAGCGCAGAATACGCCCACGAGCTTTGAGACGGAAATCACCTGCGCCGACCGTCAGGGTCGTGGAATCATACTTCGCAGGCGTCATCTGGCAGGCCACAAACTGGCGCCAGATCAGCTGATACAGTTTTTGTGCATCCGCTTCCATGTCTTTCAGCGACTCGGCTAATACAGAGACATCGGAAGGACGAATCGCTTCGTGCGCTTCCTGCGAGTTCTCTTTGCTGGTGTACTGATTGGCATTTTCCGGCAGATATTTCTTGCCGAAATTGTCGCTGATATAACCGCGAACCATGTTTACCGCGTCCTGGCTCAGGTTGGTTGAGTCAGTACGCATATAAGTGATATAGCCCGCTTCATACAAGCGCTGCGCCATCATCATGGTTTTTTTCACGCCGTAACCCAGACGCGTGCTTGCCGCCTGTTGCAGCGTGGAGGTAATAAACGGTGCGCCAGGCTTGCTGCTGGTCGGTTTGTCTTCGCGATCCAGAACCTGATAACGCGCCTTCTCCAGCAGCGCCACCGCCGCCATGGTCTGGTCACGGTTAACGGGACGGAACGGCTTGTCGTTCTGGTGGCTCACCTGCAATGGCAGCGCATCGCCGCCTGGCGTGGTGACATTGGCATCGACTTCCCAGAACTCTTCCGGTACGAACGCTTTGATTTCACGCTCACGCTCAACCACGAGACGGACCGCAACCGACTGCACTCGACCGGCAGACAGGCCGCGGGCAATTTTTTTCCACAGCAGTGGCGAGACCATATAGCCCACTACGCGGTCCATAAAGCGGCGCGCCTGCTGAGCGTTTACACGGTCGATATTCAGTTCACCCGGCTTTTCAAATGCCTGGCGAATCGCATTCTTGGTAATTTCGTTAAACACCACACGGCTGTAGCGTTTGTCGTCCCCCCCGATCACTTCCCGCAGGTGCCATGCAATGGCCTCCCCTTCGCGGTCAAGGTCGGTTGCGAGATAGATGTGGTCTGCTTTTTCAGCAAGCTGCTTCAGCTCGTTAACGACTTTTTCTTTGCCGGGCAGCACTTCATATTGTGCATCCCAGTTATGCCACGGGTTAACACCCATGCGGTTGACAAGCGCGCTACGTTCATCCTTTTTAGGCTTTTTAGCCCCTTTGGTGGAGGTAGAGTCTGCGCTCTTTTTGCTGGCTGAGCCACTGGTCGGCAAATCGCGGATATGACCAACGCTGGACTTAACCACGTAGTCATTACCCAGATACTTATTGATCGTTTTGGCTTTTGCCGGGGACTCAACGATGACGAGAGCTTTACCCATATTCACCTTTACCTAATTTAATTCTTCCAGGAATACGCCGCACGTTGATATCCCTTCCGCTGACGACGAGCCAATGATATTGCGACTGCGCCAGGGGATATCAACCCCTTAGTCTTACCGAACGTCAGAAAGGCGACATCCAGGCCATTGAGTTTTCGGGTATTTTTCTCACATCAAGGACAATTCGTGACGAATTCCCGGTTGAATGTCAAGCAATTCTGTTGCCAGAATGACGAAAGCGCACACTGTACCTGATAAAATTCGTTACGCAACTTTATTAGCATGCAATAACAGATTGCGCCAGCCGGGGCCGGTGTGCTTACCCCCTCAGATAACAGGGAAAATTTGCCCCTGACGCCCCCTCGGCGTAAACTACTGCCACTGTTTTAAGGAGTAGAATATGCAGAATACGACCCAACCTATCGACCGAGCCTCTCTGCTTATCGAAGCAAACCGGCTTATTCGCGAACATGAAGATACTCTGGCGGGCATTGAAGCGACGGGCGTGGAGCAACGGAACGGCGTGTTAGTCTTTAGCGGCGAATACTTCCTTGATGAACAGGGGTTACCTACGCCGAAGAGCACAGCGGTATTTAACATGTTTAAATACCTGGCGCACACGCTCTCAGAGCGCTATCACCTGGTCGACTAAAGTAAAACGCGAGGCAAAGGCCTCGCGTTTTTGTTTACAGCAGCGGTTTCTGTCCGCGCTGCAGCCAGCGTAACAGCAGGCGATCGGCGCTTTCCGCTGCGCTGTTGGTGAAGCGGTCAAGCAGACGCTTACGCTGGGTAAAGCGCACGCCCACCAGCTCGTGCTCCTCCATCAGGTTCAGCAGCAGGTCGTCGCTGGTCCCCACGTCATCCACCAGCCCCTTCTCCTGTGCCTGAATGCCGTACCAGTGCTCGCCCGTCGCGACGCTATCAATATCAAGAGTTGGACGCATACGGTGCACAAAGTCTTTAAACAGGTGGTGCGTTTCGTTGAGATCTTCGCGGAATTTCTGACGCCCTTCTTCCGTGTTTTCACCCAACAGCGTCAGGGTACGCTTGTACTGGCCTGCGGTATGCAGCTCAATGTCGATCTCTTTGTTTTTCAGGAAGCGGTTAAAGTTAGGAATTTGCGCCACGACGCCGATGGATCCAATGATGGAGAACGGCGCAGCAACAATTTTATCCGCCACGCAGGCCATCATATAGCCCCCGCTCGCCGCAACCTTGTCGACGGCCACAGTCAGCGGGATCTGTTTTTCGCGCAGACGCTGTAGCTGGGAAGCCGCCAGACCATAGCCATGAACCACACCACCAGGGCTCTCCAGACGTACGACTACCTGATCCTGCGGTTTCGCGACGGCCAGAACGGCTGTTACCTCTTCGCGCAGGGAAGAGACTTCATGGGCATCCATACTGCCTTTAAAATCCAGCACGTAAACCCGCGGTTTGCCTGCATCCTGAGGAACATTCGATTTTGCTTTGGCTTTTGCCGCTTTTGCCTCCTGCTTGTGCTTTTTCTTCTGCGCCTTGTGCCATAACTTCTGATGATGGCTATCGAGCAGGGAGAGCGACATGTCTTCCTGCATCTCTTTATATTGCTCACTCAGGCGGGTAATGCGTAACTCACCACGCTGACGCTTGCGCTGCGTCAGGTTGACAATCAAAACGGCTATCACCGCAATAGCAATCACCACCGTTGCGATTTTTGCCAAAAACAGCCCATATTGAGAAAGTAATTCCACGCGTTCCACCTTGATTTGACCACGATTCTTCCACGCCAGTGTACATCAGCGCGGCGCGGGCGTCTCGCCTGTGACAAGACCTCTGCGAGTCGCCTTCAGGAATTCCCGCGTTTCTCTTTAAATAGTTGCAAATTGTTAATTTCTCAGCATTCTGTCCTGTAGACTGATTGAATTCTCATGCTATTTCGGGCATAAAGCCGAAAAGTCATATAAAGAAGGCGCGTTTAACGCTCTGTGCGCCCGAGGAGTCACCGTGCACTATCAACCGCAAAAAAATCTGCTGCAGAACCGAATTATTCTTGTCACCGGTGCCAGCGACGGGATCGGCCGCGAGGCCGCACTCACCTATTCAGAATACGGCGCAAGCGTCATCCTCGTGGGCCGTAACGAGGAGAAACTTAAAGCCGTGGCGCAGGAAATTGAACGTGCTGGCGGCACGTCCACGCCCTGGTATACGCTCGATCTGCTGACCTGTACGCCGGCAACGTGTAAGGAACTTGCCCAGCGTATTTCCGCCCATTACCCGCGCCTGGACGGCGTATTGCACAACGCGGGGCTGCTGGGTGAAGTCCGTCCGATGGACGAGCAGGACCCCGACATCTGGCAGCAGGTGATGCAGGTAAACGTCAACGGAACCTTCTTCCTGACTCAGGCACTGCTTCCTTTATTACTGAATTCGGATTCCGGCTCGCTGGTCTTTACCTCCTCCAGCGTGGGCCGTGAAGGGCGGGCAAACTGGGGTGCCTATGCGGCGTCGAAATTCGCCACCGAAGGGATGATGCAGGTGCTGGCGGAGGAGTATCAAAACCGCCATCTGCGCGTAAACTGTATTAACCCTGGCGGTACGCGTACCAAAATGCGCGCCAGCGCCTTCCCGACGGAAGATCCGCACAAGCTCAAAACCCCGGCGGATATCATGCCGCTGTACCTTTGGCTTATGGGCGACGACAGCCGTCGCAAAACGGGCATGACCTTTGATGCCCAGCCGGGCCGTAAACCGGGGATTTCACAATGAGTGACGAACGTCATCAGCAGCGCCAGCAGCGTCTTAAAGACCAGGTCGACGCCCGGGTGGCAGCGGCCCAGGAAGAGCGCGGTATCATTATTGTGTTTACCGGCAACGGCAAAGGTAAAACCACTGCCGCCTTTGGCACCGTCACCCGTGCCGTCGGGCACGGGCATAAAGTGGGTGTCATTCAGTTTATCAAAGGCGAATGGCCCAACGGCGAGCGTAATTTACTGGAGCCTCACGGCGTGGAGTTTCAGGTTATGGCAACCGGCTTCACCTGGGATACCCAAAACCGTGAAACGGACACCGCTGCCTGCCTCGCCGTCTGGGAGCATGCCAAACGGATGCTGGCTGACCCGACGCTGAACATGGTGGTGCTGGATGAGATCACCTATATGGTGGCTTATGACTATCTGTCGCTGGAAAGCGTGCTGGACGCATTGAAGAATCGCCCGGCGCACCAGACGGTGATCGTCACGGGGCGTGGCTGTCATCGGGATATTCTGGACCTGGCGGATACGGTCAGCGAGTTGCGGCCGGTTAAGCACGCCTTTGATGCCGGTATCAAAGCGCAAATTGGCATTGATTACTAAGAAAAAAGCCCGGTTGCGTTAACCGGGCTTTTCGTTTTAACCGTTGTTGTTACGGCTGCCAGAGCGGCGATTGCTGCTCACCTGGCTGTGACGCTTCACCGCACGACGGATCTGGTTCGCCTTCATGCGACGGCGATCTTTCTCCACGGCCACTTTAGAGGAGGTTTCCGGGGTGAGTTCAACCAGTTCACGCAGGTAGTTGGTTTGCGCCAGGTCCAGCTCGGTATACCCGCCGCGCGGCAGGCCTTTCGGCAGCAGGATATCGCCGTAGCGTACGCGGATCAGACGGCTAACCTGCACGCCCACCGCTTCCCACAAACGACGAACCTCGCGGTTACGACCTTCGGTCAGGGTAACGTTGTACCACTGGTTGATCCCTTCGCCACCGGTAAACTTGATGGTTTTGAACGCCGCAGGACCGTCTTCAAGCTGTACGCCACGCGACAGATCGCGCAGTTTGTTCTCATCAACCTGGCCAAAAACGCGCACGGCGTATTCACGTTCCACTTCACGGCTTGGGTGCATCAGACGGTTTGCCAGCTCACCATCGGTGGTGAACAGCAGCAGACCGCAGGTGTTCACGTCCAGACGCCCTACGGCAATCCAGCGAGCGCCACGCAGTTTAGGCAAACGGTCGAAGACCGTTGGTCGCCCTTCCGGGTCATTACGGGTACACAGCTCGCCCTCTGGCTTGTAGTAAGCCAGCACGCGACAAATTTGTTCAGCGGACTCTTTAACCGAGATAAGATGACCGTCAATACGGATCTTTAACCCCGGCACGATTTCAACGCGGTCACCCAGCGTGGCGATTTTACCGTCCACACTCACGCGGCCCGCTTCAATAATGGCTTCAATTTCACGGCGTGAGCCGTGGCCGGCGCGCGCCAGCACTTTCTGTAACTTCTCGCTCATTGAGCTTCCTCAGGTGTCGCCTTCACAGGCGTCGAATCAGGTCAAAACGGAGCTGCGCCCAATTTTGATGGCCGCGTAGTATAGCTGCTTACACCTTTACAAGAAAGGTTTAACGTCACCTACGCCCTCACGAATCACTTCCGGCGCATCTTCGGTAAGATCTATCACCGTTGTCGGCTGCTGGCCGAGGTAGCCGCCATGAATGATCAGCTCCACCACCTTCTCCAGGCGATCTTTGATCTCTTCCGGATCTGACTCGGTAAATTCGCTGCCAGGCAGCATCAGCGACGTCGAGAGCATTGGCTCGCCCAGGGTTTCCAGCAGCGCCTGCGCAATCGGGTTAGAGGGTACGCGCATCCCGATGGTTTTGCGTTTTTCCTGCAACAGACGGCGCGGCACCTCTTTTGTCCCTTTCAGGATGAAGGTGTAATTGCCGGGCGTGTTGTTCTTGATCAGGCGAAACGCCACGTTGTCAACGTAGGCATAGGTCGACAGTTCAGACAGATCCCGACACATCAAGGTAAAGTTATGCCCGTCCGGGAGCTGGCGAATGCGGCAGATGCGCTCCATTGCGCCTTTGTCTTCAATTTTGCAGCCCAGCGCGTAGCCCGAATCGGTCGGGTAGACGATCACGCCGCCCTTACGAACAATCTCCACGGCCTGATTAATCAGACGCGCCTGCGGGTTATCCGGATGAATATAGAAAAACTGACTCATACTTCCCTCTCTTCAATATGCTGTGGCTGTTCCCAGAGCGTCCAGACAGGCTCCACGCCTGCAGGAAGCCAGAGCTTACGCCCCAGTTCAATCCACGCGCAGGGTTGATGAAAATCAGAGCCCTGTGAGCCAAGAAGGCCAAACTGTTGTGCATAGGTCGCGAGCTGGGATCGCTCATTGGGCGCCTGCTGGCACTGGGCAACTTCTATCGCCTCACCGCCGCTTTCGGCAAAGTGTGCCAGCAGTCTTTTCAGCCATTTAGCAGAAAGACTATACCGCCCGGGATGGGCCAGCACCGCCTTACCGCCAGAATGATGAATGACATCAATAGCTTGTTTTATTGTACACCACTGTGGCGGAACGTATCCTGTTTTCCCACGCGCCAGATATTTTTTAAAGACATCGGCCATCGTCGTGGCCTTGCCCGCCTCAACCAGAAAACGGGCAAAATGACCGCGCGTCACCGCCCCGCCCTTCGCCAGTTTTTGCGCGCCTTCCAGCGCCCCGGGAATATGTGCCTTTTCCAGCCGCTCGCCAATCATCTCGGCACGCTGGTTGCGGCGGACTTTTTGTTCTTGCAAAAACGCGCGCATTGCCGGATGGTCTATATCGATGTTCAGGCCAACGATATGAATTTCATGGTTTTCCCAGAGGGTCGAAATTTCGACGCCGGCAATCAGGTTGAGCGCTAATCCGCTGCGGGCAATTTCGGCGCGCGCCGCCGGGATCGCATCGGTGGTATCGTGATCGGTTATCGCCAGGGTGCCGACCCGCATTTCTGCGGCGCGATGGACCAACGCCTCGGGCGTCAGCAGGCCATCAGAGGCCTGAGTATGACTGTGTAAATCGTAAATTATGGCGTATGTGGTATCGCTCAAAGCACATCCCGTTACAGGTTGGAAACCTTCTAAAACCCTATGATAACGGCCTTGCGTGAAATTATGAAATCAAGGGTTGACAATACGCCATCGAACTAGTTAACTAGTACGCAAGTTCACACGAGAAAGGTATCTGAAAATGACAGCACATTTCGCTTTGCACGGTTGGTGGCGCACTTCCTGATTATCGGGCGGTGTCACGCGTCTGCGACAAGCAAACAGATACCCGGCCCGCTCCCAAGCGGGCTTTTTTTTGAACAAAATATGATGAGAACACAACCATGCAAACAGCCAAACCCAACCTCGAACTGCTGACCTGCGAGGCGGCCTATCGCCATAATCCGACCGCGCTGTTTCACCAGGTGTGCGGCGCGCGCCCGGCCACCCTGCTGCTTGAATCGGCGGATATCGACAGCAAAGACGATCTGAAAAGCCTGCTGCTGGTCGACAGCGCGCTGCGCATTACTGCATTAGGTGACGTCGTCACTATTAAGGCCTTATCAGAAAATGGCGCGTCTCTGATGCCCCTGCTGGACGCGGCTCTGCCGTCAGGCATCGACAACGAACGCCATCCGGATATGCGCATTCTGCGCTTCCCGCCGGTCAGCCAGCTGCTGGACGAAGATGCACGCCTTTGCTCCCTGTCTGTATTTGATGCTTTCCGCCTGCTGCAGAATCTGGTCTCGGTGCCGGAAGACGAGCGTGAAGCCATGTTCTTCGGCGGACTGTTTGCCTACGATCTGGTCGCCGGTTTCGAAACGCTGCCGGAAACCGAGCAAGGCAACTGTTGCCCGGACTACTGCTTCTATCTGGCCGAA
Source organism: Danaus gilippus (assembly GCA_018231785.1). Taxonomy (NCBI): domain Eukaryota; kingdom Metazoa; phylum Arthropoda; class Insecta; order Lepidoptera; family Nymphalidae; genus Danaus; species Danaus gilippus. The sequence goes on from DVQO01000001.1 coordinate 300,164, forward strand.
ACCTTGCTGGTGATCGACCATCAGAAAAAATACACCCGTATACAGGCCAGCCTGTTTACGCCTTCTGCCGCGGAGAGAAACCGCCTTGAGCACCGCATCGCTCAGTTGCAACAGCAGATGACACAAGAGCCGCCTGCTCTGCCGGTGCAGCGCGTGGAAAAAATGGCCTGTGACGTAAACCAGACCGACGATCAATACGGCGCAGTGGTTCGTCAGATGCAGAAAGCGATCCGCGCCGGGGAAATTTTCCAGGTGGTGCCGTCTCGCCGCTTCTCACTGCCCTGCCCGTCGCCGCTGGCGGCCTATGACGTGCTGAAAAAGAGCAACCCAAGTCCGTACATGTTCTTTATGCAGGACAACGATTTCACGCTGTTCGGCGCGTCGCCGGAAAGCTCCCTGAAGTACGATGCCACCAGCCGCCAGATTGAGATCTACCCGATTGCCGGCACGCGCCCGCGTGGACGCCGTGCTGATGGCACGCTCGATCGCGATCTCGACAGCCGTATCGAGCTGGAGATGCGCACCGATCACAAAGAGCTGTCAGAGCACCTGATGCTCGTAGACCTGGCGCGCAACGATCTGGCACGTATCTGCACCCCCGGCAGCCGCTACGTGGCAGACCTGACCAAAGTTGATCGCTACTCGTTTGTGATGCACCTCGTCTCCCGCGTGGTTGGCGAACTGCGTAGCGACCTCGACGTGCTGCACGCCTATCGCGCCTGCATGAACATGGGCACCCTGAGCGGCGCGCCGAAAGTCCGTGCGATGCAGTTGATCGCCGAAGCCGAAGGCCGTCGACGCGGCAGCTACGGCGGCGCGGTGGGGTATTTCACCGCGCACGGTGACCTGGACACCTGCATCGTGATCCGCTCCGCGTATGTCGAGGACGGGATCGCCACCGTTCAGGCGGGCGCAGGGATTGTTCTTGATTCTGTTCCGCAGTCTGAGGCTGACGAAACGCGCAGTAAGGCCCGCGCGGTACTGCGCGCCATTGCGACCGCCCATCATGCACAGGAGATTTTCTGATGGCTGACATTCTGCTGCTCGATAATATCGACTCCTTTACCTACAACCTGGCAGATCAGCTGCGTGCAAACGGTCATAACGTCGTTATCTATCGTAACCATGTTCCGGCGCAAACGCTGATTGACCGTCTGGGTACCATGCAAAACCCGGTGCTGATGCTCTCTCCGGGGCCCGGCGCACCGAGCGAAGCGGGCTGCATGCCTGAACTGCTGACCCGGATGCGCGGCAAGCTGCCGATCGTCGGCATCTGCCTGGGTCATCAGGCGATTGTGGAAGCGTACGGCGGTTACGTCGGCCAGGCGGGTGAAATTCTGCACGGTAAAGCATCCAGCATTGAACACGACGGCCAGGCCATGTTTGCCGGGCTGCCAAATCCGCTGCCGGTGGCGCGCTATCACTCGCTGGTCGGCAGCAATATCCCGGCCGGTTTGACCATCAACGCCTCGTTTGAAGGTATGGTGATGGCCGTGCGTCACGATGCGGACCGCGTATGCGGACTGCAGTTCCACCCGGAATCGATTTTGACCTCTAACGGCGCGCGCCTGCTTGAGCAAACGCTGAACTGGGCGCTGCAGAAGCTGGAGCAGACCAACACGCTGCAGCCGATCCTTGAGAAACTGTACCAGGCGCAAACCCTGAGCCAGCAGGAGAGCCACCAGCTCTTCTCCGCGGTGGTGCGTGGCGAGCTGAAACCTGAGCAACTGGCGGCCGCGCTGGTCAGCATGAAGGTGCGCGGCGAAAGCCCGCAGGAGATTGCCGGTGCGGCAACGGCCCTGCTTGAAAACGCCGCCCCGTTCCCGCGTCCCGACTATCAGTTTGCCGATATCGTCGGTACCGGCGGTGACGGCAGCAACAGCATTAATATATCCACCGCCAGCGCCTTCGTGGCGGCTGCCTGTGGTTTGAAAGTGGCAAAACATGGCAACCGCAGCGTGTCCAGCCGGTCCGGTTCATCCGACCTGCTGGCGGCATTTGGGATTAACCTCGACATGCAGGCCGAACGCTCGCGTGAAGCGCTGGACGACCTCGGCGTTTGCTTCCTGTTCGCGCCGAAATACCACACCGGTTTCCGCCACGCGATGCCGGTTCGTCAGCAGCTCAAAACGCGCACGCTGTTTAACGTTTTAGGCCCGTTAATCAACCCAGCCCATCCGCCGCTGGCGCTGATTGGCGTCTACAGCCCTGAGCTGGTATTGCCGATTGCTGAGACGCTGCGCGTGCTGGGTTATCAGCGTGCCGCTGTCGTTCATAGCGGTGGTATGGATGAGGTTTCGTTACACGCACCAACGCTTGTCGCTGAACTGCGCAACGGTGAAATTCTGAGCTATCAGCTCGACGCGGCTGACTTCGGTTTAACGCCGTATCATCAGGAGGCGCTGGCAGGCGGCACGCCGGAAGAAAACCGTGACATTCTCACGCGCTTATTACAAGGTAAAGGTGAAGTCGCTCATGAGGCCGCCGTTGCTGCCAACGTCGCCATGCTGATGCGTTTGCACGGTGAGGAAGATCTGAAGGCCAACGCGCAAAAAGTTCTGGACGTACTGCGCTCCGGTGCAGCTTACGATCGCGTTACCGCACTTGCGGCAAGAGGGTAAAGAATGCAGACCGTTTTAGCGAAAATCGTCGCCGATAAGGCCATCTGGGTTGAAGCACGCAAGGCGCAGCAACCGCTCGCCAGCTTTCAGAATGACGTCGTGCCCAGCACGCGCCGCTTTTATGATGCCCTGCAGGGCGCGCGCACCGCGTTTATTCTGGAGTGCAAAAAGGCGTCTCCGTCCAAAGGCGTGATCCGTGACGATTTCGACCCGGCGCGCATTGCCGGAATTTACAAACACCATGCGTCCGCCATCTCGGTGCTGACGGATGAGAAATATTTTCAGGGCAGCTTTGATTTCCTGCCCATCGTCAGCGGTATTGCGCCGCAGCCGATCCTCTGCAAAGACTTTATTATCGACCCGTATCAGATCTGGCTCGCGCGTTTCTACCAAGCTGACGCCTGCCTGCTGATGCTCTCGGTGCTCGATGACGAGCAGTACCGCCAGCTCTCTGCGGTGGCCCACAGCCTGAACATGGGCGTGCTGACCGAAGTGAGCAACGGAGAGGAGCTGGAGCGCGCCATCGCCCTTGAGGCAAAAGTGGTTGGCATTAACAACCGCGACCTGCGCGACCTGTCAATCGACCTTAACCGTACGCGCCAGCTTGCACCACGCCTGGGGGCGGGCGTGACGGTCATCAGCGAATCCGGCATCAACAGCTACGCCCAGGTGCGTGAACTGAGCCACTTTGCCAACGGTTTCCTGATCGGCTCCGCGATGATGGAACATGACGATCTCAACGCGGCGGTCCGCCGCGTGTTGCTGGGTGAAAACAAAGTGTGTGGATTAACGCGCGAGCAGGATGCCAAGGCCGCGTATGAAGCGGGCGCTATTTATGGCGGGCTGATTTTCGTGGACTCATCGCCCCGGGCGGTGAGTGAAGACCAGGCCCGTAACGTTATTGCGGCGGCCCCGCTCAGCTACGTGGGCGTGTTCCGCAATGCCGATATTGCCGACGTAGCAGCAAAAGCCGAGGCGTTATCCCTGCGTGCGGTACAGCTGCACGGCAATGAAGATCAGGCGTATATCGATGCGCTGCGCGCTGCGCTGGCGCCTCGGGTGCAAATCTGGAAAGCGCAAAGCGTGGGCGACACGTTACCGCCGCGTAATCTGAATCATGTTGATAAATACCTGCTCGACAACGGCCAGGGCGGCTCGGGCCAGCGCTTTGACTGGTCCTTGCTGAAAGACGAAGCGCTGGACAATGTCCTGCTCGCGGGTGGTCTCAGCCCGGATAACTGTGTAGAAGCGGCCAAAGCCGGCTGCGCCGGTCTCGATTTCAATTCAGGCGTAGAGTCCCAGCCGGGCATAAAAGATGCCAGCAAGCTGGCCTCGGTATTTAAAACTCTGCGTGCATATTAAGGAATAAATAATGACGACATTACTAAACCCGTATTTTGGTGAGTTCGGTGGTATGTATGTGCCACAGATCCTGATGCCCGCTCTGCGCCAGCTGGAAGAAGCCTTTGTCAGCGCGCAAAAAGACCCGGCGTTCCAGGCCGAGTTTACCGATCTGCTGAAAAACTACGCGGGGCGTCCTACGGCCCTGACAAAATGCCGCAACCTGACCGAAGGCAGCAAAACCACGCTGTATCTCAAGCGTGAAGATTTGCTCCACGGCGGTGCGCATAAAACCAACCAGGTCCTTGGCCAGGCGCTGCTCGCAAAACGCATGGGCAAAACCGAAATCATCGCCGAGACCGGCGCAGGCCAACACGGTGTGGCATCCGCCCTCGCCAGCGCCCTGCTCGGCCTTAAATGCCGTATTTACATGGGCGCAAAAGATGTCGAGCGTCAGTCGCCAAACGTCTTCCGTATGCGCCTGATGGGGGCTGAGGTGATCCCGGTTCACAGCGGATCCGCCACGCTGAAAGATGCCTGTAACGAAGCGCTGCGCGACTGGTCCGGCAGCTACGACAGCGCGCACTATATGCTTGGCACCGCCGCAGGTCCGCACCCGTTCCCGACCATCGTGCGCGAATTCCAGCGCATGATCGGTGAAGAGACGAAAGCGCAGATCCTCGAAAAAGAGGGGCGTCTGCCGGATGCGGTTATCGCCTGCGTGGGCGGCGGCTCGAACGCCATCGGGATGTTCGCTGATTTCATCGATGAACCTCGCGTTGGCCTGATTGGAGTAGAGCCTGCCGGTCACGGAATCGAATCGGGTGAACACGGCGCGCCGCTGAAGCATGGTCGGGTTGGGATCTACTTCGGTATGAAGTCTCCTATGATGCAGACCGATGAAGGCCAGATTGAAGAGTCTTACTCCATCTCCGCCGGACTGGATTTCCCGTCAGTAGGGCCTCAGCACGCTCACCTGAACAGCATTGGGCGCGCTGAATACGTCTCGATTACCGATGACGAAGCGCTGGAGGCGTTCAAGACCCTGTGTCGTAACGAAGGGATCATCCCGGCGCTGGAATCTTCCCACGCCCTGGCGCACGCCCTGAAAATGATCAAAGAGAACCCGGAGAAAGAGCAGCTGCTGGTGGTCAACCTTTCCGGTCGCGGTGACAAAGACATCTTCACCGTTCACGATATTCTGAAAGCACGAGGGGAAATCTGATGGAACGCTATGATAACGCATTTGCACAGCTGAAGGCCCGCCAGGAAGGCGCGTTCGTCCCCTTCGTCACTCTGGGCGACCCGGGACCTGAGCAGTCGCTTAAAATTATCGATGCCCTGATTGAAGGCGGTGCGGATGCGCTGGAGTTGGGCATCCCTTTCTCTGACCCACTGGCGGATGGCCCAACCATTCAGGACGCCACCCTGCGCGCTTTTGCCTCCGGCGTCACCCCAACTCAATGTTTCGAGATGCTGGCGGCAATCCGTCAGAAACACCCGACCATCCCGATTGGCCTGCTGATGTACGCCAACCTGGTCTTTAACCGCGGCATTGATGAGTTTTATGCCGAGTGCGCTCGCGTCGGCGTTGACTCTGTGCTGGTGGCCGATGTGCCTGTTGAAGAGTCTGCACCGTTCCGCCAGGCGGCGATGCGTCACAACGTTGCACCGATTTTCATCTGTCCGCCAAACGCAGATGACGAACTGCTGCGTCAGATTGCTTCTTACGGACGCGGGTATACCTACCTGCTCTCCCGTGCGGGTGTGACCGGCGCTGAAAACAAAGCGGCGCTGCCTCTGCATCATCTGGTGGAGAAACTGGCCGAGTATCACGCGGCTCCGCCGCTGCAGGGCTTTGGTATCTCTTCACCGGATCAGGTTGCAGCGGCAATAGATGCAAAAGCCGCGGGCGCGATTTCCGGCTCTGCGATTGTTAAAATCATCGAGAAAAATCTTGATAAGCCCGACCAGATGCTGGCTGAGCTGAAAACATTTGTTAGCGAAATGAAAGCGGCAACCCGCAAAGCCTGATCCTGCCACCGTCTGGTCACTGGACCAGACGGTTCCTCTTATTCCCTGTGAAACAGGCAATGATATTTTCGGCGTTATGAAAGCGTGGCACCTTCCAGTAGGCCATTTACCAACAGGGTAAAAACCTGAATCGCTTTTGGTAATGCATCCTGCGGATTTTCGCTTGCAGCCACCCACTGCGCGGCATTCAGTGCGGCCCCGTTTAGCAGCCAGGCAGTGGCATCGACATCTACCGGCTTGATTAAGCCGCGTTCAATCAGATCTGAAATGCGCTCCCGCGTGGCATCGAGGCAGTTATTCTGACTCGGCCATTTTGTAGGGTCCCCGAGAAAAGCCGGGCCATCAAGCAGAACGATGCGCCGGACCTCTTCATCAAGCGCCATCCTGATATAGGCGATCCCTTCAGCCAGAAGCTTTTGCTGGTCATCACCGTAATGTGCCGCGGCATCTTTGGCACTTTGCGCCATTTCAGAATCCACCTGGGTAACCACAGCGGCAAGTAACCCTTTTTTGTCCCCAAAATGGTGGTAAAGGGCCCCACGCGTCAGGCCAACGCTGGCGGTCAAATCATCCATTGATGCTGCGGCAAACCCTTTTTCGGCGAAGGCTTTTCGTGCAGCAGCAATCAACTTTATGCGGGTTTCTTCCATCGTTTCGGCGCGGCGTTTGGCAGCCATACGGACTCCTTGCAATAAACGCCGCGCAGGAAGTTTGACATACGCGGCGTATGTGTGATTAATTTTACATACGCCGCGTATATTAAGTCATTTATCTATGCCGCGCATCCGCTGTCGTCCACCCAAATAAAGGATACGTTATGAACCAACCGAAACCCGTTTTCCCTGCAAATCGCCACGCGCTCTATGAAAAGCATGGTTATTCCGCAGCGATCCGCTCTGGTGATTTATTGTTTGTGTCCGGGCAGGTGGGGAGCCGGGAAGATGGTACACCCGAGCCCGACTTTGCCGCGCAGGTAGAACGTGCCTTCGATAATCTCAAGGCCACGCTTAATGCTGCAGGCTGTACGTTCGACGATCTTATCGATGTGACAACCTTTCATACCGATCCAGAGAATCAGTTCCCAACCATTATGCAGGTGAAACAAACCCTTTTCCCGAAGCCCCCCTATCCGAACTGGACAGCGGTGGGCGTGAACTGGCTGGCAGGCTTTGATTTTGAGATAAAGGTTATTGCCCGAATTCCTGAACATCAGGAATAAAGAGGTCGCATACAGATATCAGGGAGCGATATCTGTGTGTGAAATCGCACGGCTATGTTTGATTTGGCGTGAAACGATAGATGGCTATGAAGGGATTAAATAGCAAAGAAGAATGTACGTAATACCGCACTGATAAGCTAAAATCACTGGTCCCTTTTTCAGGGTTTCCACAATAAACGGCGACCATCATCAGTCGCTCCACCCTTTATAAAATTCTGAAAGATGAAGCTATCACAGGGCAAGTTTGACATTTATTATAAATTATCAAATCATATCGATAATTATTATATTTGTTGATGATTTATTGAGCTCAGGTGTGAACTTATAGTCACGGACGTAGACAATAACTTTTTTACACAAGGATGGTTTATATGAAAAGGTTTTTTATGACGGCTGCACTAACGGGTTTATTTGTCAGTAATAATTCGTATGCAGGAGAAAGCTATCTGGTCTATAACCCACAAAATATTGCGGTATTTGAAGTGCGTTTCTTTAATGTTGGCGACGGTCCCTTTATGCCGGGCTGGCCGAGCGCGGCTGAATCAACGTGGGATCTTGGTCAGCAACAAAAAGAAAAAATACTTGATGCCATGCGTTACTGGGCTGAAGTCATTACCCCCAGACCAGGGCAACTGCCCGCCATTATCAATGTGGGGACGTTTAATGACGAGAATGCCGCTGGTTCCAGCGATTCAGTTACCGATGGCATTATCAGTCTGACGCAGTTGCAGGGAGCGTTGAATGGCATTGATACCGGAGATCTGACCTTCGGCTCTCATGCCCAGTTCATCATGGGCAAACTGGATTTTGACAACGTTCCCTATGTGCCTGCGCAATTGCCGCGCACTGGAAAGGTTGATCTGGTCAGCGTCGCTGTTCATGAGTTGGCCCATGGCCTGGGAATATCTAATATGGTTACCGACCTGCACGGAAGTGGCACATTCACGCCCGCTTTCGATAACGGGCCTTTCGGATCCTGGACCAGCCATCTGCGCGATGACCGTGGCAATCCTGCCCGGCCAGGGCAAGTCATATTGTGTAATGGATGCAATAACAGATGGGATCCGCAAGGCTTTGATGTCCGGCTCGATAAAGGCTATTTCACCGGCGAGCACGTAAATGAAGTGCTTGCAGGCGCCATGCCTGGCGTGCCGGTGAAAATGTTAGCAGACGACGGTTCGGTCGATGATAACTACATGAGCCATATCGAGCTGAAGAACAGCATGATGAGCCATCAGAACTACCGTAATTACACAACCTTTATGGAAGCGGAACTGGCGTTGTTGCAGGACATGGGATATCAGATTGACCGACGTAACTTTTTCGGTTTTTCGCTGTATGGCAACGGGCAAACTCTTGTTAACCGCAATGGATATTTTCAGCGTAATCAGCAGGCGGATGGCTATCTGGCCGGGCAATATAATACCGCTAATCTGGGGGTTGGCCTGCATGTATATGGCAGTAATAACCATATCTTTCAACAAGCGGACCTGTTGACATCAGGGGCTGGCGGCGCGGGTATCCGTATAGATGGGCAAAATAACACCCTGAGCATCGAACCCGGAATACGGGTATACGCCGATGGCGTAAATGGCCGTGGGGTGATGTTTGCCTACGGTAAAGAGCACAACCTTATTCAACGCGGCGATGTTCAGGCACTGGGCACCAGTGGCGTCGCTATTAGTTTTGATTTTGGCAATAACCTTCTGGGTAACGAAGTTGACTATCGTGGATCCTGGCTTCATATAGTGGACGGATATTACGATGCATTATTACCCGAGTTGCAGGGAGCCCTGGTGGATAATGCCGACATCAGCGGGCGGGTTGCCGGTAAAGGCGCGGCGATTTATATTTCCCCGAATGCGCTGGTCGGTAATATAAATATATTATCGGGTGCCCAACTGGAAGGTGATATTTATTCGGACTACGCCGAGCAGGACGCCTATGGCCAACCGCGGTTAACACAACTTACCTTCGGTCGGAAGGCCAATGCGTATGGGCAGGCGACGGAAGCTGCTGATTCTGCTTTCCGCTTTGCTTATCGCGGAAACATTGAAGGTATCAATAATCTGGCACTGGACGCGCGCGGAGGGAAAACCTCGCTAAATGGCGATTTTCAGATTTACAGTATGAATATCTCGCCAGGTGCCACCCTATCCGGCAACGGCAGCTACACCCTGAATGAGGAAGGTCGCTTTGTAAATAACGGGATCCTTGCGCCGGGTAATTCACTTGGGCAAATCACTATCTCAGGTGCTTATCAACAGGGGGATACCGGGCAGCTGGTGTTGGAAGTCGACGGGCGCGGCAGGCATGATACTTTGCGAGTGGACGGCCACGCACAATTTGACGGTCAACTGACGTTTGCGCCGCAACCGGACTGGTACGCGACAAACTGGCGTCTGAATTCGCAGGATTTGCTAAAAACAGACTCTTACAGCGGCAAGTTCAGTGCGGTGAACAGCGTGCTCCGCTCTCCCACGCTAACGCTGCAGACAACGCCTCAGGGAAAGAATAGCTGGCAGCTCTCCATGCTGCGCGCTTCAAACGCGTACAGCCAGTATGCGCAAGACGCCAATGCGCGGCAGGTAGGGCAAGCGCTGGATAAAATTGTGGCAGATGCTAAGTCGGATATACAGCCGCTCTACCGTACTCTGGATTTCTCAGCCGCTGATGGCGGGAGTATCAGCCATGCCCTGCCGCAGCTTTCTGCGGGTGCCTACAGCGCCATGTTCGCAAGTTCCCTTCAACGTGAACAACAGATAGCGCGGATCATTGGCGGGCCTCATCCTGCTGTAATGTCGAAACAACTGGCGGAAGGCGAATGGCGCAGCTTTGCCATCCCCTTTGGCGGCGGTTTCTGGCAACAGCGCCAGGGGGACAGTGTAGGGTACGACGCCAGCAGTTATGGCATGGTGTTCGGTGCTGAAAAACAAAACGATCGGAATCACAACTGGATTTATGGCTTTCATGGTGCGGTCAGCGGCCAGTCGGTGATGGTGAAATCACCAGAAACCGCGACCGGGAAAACCACTGCTTTCGATCTGGGTATTCATGCCCGTTACGGCGCTGAAAGGTCCGAAGGGATGTATTTATTCGGCACAGGCCGATTGGGTATTGAAGACAGCTGGATGGATAGAAACATTCATGTAGAAACTTACGGAGCAAACCACCATGCCACCTGGACCGGACTGACAGGCTCTGTTACGACCGGCGGGGGCTATCGATGGGCGCTGAATGATAATGTGAGCGCCGGACCGGTAACGTCATTAAATTACACCACATTACATCGACCTGGCGTGAAGGAAAGCGGCAATGACGGCAGCCGGCTGATGCTGGATTCGGAGACCTTCGATTCTCTGAGATCAAGTATCGGGGTGAATGGTAACTGGAATGTACCGCTCGCTTCAGGGGCGTCTCTCGCAGCTGATTTGCAGCTTACCTGGGATCATGAACTTCTGGATGGCAATGTAGAGCAACAAGCCTCTTTCGCTAACTATCGCAGCACATCGTTTAGTTCCAGGAATCAGGTGGCTGGCCGTGACACTCTGGGTGTTAAGGCGGGAATGCGCTATAAAATCAACACTGATGTCGAATTGGGCATCGGGGTTGAAAGCGAAATGTTTCGTTCTGGCTATAACGCGATCGCAGGTAATCTTTCAGCTACCTGGCGTTTCTGATGTCTGAGAATGAGAAAATAATACGGCTGATCGTAAATTAATTCACCGTTCCCCCCGGCGTTGCCGGGGGATTCCGACAGGTTACATTCACTTTTTTATGGTATCAGAAATGGCTTGTGTCTCCGTGACCATGCTCACCTGAACCTTCAACCCGCTTAAGCTGGATCACCTCACCACGCTGCCAGGCATCAGCGCCTTTAGCAACCGGGTGCGCCACAATATCCTTACGTTCTTGTTTGATAGCCTGCGTGCTGACGTTAAAGCGCCGATCTCTGTCCGCCAGCAGTTTGGGGTCTAACTGCCCTTCCCCGGTAAAGCCCATCATCAGTGTCGGAATGCCGAGCGGCAGCGTTTTATCGCGGTCGGTGTGCCAGGTATGCCAGGTCTTCCCGTAGGTATTCACAATTTTGCTCATCAACGCTTTGTCTGCCACTGCAGGTAAACCCGGGGCAATCAGACTGCCGGATTTCACTTCATATTGATGGCTATGCCACAATTTTTTTTCTTCCGGCGGCAGCGTGTTAAACAAACGTTCACTAATGATGTACTCAACGCCCATTAAACGGGCATCTTTGGTGTTACCGTCGTAGATCACCGCCTGCATTACCTCATCATTCAACACTGTTACATAATGATGGGCTTCCATCTGGCCATTTTTATCACCGCTGTAAAAATGGAAACCGTCAAGATAGGCACTCATTGCATCAACGGGCGGACGGGACTGGATAAGCTGAGCACCGGCTTCCAGCGTGCTCATGCCGGCGGAGGTTTTTACACCCGGAACAGGAGTATTTGAAGGGGTATTGTTCGCGCCGCACCCCACTAAAGTCAGGCTCGACAATAATAAAAGCGATAGTGGTTTCATTGGCCCTCCCTGTAATCGTCACTTTACTGAAAGTAGTACATTCGCGCAGACCCGCCAGGAGAATTTTTACTAAACCATCGGGCAAAGTGGCTTAGCTTCCGTTTACACACCACGTCCATGCCCCTCTCTCTCCACTTCAGGAACGGCAGCGTCAGGCTTGTTATCGTACTCCATACAAAAAGTGTTCTTAAGAAAGTACTTAAAGAGACGAAGGCAATACCTGGCTGGCCGCTGGTCAAGTGCAAAAAAACAGCTAAGCTTCCCGGTAAGAAATAGAAATGGATGCCTGTAAATGCAGGCAAAATTCGGCACTAACCGGTAAATCTTACAATTGGAGCCTCTATTCCCGAGTGGATGGTTATAAACCTTTGCTCTGTTTCAATTACCCAGCATATATTAACATATATATAACTATTTTGTGCGGCATATAAAACCGCAAATTTACCTTATTGGCAAGCGAATCACCCTAATTTTCTTTATTATATGGTTTAATTATCTATTTTTATTATTATTTTCAGGTTATTTTACAAACTTCCCCCACCTGTCACTGAGACTATTCCTAACACAGTTAGGTGAAGATCCTGGTTAATATAAAGCACTGTTAAGAATTTAATGCCTTATTATAAATAACCCTATGAAAATAAATGCCTTTTTCCTCACCTCAAAAAATCAATATTTTAATTTTGTGTAAATATTGCCCCGGACACAGAATCTCATTTCTTCGCCCGCGTTGACACTCATTAGGAAAAAACTTAAATTCACTTCCAAGCAAAATAATTATCAAAAATTAAACTTGCCCATCCAATTCTGGTGGGCAAAAAAGAACCTCATTTGATGGAGAATAATTCAAGCAACCCAATACCCCTGTAGTTTTACAGCCCTGACAAACAAAATGATAACTTCAAGGACTATGAGGTGCGAAACCATATGGAATATAAATACTGCTCCGATAAATACATTTGGTCTGCCCATGACTCCTTCTTCTGTAAAGGACTATACGAACTGATTGCGGATATCGATGAATTAATCTACCTGTCACTGGAGAAAATTAAAAGAGATTTTGTATTCATCAATCTTAATACGGCTTCTTTAACCGAGTTTATCACGCGCGATAGCGAATGGCTGGCTGCGGTAAAGGGGAAGCAGGTCATACTGATTGCGGCCAGAAAGTCAGAAGCTCTGGCGAATTACTGGTATTACAATAGCAATATCAGAGGCATTGTATACGTTGCTTTGTGTCGTGACATTCGTAAAGAGTTGGCCTATGCAATCAATGGCAGGTTTCTTCGCAAAGATATTAAAAAAGATAAAATCACTGACCGGGAAATGAAAATAATTCGTTTAACAGCCCAGGGCATGCAACCCAAATCGATCGCAAGAATAGAAAATTGTAGCGTAAAGACAGTATATACCCATCGGCGTAACGCTGAGGCAAAACTGTATTCCAAAATATATAAGCTGGTTTAATAACCGTCGAATAACGTTTTTAAGATGATTCACCGGGACATCATGTCCTTAATTTAACTCAGGATGAAAAGCGATGAAAAAAAAGGTCTTGGCAATAGCTCTGGTAACGGCGTTTACCGGTATGGGTGTGGCTCAGGCTGCTGACGTAACAGCTCAGGCTGTAGCGACCTGGTCTGCGACTGCCAAAAAGGACACGACCAGCAAGCTTGTGGTGACCCCCCTCGGCAGCCTGGCGTTTCAGTATGCCGAAGGCGTCAAAGGTTTTAACTCACAAAAAGGGCTGTTTGACGTGGCGATTGAGGGTGACTCAACGGCTACCGCCTTTAAGCTGACCTCGCGTCTTATCACCAATACCTTAACACAGTTGGATACCTCCGGCTCCACACTGAGCGTGGGCGTGGATTACAACGGTGCGGCAGTCGAAAAAGCTGCCGATACCGTAATGATCGATACCGCAAACGGTGTACTGGGCGGCAACCTCAGCGCGCTCGCTAACGGCTACAACGCCAGCGGCCGTACCACCGCGCAGGATGGATTCACCTTCTCCATCATCAGTGGCACCACCAACGGTACTACCGCAGTGACCGATTTCAGCACCCTGCCGGAAGGGGTCTGGAGCGGCGACGTCAGCGTACAGTTTGATGCCACCTGGACCAGCTAAACCACTTGATGCACAAGCAGGGGCCCTCCCCTGCTTTTATTCACGGACGGAATTGTTATGAAAAAACGCCTTCTGGCACTCGGGCTGCTGCTCATCGGGGGGGCGCCGGCGCAGGCGCTGGATGTCGGCGATATTTCCTCATTTATGAACAGCGGCAGCAGCACGCTGAGCAAGACGATCAAAAATAGTACCGACAGCGGCCGCCTGATCAATATTCATCTCGAACGACTCTCCTCACCGCTGGATGACGGGAAGGTTATCCCAATGGACAAACCCGATGAGGTGCTGCTCACCCCTGCCAGCCTGCTGTTGCCCGCCCAGGCCAGCGATGTAATTCGTTTCTTCTACAAAGGGCCATCAGATGACAAAGAGCGCTATTACCGCATTGTCTGGTTCGATCAGGCTCTCAGTGACCTCCAGCGGGATAAAGCCAACCGCAGCGCGGTGGCTACCGCCTCTGCACGCATCGGCACCATCCTGGTAGTGGCACCCCGTCAGGTGAACTACCGCTTTCAGTACGCCAACGGCGAGCTTACTAATTCCGGGAATGCAACGCTGCGGATCCTTGCCTATGGCCCCTGCATAAAGGCCGCCGACGGTAAGGAGTGTAAGGAGAATTACTACCTGATGCCGGGTAAATCACGTCGTTTTACGCGTGTGGATACGGCGGATAAAAAAGGACGTGTTGCGCTTTGGCAGGGTGAGCAGTTTGTTCCTGTGAAATAGACAGCTGTGCAGATGGATAACGACGATGCCTCTACGACGGATTTCCCAAGAACTGAAGACGCGGTTTGCCTTCAGCATACTATTTTTGTTCGTTCAGCCTGATGCAAACGCTGCTGGCATCGGTGCGCAGCAGATTGGCGGCGTGATGATTCCGCAGGCCTTCAGTCAGGCGTTGCAGGACGGCATGAGCCTCCCGCTCTATATTCATCTCGCCGGCAGCCAGGATACGCGGGACGACCAGCGGATCGGCAGTGCCTTTATCTGGCTGGATGGTAACCAACTGCGTATAAGGAAGATCCAGTTGGAAGAGAGAGAGGATAACGCCAGCGTGAGCGAGAAGACCCGGCAGCAGCTGAACAGCCTCGCCGACGTCCCGTTCAGCGAGGCGCTCACCATTACCCTGACAGACAATGCACAACTGGATCTTAGCCTGCGCCAGTTGCTGCTGCAGTTGGTGGTCAAACGCGAGGCGCTGGGTACTGTGCTGCGCGCGCGCAGCGATGATATTGGCCAGTCCAGCGTCAACGCCGTTAGCAGCAACCTGACCTATAACCTCGGCGTCTATAACAACCAGATGCGTGATGGAGGAAGCAATACCTCCAGTTACCTGTCGCTGAACAACGTCACCGCCCTTCGGGAGCACCATGTGGCGCTGGATGGCTCGCTGTACGGTATCGGCAGCGGTCAACAAGACAGCGAATTATATAAGGCAATGTATGAACGCGATTTCGCCGGCCACCGTTTTGCGGGCGGGATGCTTGATACCTGGAACCTGCAGTCGCTGGGACCAATGACCGCCATTTCGGCCGGGAAGATTTACGGTCTTTCCTGGGGAAATCAGGCCAGCTCTACCATTTTCGACAGCAGCCAGTCGACCACGCCAGTGATCGCTTTTTTACCCGCAGCGGGAGAAGTGCATCTTATCCGTGACGGGCGACTGCTGAGCGTTCAGAACTTCGCTATGGGTAGCTATGAAGTGGATACCCGCGGACTACCGTACGGTATTTATGATGTGGAAGTGGAAGTGATCGTCAACGGTCGCGTGGTCAGTAAACGCACTCAGCGAGTCAATAAGCTGTTCAGCCGGGGACGCGGCGTGGGTGCGCCACTGGCGTGGCAGGTATGGGGCGGCAGCTTTCATATGGATCGCTGGTCAGAGAGCGGGAAAAAGACGCGGCCGGCAAAAGAGAGCTGGCTGGCCGGCCTCTCGGCGTCCGGCTCGCTCGACACGTTGAGTTGGGCTGCAACCGGATACGGCTATGACAATCAGGCGGTGGGCGAAACCCGTCTGACACTGCCACTGGGTGAGTCGGTCAACGTTAATCTGCAAAGTATGCTGGCCAGCGATAGCTCATGGAGTGGCGTCGGTAGTATCAGCGCCACGTTGCCAGGGGGCTTCAGTTCGCTTTGGGTCAACCAGGAGAAAACACGCATTGGCGATCAATTACGGCGCAGCGATGCTGACAACCGGGCCATCGGCGGTACCTTAAACCTCAACGCATTATGGTCGAAGCTGGGCACATTTAGCATCAGCTACAACGATGACCGACGCAACAACAGCCATTACTACACGGCGGATTATTATCAGACGGTCTACAGTGGCACCTTTGGCTCTCTTGGCCTGCGGGCGGGGATCCAGCGCTTTAACAATGGCAACAGCAGCGCCAATACAGGGAAATATATTGCCCTCGACCTGTCGCTGCCTTTAGGGAACTGGTTCAGTGCCGGGATGACCCATCAGAACGGCTACACCATGGCTAACCTGTCGGCGCGTAAACAGTTTGATGAAGGAACAATTCGCACCATCGGAACCAATCTGTCGCGGGCCATCTCCGGGGATACCGGGGATGACAAGACACTCAGCGGAGGAGCCTATGCCCAGTTTGATGCCCGCTACGCCAGTGGCACGTTGAACGTCAATAGCGCAGCGGACGGCTACGTTAATACCAACCTGACTGCCAGCGGCAGTGTCGGCTGGCAGGGCAAAAACCTCGCCGCCAGCGGACGCACCGACGGCAACGCCGGTGTGATATTCAATACCGGACTGGATGATGACGGGCAGATAAGCGCCAAAGTAAACGGGCGAATTTTTCCACTCAGCGGCAAGCGTAACTATCTGCCCCTCTCTCCCTATGGCAGGTATGAGGTGGAACTGCAGAACAGTAAAAATTCGCTCGACAGCTACGACATCGTCAGCGGACGCAAGAGTCATCTGACGCTCTATCCCGGCAACGTCGCAGTGATTGAGCCAGAGGTGAAACAAATGGTCACCGTCTCAGGTCGTATCCGCGCGGAAGACGGCACGGTGATGGCTAATGCACGAATTAACAACCATATCGGCCGGACCCGAACCGATGAAAGCGGCGAATTTGTCATGGACGTGGACAAGAGTTATCCCACTATCGATTTTAGCTATGGCGGCAATAAGACCTGCGAAGTAGCGCTGGATCTCAGTAACGCGCGTGGTGCCGTCTGGGTTGGGGATGTGGTCTGTAGCGGCCTCTCATCATGGGCGGCAGTACAACAGACAGGAGATAAGAATGAAAGTTAACCCACTGATAGCGCTGGCGATCCTCGCGCTACTCTGGCCAGTGACTGTGCTCAGGGCCGCCGTGACCAAAACCACGTGGCCGGATGCACCGGCGCGTGAGTTTGTGTTCGTTGAAAACAACTCCGACGATAACTTTTTCGTCACACCGGGCGGGGTACTGGACCCACGCCTGACAGGTGCCAACCGCTGGACCGGTTTGAAATACACAGGCTCAGGCACTATTTATCAGCAGAGCCTCGGCTATATCGATAACGGCTACAACACCGTGCTTAATGCCAACTGGAAGTTTGATATGTGGCTTGAAAATTCGCCGGTGTCGCACCCCTTGACCGGCCTTCGCTGCATCAACTGGTACGCCGGTTGCGATATGGCTACCAGCCTAATCCTGCCGCAAACCACCGATGCCAGCGGATTTTATGGCGCAACAGTGACCAGCGGGGGCGCAAAGTGGATGCATGGCATGATGTCCGACGCGTTCTATCAGTATCTGCAGCAGATGCCCGTCGGCGGCAGCTTTACGATGACCATCAATGCCTGCCAGACCTCTGCGACTTATGACGCCAGCAGCGGTGCCCGCTGTAAGGATCAGTCCTCCGGCAACTGGTATGTCCGCAACGTCACCCATACCAAAGCCGCAAATCTGCGGTTGATCAATACCAATTCCCTGGCGGAGGTATTTATCAACAGTGACGGTGTACCGACTCTGGGTGAGGGAAATGCCGACTGCCGGACGCAAACCATCGGCAGCTTATCAGGATTAAGCTGCAAAATGGTCAGCTATACCTTGCAGACAAACGGGTTAAGTAACACCTCGATCCGTATTTTCCCGGCAATTGCCAATTCGTCGCTTGCCTCTGCCGTCGGTATATATGATATGCAATTCAGCCTGAATGGCAGTTCGTGGAAGCCAGTAAGCAATACTGCCTATTTCTATAACTTCAACGAGATGAAGAGCGCAGATTCGATCTATGTTTTCTTTTCAAGCAACTTTTTTAAGCAGATGGTTAATCTCGGGATCAGCGATATTAACACCAAGGATCTGTTTAACTTTCGCTTCCAGAACATCACCTCGCCGGAGTCGGGATGGTACGAGTTTTCCACCTCCAATACGCTGATTATCAAGCCCCGTGATTTTAGCATCAGCATTATCTCCGACGAATATACGTCGTCGCCATCACGGGAGGGATTTGTTGGCAGCGACGAACCGTCACTTGATTTCGGCTACATTGTCACCACCAGCGGTAAAACGGCCGCCGACGAAGTACTCATCAAGGTGACCGGACCGTCACAGGTGATTGGCGGGCGTTCCTACTGTCTCTTCAGCTCCGATGACGGTACCGCAAAAGTGCCGTTTCCGGCCACGCTCTCATTTATTACCCGCAACGGGACGGAGCAGTCCTACGATGCCGGGTGTGATGACAACTGGCGGGATATGTCCGAGGCGCTTTGGTTGACTACGCCCTGGACCGATATCTCCGGCGAAGTCGGGCAGTTGGATAAAACGACGGTGAAATTTTCGATTCCGATGGATAACACCATTTCACTACGTACGGTAGACGATAATGGCTGGTTTGGCGAAGTCAGCGCTTCAGGAGAAATTCATGTTCAGGCGACGTGGCGTAACATTAATTAAAGCCCTGCTGGCCCTGGGCTTGTTTCTCGCAGCTTCTCAGACACAGGCTATCTCGGTCGGTAACCTCACCTTCTCCCTGCCGGCCGAGGAGGATTTCGCCAGCAAACGGGTAGTGAACAACAACAAAAGCGCGCGGCTGTACCGCATTGCTGTTAGCGCCATCGATCGCCCTGGCGGCGGTGAAGTGAGCTCCCGACCGGTGGATGGCGAACTGTTGTTCGCCCCCCGACAGCTCACGTTACAGGCCGGAGAAAGCGAGTATTTCAAATTTTATTATCATGGCCCCCGAGATAACCGTGAACGCTACTACCGGGTTTCATTTCGTGAGATCCCCACCCGCAACCTGACGAGGCAGAGCCCGACAGGCGGTGAGGTCAGCATGGAGCCGGTGGTGGTGATGGATACCATTCTGGTCGTTCGCCCGCGTCAGGTTCAGTTTCAGTGGGCGTTCGACAAGGTGGCCGGGACGGTGAGCAATACCGGTAACACCTGGTTTAAATTGCTGATCAAACCGGGATGTGATTCGACCGAAGATGAGGGCGACGCGTGGTATCTGCGTCCCGGTGATGTGGTTCGTCAGCCGGCGCTGCGTCTGTCGGGTCATCATTATCTGATCTATAACGACAAATTTATAAAGATCAGCGATACCTGCCCGGCGGAGCCCCGACCAGCGAACTAAACCTAATATCATTTGATAATCAGCATGACACTGGCGTGCTGATTAATGAGCATTCACAGGCCGAGTATGGAAAGAGATGACATAAATATAGAATTGGCATCAAGCTATGAGTGTAATGGTGACTATATCTATGCTTGCAGACTCTGGCTAAGAGCCGCACGCTATACGCAGAATATTGAGAAATTTATCTGGATTCGCAAACGACTGAGACGATGCAAGGCGTTGATGTGCATCTCTGGGCTAATCAGGACACACAGATGTGAGTAATGTCTGCAGGCTTATATGAAAATCCGAAATGTGGGTGTGAATTTTATTGAAGAGGGAATATATGCGTACTCGTCCAGCCTCCCGATTGTTAGTCCTTTCACCTGAACATCATGTACTGCTCTTTAGATTCTGCCATAAAGATGATGCTCTAAAGGGAAAAACATACTGGGCTACGCCAGGCGGAGGACTTGAGCACAATGAGTCTTTTGAGCAGGCAGCGCTACGTGAATTATTTGAAGAAACAGGCCTGGCAAGAAGCACTGCGGGGCCACAAATAGCCTCCAGAACCTTCCCGATGATGCTGCCCAGTGGTGAGACCGTTCTTGCTGAAGAACGTTTCTTTATTATAAATGCAGATAAATCAGATATTGACCGTTCAGGTTGGAGTAACAATGAAAGAGAAGTTATGCGCGATCATTACTGGTGGAGCTTAGAAGAGCTCAGACAAACCAATGAAATCATCTTCCCACTCGATTTGATAATTAACCTACTTGAAGGCTTCCTCAGCACCTCATTCACCGAGCAGGCTTAGAAGTCCGCTCCTGGTACGCAGCGGACAAGCTAACTGGGCTAAACGTCTGCTTTGAGCGAACAACGGACTTTCAAAGAGGATGACTGTAAAATCATTCAGGAAAAAGCTAAAGCTGAAAGGTTTGTTCATTATACGGAAAACGTTCATGCGCGAAGATTTTAATGATTATCTTGCGTTCCTTGCTGTCGCGCAGGAACGGAGTTTTACCAGAGCTGCTGCACGGCTGAATATTTCTCAATCAACGCTGTCTCACATTATCAGACGTCTTGAGGAAAGGCTCGGTATGCGGCTACTGATGCGTACAACGCGCAAAGTGGCACCCACCGATATCGGTGAAAAACTTATGGCCGCGCTTGAACCGCGCCTCAACGCCATAGAAACAGATATCTCTGACCTGCTTCGTTATCGCGACACACCTGCGGGAACGGTAAGGCTCACGGTTTCAGATCACATGCTGCATGAGTACATCTGGCCGGCTCTGGCCCCGATCCTTAAACATTATCCTGATATTCAGGTCGAACTGTCTCAGCAAAACGGCTTTATCGATATTGTTGAGGGGCGCTTTGATGCGGGAGTTCGGTTAGGCGATGATGTGGTCAAGGATATGATAGCTGTCAGGATTGGGGCTGACTGGCGGCCTGCCGTAATTGGATCTCCGGACTACTTTGCCAGAGCCGGTAAACCTTCACACCCTTCAGAACTGGCTGGTCATAACTGCATCAATGTCAGACACTCCGGTGCCGGACAGCTGTACGCATGGGAGTTTGAAAAAGGGGATGAGAAACTGAACATGAAAGTTCAGGGTCAGCTGATATACAGCAGTGTTTATCCGATGCTCACGTCCGTTGAGGGTGGGTATGGACTGGCATATGTTCCGGATAATCTGGCCGAACCCGGGATAAAGCAGGGGAAGTGGGAGAGAGTGCTTGAGGATTGGAGCCCTGTTTTCAAGGGCTATCATCTTTATTATCCCAGCCGGCGACAGATGTCGCCGGCACTGAAAGTTATTATTGATGCCTTACGCATCCCTTCGGCGGGTTAGGCGGCCTGTCTGGCATTCATTTTCCTGTCAGTGAGCGACGCCCGGGCAGGACGGCAATAATGGCAGAGGCTACCAGCAGGGCGGTGGCGAGCATGAAGGTGCTGACCCAGCCCTGGTGATCAAATAATTCGCCGCCAGTGAATGCGCCCATTGTAATGGCGAACTGGATCAGGGCGACCATCAGGGCACCGCCAGCCTCCAGTTCATCCGGAATAATCCGGGTCATCCAGGTATTCCATACGACAGGAATGGGAGTCACAAGTATGCCCCATACCAGAAGCAATGCTCCTGTGGCGGCGGGTATGTGTCCCAGCCCCGTGAGCAGACCTGCGACGATCGCCAGGCCCGCCGGTAAACCGGTGAGAGCTGGCAGCAGATTATCCCTGACAAAAAAACCTGAGATCAGCGTTCCCGTCAGACCTGCGATGCCTACGCCCAGCAGGAACAGGGAAATCATGTTGATGCCCAGTCCAGTGACGCTTTCGAGGAAAGGACGCAGGTAAGTGGACAGCGAGAACTGTCCCATGAAGGCAAGCGTCACGGCAATCATGCCCAGGGCGAATGTCCGGCTGCGTAACAGGGATGCTATCTGTCTTATGCTGGTATCACGTTGCGGCGGCAGTTTCGGTATGACGACCATCTGCCATATCAGGCAGATCACGCCCGCAGGTACCACGGTAAAGAATGCACCCCGCCAGCCGATGAGGCTGCCCAGAAAGCTTCCCAGCGGTGGCGCCACCACGAACGCCAGTGCGGTCCCGCCCTGCAGAATGGCGATAGCTTTAGGGACACTCACGGGACGCACAACCCGTACCAGAATGGCCGTAGAAAGCGACCAGAATCCCCCAATAGATATACCAATCAACGCACGCCCGAACATAAACATGCCGTAGCCGTGAGCAGATGTGACGATGACCCCGGACATCACCATCACAAGGGTATAGAAAATCACTGCTGTACGCCGGTCGAAGCGGGCAAGCAATGTGTTACCAAACAGGCTCGTAATCACCGCAAACAGCCCGGAAAAGGCAATGGCCTGACCCGCCTGGCCTTCCGTGACCGACAGATCATTTGCAATTGGGGTCAGCAGACTGACCGGCATAAATTCTGATGAAACGAGGACGAAGCACAGCAGAGCCATGCTGATGACTGCACTCCAGGCAGACGTCATTTCGGGCGCACTGAAGCCGCCCGCATTAAGCGGTTTATTCATAGATAATTTCTAAAGATGATGGTGAACAGTTACCACAGGCTCACAGCCTGCAGTCAGATAAAAAAAGCAGGATGACGGCGGAGCAGCGATTTCAATCTGCCCCGCCTGAACAAAGGTTAAAAACGTATCTGCGTCGTGATCAGCGTGAAGGTGACTCTACCTGCCCCTGGGCTATCAGTGCCTGAACGGACTCATGGATCGCTTCCAGGCTGCTGTAACGGGGCTGGTAACCCAGCCTGACGCGGGCTTTCTCAATGGAATGTGAAGAACTTCGCACCACATGCCCTCTGGAGTTTTCAGCAAACTCAGGTTCAAGCCCGGCAAGCCACTCGTCAAAAGGCTGGAACTTCAGGGACGGTTCCCTGCCAAACCAGCGGAAAACGGCTTCAGCGTAACCCCTGAGCGTGATGGCCTGGCCGGATACCGCATTGAAAATTTCACCTACTGAAGCAGAACGGTTTTCAATGGCCTTAATGATAAGCTGTGCGACATCAACAGCATGAACATGATGTACCGTTTCACTTCCGAGATTAGGCAGTGCCAGCGTTTCACCATGGGCAATACGCGAATACACTTCAGGATTCGAATTCCCCTGAGGCGTGGTCGGTACCCATCCTTCGCCGACAATATGTCCCGGACGGAAACAAGTAGCCGGGAAGCCAGACAGCCGCGCTTCACGCATCAGCCAGGCTTCGCTTTCTGCTTTACCCTGTCCGTAAGCATCAATCGGGCTGACAGGATCTGTTTCCAGAGAGGGGACTGACACATAACGACCGTAAACCCAGATTGAACTGCAGAAAAGATAATGCTCAATCCTGCCGCGAAGCGCTTCAACAATCTGCTGCGTACTGCCGAGATCAAATGCAATCATGTCGATGACAATATCGGCCTGAAGCTCAGCAATACGTTGACCAAAGGTTCCTTTCTTTTCTTCTTCCAGCCGGTCAATAACAACGTTTTCGATGAGAGACCATGCGTAATGAGGGCGATAAGGCTTTGCTGCGCCCCGGCTGACGTTTACCACCTGGTGACCCAGTTCAACCAGCATTGGCACGAGATAAGAGCCCACGTGGCCACTGCCACCAATGACAACGATACGAGACATAGCTTTCTCCTTAATGTATTTCCGCAACGGCTTCTGAAGCTATCCCCTGCCGGGAATGGCTCAGTCAGAAAGGCATAGCCTGAATGCTTGTATTAACAAGAAAGGTATTGTAGTGCGCACTGTCATGTTTGACTTTAATCGAATTCAGAATGCTTTTATGGCGAAATAGCAATAATCACTAGGAATTGATTTGCAGAAGCATAAATACCAGAACTGTTATTCAGCTTTACCGGAAGAGATCATTGTCCGCTTTTGACACAGAGCAGACCAGGACATCACCAGCGCGGATTAATGATGAAGGTCATAAAAAAGCGAGGAATAGTTGAGGAACGTTTTGCGGAGGTTTTGAAGAAAGGAAAAAAGGTATATATTCCGGGCCGTTGTTTTCACATACACCTTCTGAGTTCAGAGGCATCTTCATGACATGGCAGCAATTCAAGCAGACTTACCTGGTTAAGTTCTGGTCACCCGTTCCGGCAGTTATCGCAGCCGGTATCCTTTCGACTTACTATTTTGGCATTACCGGCACCTTCTGGGCAGTCACCGGCGAGTTTACTCGCTGGGGTGGACAGCTGTTACAGCTGGCCGGGGTGCATGCCGAAGAGTGGGGCTACTTCAAACTGATTCATCTGGACGGCACGCCGCTGACCCGCATCGACGGGATGATGATTATCGGTATGTTCGGCGGCTGCTTTGCGGCAGCGCTGTGGGCAAACAACGTTAAGATCCGCATGCCAAAAAGCCGCATTCGTATTATGCAGGCCGTTGTTGGCGGGATCATTGCCGGGTTTGGTGCACGACTGGCAATGGGCTGTAACCTTGCCGCTTTCTTTACCGGTATTCCTCAGTTTTCTCTGCACGCCTGGTTCTTTGCCGTGGCGACGGCCATTGGCTCGTACTTTGGCGCTAAATTCACCCTGCTCCCGCTGTTTCGCATTCCCGTGAAGATGGTCAAAGTGGGCGCGGCATCGCCGCTGACCCAAAAGCCCGCCCAGGCCCGTCGTCGCTTCCGCCTTGGGATGTTGATCTTTTTCGCGATGGTTGCGTGGGCACTTTGCACCGCGTTAAACCAGCCGAAACTGGGGCTGGCTATGCTTTTCGGCGTCGGCTTTGGGCTGCTGATTGAACGCGCTCAGATCTGCTTTACCAGCGCGTTTCGCGATATGTGGATCACTGGGCGCACGATGATGGCAAAAGCGATTATTGCCGGGATGGCGGTGAGCGCCATTGGTATCTTCAGCTATGTGCAGCTTGGCGTTGAGCCAAAAATCATGTGGGCAGGTCCAAACGCCGTGATTGGCGGCCTGCTGTTTGGTTTTGGTATTGTGCTGGCCGGCGGCTGCGAAACGGGCTGGATGTACCGGGCCGTGGAAGGTCAGGTGCATTACTGGTGGGTCGGTCTGGGTAACGTGATTGGCTCAACGATTCTGGCGTATTTCTGGGATGATCTCTCCCCGGTGCTGGCGACCAACTGGGATAAGGTTAATCTGCTCGCGACGTTTGGCCCGCTCGGCGGCCTGTTAGTGACCTACGCCCTGCTGTTAATCGCATTTTTACTCGTCGTGGCGCAGGAAAAACGCTTCTTCCGCCGCAGCCCTGTCAGCACTGAAACACAGGAGAATATCGTATGAAAGATATCGTGCCTGACTATCGTCTCGATATGGTCGGCGAGCCTTGCCCATATCCGGCCGTCGCCACGCTTGAAGCGCTGCCACAACTTAAAAAAGGTGAGATACTGGAAGTGGTAAGCGATTGCCCTCAGTCGATCAATAATATCCCTCTGGATGCCAAAAACCACGGGTATACCGTTCTGGATATTCAGCAGGATGGTCCGACTATTCGTTATTTAATTCAGAAATAATACCACTGTCTAAAAAGGCCTCAGCGAGGCCTTTATTCAGGTGACGGGCTTAGGCCATCGCCGTCGTTTAAGCTTTGGTAGGCATGAATGTGTGGTGAGTCGTGTCGCGCAAACGGAACAGACTGCACCGTGGGGTTGGTTTGCTGCCGGGTTAAACCTGGTAAAATAAAAGCGGGTACCCGCACAAACCGGACATTCAAATTTTATGTCGGGGATATCCCCTCCAGCCAGTTATGTGGAGTAACCAGACTACATGAATTATTAGATCAACAGGGATATATCGTCCTTTTTTACCAGCCAGCCGCCAATAGCATTCGCTATTCCCTTGAAAACTAAGTCATGTTGATCCATGGCAAAGTTAAGTGGCTTGACTTAAGTAAAATCTTAAGTCTGGTTTGAGTAAGGCTTTAATGGATTAATGTTTTTAAGATCGCTTTTTTTTATTTCTTTATTTGTGTCATGTCACGCTTCGTCTCTCAATTTCTCTTCCACGCTTTTACGGCTCAATTGCCCGGACCGGGGGCTGGTTGAGGTTATCCTTCACGCCTATGGCCATACCCAGGAAAAGTGGCAGGGAAATTTTGAAACCGGCGCTGGTCACAAGCGCTCCGGCGATACCGAAATTATTCCGTTTGCGAACGGTGATATTCTGTTCCATTCCATCTCCAGCGATGCATTCAGCTATTTATATGACGGCGAAACGCGCCTTAAACGCTGCGCTAAGCTGGATGAACGGCCCGTCTATCCCTCATTCTGAAGAGGCTGGCCGCGCCGCGGCCAGCTGAACGCGTCCGTCAGAATCGATAGCCCGCCGAGAACATAAATACCCATGGGTCGAGGCGAGTGCTGATGCTCTGCTGTTCACCCCCGGCCTTGAAACGAACATCGGTATCGATATCCATATACCAGACTGAGGCGTTAATCAGCCAGTCGCGGTTAATCAGATAATCGAGACCCACCTGCCCCGCCACGCCCCAGGAATCCTTCAGGCTGAGATCGGAAAGGCCTGCCGCTTTCCCGGTATCGTTAAATTTCTCATCAAAGAAAGTGGTGTAATTCACGCCTGCCCCGATATACGGGCGCACCTTGCTGCTTGAGTCACCAAAATACCACTGCGCCATCAGCGTAGGCGGCAAATGGTGCACCGTAGCGATATCCCCGGTTGGCCCCGTCCCCACGCGATGGCGGAAAGGCGTGGCCGCCAGTAATTCAACGCCAATGTTATCCGTTGCCATATAGGTGAACGTTAAGCCCAGCTGGGTATTGTTGCTAACGTTAAAGCCCCCCAGACCCAGAACGTTATCCGATCCTTCGGTTGGACGGGCCGTTGCTGAACCGGCTCGTATAAAGAATTCGCCTGCTTCGTGCGCGTACGCGCCGCCAGAGAGACTGCTTAAGATAAGGGCTGCCACCGCTAATTTTTTCATATCCGCTCCATCGTTGTGGTTTTCATAGCGGTGGTGAATATACTCACAAATGAGTAATAAGTGATCTAACACAGATCACATTAAAACCAATACTTTAACATTCATTGATCTGGGTTAATTTTTAAGGTCAATTCTGGAGGGGCGAATGCGTATCTACATCAAATTTCAAGGATTTGCAGGCCAGGTAATTGGCATTAAGCATCGCTAAACGAGAGGATCAGATTCTGGCGTTGAAGACGGGAAAGTTGACTCTTACCGCTGCTTTACAAAGATATGCTTTTCCATACACCCCTTGATGCTGCCACAGCGGCGTTATCCGGTGTACAATTGCCGGCTAATTAACACCTGCAATACTCAAGGAGAGTGCATGTCTATCACGGCGAAGTCTGTCTACCGTGACACGGGAAATTTTTTCCGCAATCAGTTCATTACCTTTTTACTGATTGCGTTGTTGTGCGCTTTTATCACGGTGGTACTGGGTCATGCGTTCTCACCCAGTGATGAACAAATTGCCAGCCTCAGCCAGGGAGATCACCTTGCAGGGAGCGTAGGGCTGTTTGACCTGGTGCAGAACATGACGCCTGAACAGCAGCAAATCCTGCTGCGGGCATCGGCTGCGTCCACCTTCTCCGGCCTGATTGGCAATGCTATCCTCGCAGGTGGTGTGCTGCTGATGATCCAACTGGTGTCAGCCGGACAACGCGTCAGCGCCCTGCGTGCCATTGGTGCCAGCGCCCCTGTTCTGCCAAAACTGTTTATCCTCATTTTTCTGACCACCCTGCTGGTACAGATGGGGATTATGCTGATCGTGGTACCGGGCGTGCTGCTGGCTATCGTGCTCTCCTTCGCGCCGGTGATGGTGGTCCAGGATAAAATGGGGATCTTCACCGCGATGCGCAGCAGCATCCGACTGGCCTGGTCGAATATGCGCCTGGTCGCACCGGCCGTTATCGGCTGGCTGCTTGCTAAAACGCTGTTACTGCTGTTTGCGCCGAACTTTGCCGTATTAACGCCCAATGTGGGTGCGGTAGTCGCTAATACGCTGAGCAACCTGATTTCAGCCGTGCTGCTGGTCTACCTGTTCCGCCTGTATATGTTAATTCGTCAGTAGTCCTGATGGCCTGGCACATCGCTGTGTCTGGCCCCACTCAGAGGATGGGATTGTAGAATGAAGCAGTTTCTGGATTTTTTACCGCTGGTCGTCTTTTTTGCCTTTTATAAGCTGTACGACATCTATGCTGCCACCACAGCACTGATTATCGCCACAGCCATCGTGCTGATTTACAGCTGGGTTCGCTATCGTAAAGTTGAAAAAATGGCGCTGGTGACGTTTGTCCTGGTTGCGGTCTTTGGCGGGTTAACCCTGTTCTTCCATAATGATGAGTTTATCAAATGGAAGGTGACCGTCATTTATGGCCTGTTCGCCGGTGCATTGCTGATTAGCCAGTGGATTATGAAAAAGCCGCTGATCCAGCGCATGCTGGGTAAAGAGCTGACGCTGCCTCAGCACGTCTGGTCCCGCCTGAATATCGCCTGGGCGGTGTTCTTTATTTTATGTGGCCTCGCCAATATCTATATCGCCTTCTGGCTGCCACAGAATATTTGGGTCAACTTCAAGGTCTTTGGCCTGACGGCGTTAACGCTGATCTTCACCCTGTTAAGCGGGGTGTATATCTATCGTCATATGCCACAGGACGAGAAGCACTGATAAACATAACCGGAGCGCAAGATCCATGCGCTCCGGTCTATTCTCTCCAGCCCGAAATCATAGTAGCATCCCGCCTGAAGTCTTCAGTTACGAGTAAAAACAATGACAAAAAATGACGCCCCTCAGGGCGAACTGGTATTGCGCACGCTGGCAATGCCCGCAGACACCAATGCTAACGGCGATATTTTTGGCGGCTGGCTTATGTCGCAAATGGATATGGGCGGCGCGATCCTGGCAAAAGAGATTGCACACGGGCGGGTTGTAACCGTCCGGGTAGACGGCATGACCTTCCTTCGACCAGTGGCTGTGGGTGACGTTGTCTGCTGTTACGCGCGCTGTGTTAAGCGCGGCAATACGTCTATTTCTATCAATATTGAAGTGTGGGTGAAAAAAGTCTCTTCTGAGCCGATTGGGCAGCGTTATAAGGCGACGGAAGCGCTGTTTATTTACGTGGCGGTAGATAACGCGGGCAAACCCCGGCCACTGCCGCAGGCCTGATATTCAGACAAAAAAAAGCCTCCGGTCCGGAGGCTTTTTCTTTTATTCCATCTGTGCCCCGCCGTTCAGGCGGAACACAATATTCACAATCAACCCACGACCCGGCTTGCCGGCTTCATAACGCCATTTTCTCATGGCTGACTTCACCTCACGCTCGAACATATTAGAAGGCTGTGCAGACAGGACCTCTACGTTCTCGACGCGGCCATCAGAGGTTACGTCAAATTTGACCCGCACACGCCCTTCAATACGCAGGGCCTGAGCACGTGCGGGATATTGCGGTTGGTTACGGCTGAGGGCGCGAGGCCCCGCAGGCGCGGATACCGTTGGTTTTGCCGCAGCAGGCGCGCTATTCATTAGCGGTCGCGACGGCGCAGCGTTTTCGACCGTCTGCGTTGCGCGTGGCTCAACCGGACGCGTTTCACGTTTCGGACGCTCTTCCACCTTCTTCACCGGCTTTGGCTTCGGTTTAGGTTTGGGTTTTGGCTCCGGCTTGTGGATCACCACGGGCGCTTCTTTCGGCGGCTCCGGAACGGGTTCAGGCTCTGGCTCCGGTTCTGGCTCAGCGACGGGCTGTGGCGGTGGCGCAACCTGCGGCGGCTCAAGATCCGCAGGCGATACCATGGTCACAGAAATAGGCTGCGCGGGCGCTGGCATTTCAATAACCTGATGAACCGAGGTATAGAGCAGACCCGCCACGACAGCGCCGTGAATAACCACGGAAAGCAGCGTCGGCCATGGAAAGCGGCGAGGTAAATCTAGGGTCATCGAAGTCATAATCATCAACGTTTAAAAACCGGACCTCGATTTTAAATGCAAATAGCAATCATATTCAACAAGTCACTTTGATGCGGGGCAATTTAAGCGCAAGAAACCCCAAAAAAAGCGCACTCAGATCAGGGTATTAACATTGTTTTTATCTTTACATTGCAGTCAGTTGCCCTTTCACATAACGTAATTGACACTTTTACTGGTTAAGGAGCTACCCCCGTGCTTTATGTGATTTACGCCGAAGATAACGCCGACTCCCTGGAAAAACGCCTCTCTGTACGCCCTGCGCACCTGGCGCGCCTGCAGCTGCTTCAGGATGAAGGCAAATTATTGACCGCAGGCCCAATGCCTGCCGTAGACAGCAACGATCCGGGTGCGGCGGGTTTTTCAGGCTCGACGGTCATTGCTGAATTCGAATCACTGGAAGCCGCGCAGGCCTGGGCTGACGCGGATCCGTACGTCGCGGCGGGCGTGTATGCAAAGGTAACCGTGCGGCCTTACAAGAAAGTATTTTGATATAAGAAAGGCTCCCTCAGGAGCTTTCTCAAAATCTTCAACTCAATGAAATAAAAGGATTTATTTCAGGTCACGTCCACATATTGACCACATCGATATAAGAAGCCCCGCGAATGCGGGGCTTTTGCTTGAACTAGTGCTGTTATTTTAAAAACATTAAGTCAGTTTAAGTATGCTTTTGACCGTCTGCTGAGGGCTAGAGGCGAAAGCTGACATTTATCTACATTTTCAGAAATCACTACCAAAGTTGACCTGCTCCCCGTTGATCAAAAAGTAGGTGAAGAGGTATAGTCCTATCATTGGAGAGTACTGCGCTTAATGTGATAAACAAATTCTGTTTACTACGATATTAGTTGCCTTTCAACATAAGGAATACTCGTGAGTAGAGATTGGGAGTCGGTATTTGCAACTTGGTCGCAAGGACCAAGCGCAACGGAGCAAGAAAGAGTGGAAAATGCCGAGAGACAAATAAGGCAAGCAATTCAGGCTAGTGATAAGTTAAAAAAGCGAAACATCAAAGTATTTGCGCAGGGCTCTTACAGAAACAGAGTTAATGTAAGGCGATATAGTGATGTAGATATTGGAGTTCTCTGTTTCGATACTTTTTTTCCTGAGTACCCTGATGACAACGTTAAAATGGAGCTTGCAAAAAGTTTCGTTCCCGCAACCTATGAATATGCGACATTTAAAACTGAGTTAGAAGAGGCGCTTGTAGATTGGTTCGGAAGAGCTGCCGTGACACGCGGTACTAAAGCTTTTGATATAAAATCGAATACATACCGTGTAGATTCAGATGTGGCTGCGTTTTTTGAGCATCGTCGATACGTTACGGCTACCTCTTATCTTTCTGGAGTCGAGATGATACCAGATGATTACTCCCCTCCTAGAGTCAAAAATTGGCCAGAGCAACATTACGAAAATGGCGTTTCAAAAAATACGTCTACATCAAGAAGATTTAAAAGAGTCGTTCGGATATTAAAGAATCTATCTAACGAGATGGCGTCAAAAGGTATTCAATCAGCAAACGATGCGCCAAGCTTTCTCATTGAAAGCTTGGTGTTCAATGCATCAAATTCATGTTTTGAACATCAATCTTTCAAACCCATGGTAAGGCATGTACTCGCAGAGCTATTCAATAATACTTTGTCACAGGAAAAATGCTCTGAGTGGGGTGAAGTGAACGAACTTAAGTATCTTTTCAGAAGCTCTCAGCCGTGGTCCCGTGAGAGTGCTCACCAATTCTTAAGTGATGCTTGGGATTACATAGGATACGAATAATGCTAACTAGACTTCATATATCATCGTTTATTGGTTTCACGATCGCAGTGTGGTTACTTGCTCTATGGTTTCAAGGCATGCCAGTACTCAGTGCCGACTTTGTAAAACCATTTAGTACGGTTGTTGGTGTTATAACTCTGTTTGTCGCCTTGTTTAACAAATACCTCTGGTCATGGAAATTATTTAAAGGTTGGTATGTTAAAAGGCCAGACTTAAGAGGAACTTGGAAGGTTGAATTGAAAAGTAGCTGGATAAATCCTGAAACTGGCGAAGCAGTAGCACCAGTCTATGGGTATGCAGTCATAAGACAATCTTTAACATTTCTTAGTTTGAGATTGATGACAAAGGAATCTAAGTCTGTATTGGTAGCTCACAGCATAGAACAGCAGGAAGATGAAGACTTGTTTAAACTTGTTGGAGTTTACCGAAATGAACCAAAAATTGAACTTCAAGGTGTTAGAAGTGAAATTCACCACGGTTCCTTTGCCTTAGAAATTCACGGTTCTCCAGTAGAAGAGCTTGAAGGTCATTATTGGACGGATAGGGCAACCAAAGGTGGAATGAAATTAGTTGGTCGTGTTGACAAATTATATAGCACATATGAGCAGGCAGAACGTGAGTTCAACACCTAAAAAAATACTATCGACCGCTCTTCGCACGTTGCTGACGTTCACTGAATAATCACCGGAAACTAAAGCCCCCGCATTTGCGGGGTTTTTTGGTCACTGCCAGTGCATTTGTTGCTGTCCTGATGATGTCGGATGCGGTGCCGCTGGCACTACTACCCCCGGCGAAACGATAAAGCGCTCTATCGTTTCAGTGGTGACAAACGTAGCGCTGCAATTGATATTTGTGCATTGATGATAACGCTCTTTTGTCGTGTCAGAAAAATAGCGACTTGTGCGGGCGTGAGCGGCAAAATGGCATTTTGGACAGTGAAACATGGCGAGCACCTCATTTAATTTCCGATGCGCTAATTTTACTCGCTTTACCCTTATATAACAAACACTTAAAAACAAATCACTGCGTTAATTCTTCGCTTTCGTACTCCACATCCGAAACCTTCACCTCAAGCTCTAAGCCCGTCGTGTAGCCGTTCCCGTTGAGGTTATGCACCACCCGGCTGATTATCCACGCCTGATCGTCTATAACGCGCTTAAACCCTTTTACCGCGACTGGCGTTTCAGGAAATAAATCAGCCCGGCCTATCGCCAGCGAGATTGAAAACTCTGCGACGCCTCGCTGCAGCTTGTCCCACTTCGCCTGAGCGGCGCGCATGGCCTGTGCCTTTGTCGCGTAGATGGTTGTAAGCTCCAGCACGTTGTCAGCCTCACCGGCCATATACTCACCCTCGCGCGCTTCCTGCTCTTTTTTGGCTTTGGCCTTTACCGGGGCTTTGGTCGCTTTTGGGTGCTGCAGCGCGCGGAGGTGCTTCTCTTTGGGCTTACGCTTGAGCTTCACCTTTTGCTTTTGCGGCTTCGGGTCTTTGGTGTGCAGCCATTTTGCCGTCACGCCGGTGTAGGCTTCCCGGTCAGCAATGGCAAACTGATGACGATCACCGTCACCGCGCTCTAGCGTCATTTGCGGAATGGGCTTCCCGCTGGCCGTCTTACCGCTCCCCGCCCTCAGGAATAACAGCTTACCCGCTTTGACCGAAACCGCCGCCCCGTTCCGTTCCGCCAGGCGGGACAGAAACACCGCGTCGGATTCCTGCGACTGGTCAATGTGAAGCACTGCGACGGCTTTCAGCGTGTCGGCCACGCTGGCCGTCAGTTTATTGCGTGCCGCAATCGTCTCAACAATTTGCCCGAGCGTGGTGTCATGCCATGACTGTTCCCGGCGTGAGTTCAGCGTCCCGCGAAAATCGGCACTACGCCCCCGGATGGTCAGCGTATCAGGTGCGCCCCTGTGCTCGATTTCGTCGACCGTGAACATCCCTTTTTTTATCAGCGCGGATCCCTGCCAGCCTAACCACAGCGTCAACGTTGCGCCGCGCGGTGGCAAAGCTATCTGGCCGTCAGTGTCATCGAGCTCGATATCGAGCTGGTCGGCCTCGAATCCGCGATTATCGGTCATGGTCAGGCTGATAAGGCGGTCACTAAAATCCTGGGTGATATCGTCGTTATCGAGCTTGAGCATAAACGCCGGGGCCATCTTTTCCCCGGCCTGAATATTCATTCCCGTAATCATCCTGCCAGCCCTCCCAGCCAGTCACCGGCAGACGTGACCAGATTGTCGGCCTGCGTTTTCAGGTCGCCATAAATGGCCGCCAGCGATTTATCGACCCGCTTAAGCGAAAGGCTAAACTCGATTTTTCTGGCTGCACCGTCGCTGAATAGCTCGGTGTGCGTGTGCGTCACTTTATCGATGACATACATACCGTGGATCATGCCCGTTCCGTCAATCAGCGGCCACGCGCGCCCCTCGTCTGCCATCAGCTCGATGGCGGTCAGTGACAGACGTCCGCCGGTAATTTCGGGATAGAGCACGCCCGACAGCGTACGCGTGGTTTCCCCTTCCCCGAGATACTGGTAAGCCGGTGGCCTGCCGATACGGTCGTTTGACGCCCAGCGGTAATCCTTCGAATACTGCATAGACTGATAGGGCAGCGTGCGGCGCTCAAACACAAACAAACCTAAAACCATTAACATGCTTTATCCCCCTCAGTCATGACGCATACTTGAGCGCTGACGCGCACGGTTTTCACGGTCGAGTTTATCGACAGCCTCACGCAGCTGACGGTCGAGGTCGCTGCCCGGCGCGATGCCACCATTCAGGTTGATGTTATATTCTGGCTTGCTCTGGTCGACGTAAGTCTTACCAGTGGGCGCCGTTACCGGCTGATATGCCTGATAGCCGCCATATGCTGAGGTTACCGGAATATAAGGCCCGTGTTGCGAGCCGGTGGCGGCACTGGCTTTTGCGGCGGTCTGGTCGAGCTCGCCCGACTCTTTTTTGATGACCCCGAGCTTTTCCAGCAGCCAGTTAACGCCGGTGCGCAATGTATTAAAGCTTTTGAGCGGTAACATCAGCGCATCGGCCAGTGCCTTACCGAACATCACCCCCGCATTTTTGCAGCTGTCGAGCGTCTCCTGCGTCGACTTGACCGGTGCGATCAGGTCTTTGAACCACTGCCAGACTCCTCGTAATTTCTCCATGAAAGAATCAAACACCGGCGCGAGCGGTGCGAAAATTTCCGCCACCGGCGCAAAGGCCGCTTTAAGCCCCTCCACCACGCCGGAAAAGAATGCGCTGATGGGCTCCCAGTATTTACGAATCAGGAGCGCACCGGCCACCACGGCAGCGACCACGGCCACCACCGGCAAACTGATTGCGCTAACTGCAGCGACAATGGCACTTCCTGCAGTGGTGAAAACGACACTCAGCAGACCGGCTGCAGCAATAATCCCGTTTATCCCGGCAATGACCGGCCATGCAATCAGCCCAATCCCGCCCAGCACGGCGACCAGCGCCAGCCCACCGGCGACAAGGTTAAACAGGGTTTGCGTCAGTTCAGGGTTAGCTTTCGCCCACGCGGCCACCTTGCCGAGCCAGTCTGTCGCGGAAACCGTCAGGCGGCGCAGTGCTGAGTTTTCTTTGTCGAATACCTCAATCTGCAGGTCTTCCCATGCTGACTGCAGGTTTTTCAGAT
The DNA here is from genome assembly GCA_018231785.1 of Danaus gilippus. NCBI lineage: Eukaryota > Metazoa > Arthropoda > Insecta > Lepidoptera > Nymphalidae > Danaus > Danaus gilippus. Next base: position 335,511 of record DVQO01000001.1, read on the forward strand.
CGCCGTCGAGGTTGTCCGTCTGTATTTTCGCAATGAGCTCGGTCGTGCCTTTAGAATCACGGATTGTCTGGCGTTTCTTATCGAGTGAGCCATCACCGGCGGCGGCGACCAGTTTGATCGCACCCTTCATGGCTTCCTCGCCGAAAATCACTTTCAGGTATTCGCCCTGCTCTGCGGTGCCGAGCTTGTTTTTCTCAAAGGATTTGTGGATCGCTTTGAGGATTTTCTCGACCGGCAGCATGTTCCCTTTTGAGTCTCGGGTTTTCACGCCTAATTCTGAAATGGCCTCAACGGCCTTACCCATAGGAGCCTGCAGACGGTTGAAAATGGCACTCGCGCCCGTCCCGGCCATCGAGCCTTTAATCCCGTTATCAGCCAGAATGCCGAGCATGGCGGTCGTGTCTTCGATGCTCGCACCTGCAGCCTCGGCAATTGGCGCGACATATTTCATCGCCTCGCCAAGCTCGACGAGACCGGTGTTAGATGACGTAAAGCCTTTCGTCATCACATCCGCGACGCGCTCAATCTCGGTAGTCGGCAGGTTAAATGCCGACTGCATGTTGGTGATAATGTCGGCGGCTTCTGCGATATCCACGTCGGCCGCGAGGCTCAGGTTTACGGTCGAACCGGTCGCAGCCAGCACGTCATCGGCGTTATAGCCTGAGCGTGCGAGCGTGGTCTGCGTGCGCGCTACATCACCCGGCGAAAAGGCGGTTGTCGCACCGATATCACGCGCCTGTTGACGAATGGCCGCGAGCTTATCGTCGCCCTTATCGAGCCCAAGGATCGCCTGCGTGCCTGACATCTGCTTATCAAAACCGATACCCGGCGCAATAAAGCGTGACGCACCATAAAGCCCGGCGGTCGCCACCCCGACGCCCACCATCCCGGCATTACGCGCACCGGCGGCGAGCTGTTGCCCGGATTCATAGCGGCTTTTTACCGCGCTGAGTCTGGCCTGTTGCTGACTGACGCGCGCCAGTGCATCACGTTGCCGGTTAAGCTGCACGGTTGTCTCGCTGATGCTGGATTTCAGTCGGCGCTCGTCTGCCGACAGCGTGCGGGTATTTATCCCGGCCTGCGCGAGCTCGGTGCGCTGGCGCTGCACCGACTGCCTGAGCCCGTTATATTTGAGCTGCAGGTCAGCGGCGGATTTCTTTGCCGCCTCCATCGCGCGCGCCTGCGCTTTAGTGGGGTTTTCGGTGTTTTTAAACTGGACGGCCAGCGCTGCGGCCTCCTGTTTCGCTTTGTTAAGCGACTGACCGGTCACGGCAAGCTGTGCGCTCGCTTTCCTGAATCCGTCAATTCGGGACGCCTGCGCATTCAGATCGCGCAGGGTGTTTTGAGAAGTGCGGATATCGCCAGCAAGGGATTTACTGGCGTTCTGGATAGCTTTGAGCGGTCGGCTTGCCCGGTCTACTGCGTTAAGCAGCACCTCAAGTCTGACGTTATTGCTCATGGTGGTTTCCGCTTCGCTGCAGCGCCTTATCGCGCCATGTGATGAGCTCGGTCACGCTCAGGGAATTCAGCTCTGATGGCGGCCAGTGAAAAATCACCGCGATATCCGCCATCAGGTCATCGACCGACAGGTTATCGGGGAACGTCAGCGAGCCGAAGATGGCGACAAAAAACCAACCACCTTACCGGCGAACAAAATCAGGTCTGATGCTTCCAGACGCGTGACCTCATGCTCGGTGAGTGCCGGGTAAGTCATGCGCGGCAGCACCTTAATCAGCGCATCGACGTCAGAATTTGCCAGAGAGGCCAGACTCACACCGCGCAGGGTTCCCGCGTTGGGTTTTGTGACGGTCACCTGTTCGATTTTCTGCTCACCGCGCATGACGGGGTTATCGAGGATCACAATGTTTGAGTTTTCGGTTTCGTTGATGTTTTCCATGATGTTAGTCTCGTCAAAGTTAAGTGACCGGCCAGCCTGACTGACCGGTTAAGGGGTTACAGGCCGATGGCCTTACGGTGTTCCGCCAGACGGTCGACACCGTCGACTTTCATCACCATGTTGATGACGTCAATCTCGATGACCTCTTTCCCGTCAATCGTGAGCTGGTAGTAAGTGCACTCGGTCGAGATTTTGGTCGTGCCGCTTTCGCCCTGTTTGTTTTCGCCGCCGTCATACTCTTTATGACGGCCACGCATGACCACCTCAACGGCAGAAATTGCGCCGGTGTCATCGCGCTGGTATGAGCCGGTAAAACGCAGCGGCACGCTATCCGCGCCCGGTGACGCGTACTGCGCCCACAGCTCGATATCAGGCAGACCGCCGAGCGTCCACTCAAGCGACAGCGCATCGTCATCGAGGCCGAGGTCAATCGATACCGAGCCGGGCATCCCGCCGCCACGATATTTCTCAAGCTTACGGGTCAGCTTTGGCAGGGTGACGGATTCAACGACGCCCATGTAGCTGA